>JAMPIV010003737.1:0-388507 GCA_024509875.1 Oreohelix idahoensis
TATGAATAAAACAACTATAAATTTCTGGCCATTGTTTTTTTCTTTGATATGTTAGTTTTTTTTTTATTCATTGATAGTGCATCGTGCCTTCGATGGAAGATTAAGCGAATGCGGGGGTGGAAGATTCCGAACAATACTTGAACCTTGGAATACGATTGATTTGATAAGTCATTTCATTGAGTCCATACATTTAATTCACAGTTGTACACACAGGATGATCATTTCAAATAGGAACAGAACATAAGTCCTTATAAGTCATGCATAAATTAATCAATAACGTAGACTGCTGGTTTACGTGTCAATGTCCGTTTAAGGATACAATGCAGTATTGTCGTCAGAACCTCACAGCTATATGCACGCGCAGCTAGACATGGCTACCTGCCGACAGTGAGACTGCGAGTCTGAATATTTCATATGAATTTGACGATTATTCTTCTCCTTCTGAGAATTCTAGTTAAATACTAACCTCCATATATTTCCCTCTCATATAGAGTTCTAGGACTGACCCTGGTCCATCAAAAAATGCATATATATGGCTATATCATGCCATTGAATTGGAAGGTTAGAAAAAACGCAGCTATTCAGCTTGGCGGTCAAGTAACAAAGGGTAGCGTTTCTTAGTTACCGACTGTGACCCAAACAACGCTATACACGTCATAATCGATCGTGTATGGAGCGTTCAATAATTGAAACATCTATCGCAATATATTAAATGCCTTAACCTTTACAATTGCACGTCTGATAACCTTTAGCAGACGGCGTTAATATCATATACCGTAACAATTCCCTGTACACCGGGGAAAAAAAAAATCGATAGATTTTTTTTCAAGATCTATCCGACTTAACAATTTTTCAAAAAAATTTAACACAATTGTGACATATGGCCGACGATGTTCTGAGTAGAACCGTGTCGCGGTCATGTCAACTAACTATTTGTCATAGTCATCTAACATTAATCACTTTATATATCAATATTATACATATTATTATATCAACTAAATAAAATGTCCAATGTTAATAGTGAATGATAGAATTAAATTAAAGTAAGGTCTGTCGTATTAGTATGTCATATAGGAATTAATTTAACTAATTAACATTAAATTAATTAATTAAACTAAGAGTTAAATTATTAAGGTTCTAATGTAACGCGATGTTATGAGAGAAGAAAAGACAAAATAAGTGAGAAGAAATAGAAAGAAATTTGAATATAAGTTTAACTTAATTGTGTGTGTTAAGTGTTAGTGAATAATAACTATCTAATTTAACTAACTAAATAACGTATAGGTACATTAAAAAAAAAAATATTAATCTAATACTTGTGTGAGATTTATTTTCTCTTTTCATAATTTCTTCTTTTTATATTTCGTTCTCTTTTTTTGTTCCTTCATTTCATTTTTTTTTCTCACATTTCATTTTATTGATAATAATTCAATTAAGAAGTTAAGTTAACTAATTAATTAGTATAGGATATGATGATCCATCCGTAGTCTTGATCCTGATGAATTCTTTTAGGCAAAAATGTTCAAACGTTTACGTTGGAAAGAAATGTCATTTATCCCAGCATCCAAGAATTAAGTGCACATCGGATAATAAGTTCGACTTGTCGTCAGCTATTGTTCCATGATTGTTCAACGAATATTCATATATAGTGTATGGACGTTAGACGAAGTTCCAATGTCAACATGTATACCCCGATTGTCTTTTAGTTCAATTCTGTGATGCATACAGTGTTTATAAAGTTTAAATTGAAGGCAAGGTTAGTTCCCTTATAGTTGATATGTTTTAGGAATGTTAATGTTGATTATTCGTCGTCAATAGGATTACGTGACAACGCATCCGCCACAATGTTTTCAGTGCCAGGAATATGTTCAATGGAGAATTCAAATGGCTGTAGGATGATTGCATATCTGGCGAGTTTCTGGCTTTTATGGTTTGATCGACGCAAGGATGCTACAGCACGTTGGTCCGTCTGTATGGTGAAGGGAGCACCAAGCAGGAACTTTTCGAGTTTAGTTATTGCCCATATCACGGATAACAGTTCCTTGTCAACTGTTGAATACTTTGTTTCTGCAGGCTTTAGCTTTCTTGAAATGTATAAGGTAGGATGTAGAATGCCATCATGGTTCTGGAGCAGGCATGCACCAATGCCGTAGTTACTAGCATCTGTTCGTAAGAAAAATCTTTTGGAAGCATCGGGAAGTCTTAAAATTGGTTCATGCGAGAACAAATTTATAATTTTGTTGAAAGTTTCATTGCATGTACCAGTCCATGTCACCTTCACCGGCATGTCTTTTTTTAACAATGAAGACAATACAGCCGTGATGGATGACAAGTTTGGTATGAATCTACTGTAATATTGAACAAGTCCTAACAAACTCCTGACCTGTTTCTTCGTCTGAGGAACTGCTATGTTTAGAATTTTGGAGACTGTACTAGGTAACGTTCTGATATATCCCGATCCAATGATATGTCCCAAAAAGGTTATCTCATTACACGCGATCTGCACCTTTGTAGGTTTAGCAGTTAGATGATAATTCCTTAGAGTGTCGAAAACATATCTAAGTCCCGAAACATGTTCCTCAAACGACGAACTAAACAAGCATATGTCGTCAATATATGTAATAACGTCTGGTCTACCTGATAAAATTTGTCGCATCAGGCGAATGAAGGTAGCTGGCGCATTAACAAGCCCAAAAGGCATCACATTCCACTGGTATAGACCTTGTGGAGTGGAAAATGCGGTGTAGTACTTAGCCTTTTCGGTCAGTGGTATCTGCCAATAACCATTAGTTAAGTCTATCTTACTAAATATAGTTGCGTTGGATAGACGTGGCAGTAAGTCGTCGATAAGTGGATGTGGTTCGCTGTCAACTATAGTCTTAGCATTTAATTTTCTATAATCAACACATAGTCTGATGTTATTGTCCTTCTTCCGGACAATCACTAATGGAGAAGAGAATGGCGAATTACTAGTCTCAATGATTCCCAGAGACAACATCTGTTCAAGTTCCTTAGTAGTTTTAGCAAGGAAATGTAAAGGAACAGAATAGGGATGTACACGAATAGGTGTATCATCATTGAGAGTAATGTCATGACTGATAGCCGATGTGCGACCCGGGACGTCGGTCAATACATCTGGATAAGATTGTAATAGATTAGCAATCTGTAGACGCTGTTGCGGTGTAACCGTTGAAGAGATGGTTACATCCCGCCAAGATTCAGTAGGTTGAACTACTGGTACCGGTAACGGTAACTGTACCTCAGGAAAAGATTCTTCTTCTTCCTGGATGACAGATAAGTTAGAATAATAACAAGTAGATACTGTGTTGTCATCTAGTTCATGAAAAATTGACTGTAAGTGTTCAGGACGTGTATGAAATTGCTTGAGCATGTTAATATGAAATATCTTTTTGTGTCCCTTGATATCTAAGACGTATAAGAATAAATGACCAATAAAGAAAAGAAATGATGACTGACTAGAGCTGAGTCATCAAGAAATAAGACAAAAGGGTGAGCGTACACCATTATCTGCGTGGCGCAGAATCAGGTACTAATTGTAACTTTAGATAACGGTGATGAAAATAAACACCATTATCACGCTCGATTACCCAACGAGCGTCTCGATTGTTACGAAATGTAACCATCGCCTGTCTATTCTGCCCATTGCATGATGGCAGAAGACGAACAAACTTAACGTTTGCTGTATAATCAAAAAAAATTTCTAAGTGCCTGCCAGGTAGTATCCTGCGGCAGATTTCGCACTAACACTGTGCGAGAATACGCACTTTTCCCAATATATGTAGTATCATTGTCACGAAATAGTGGACAATGATGATATGTATTCTTTGTCAAAGAATTAACCTTCCCTTTCAACACCGACATTGTCTTTCTGTTGGATGTCGTATCATCCTGACTGGACAGAGGATGATACCTATCATCACCAAAGGTATTAAGTTTCCTACATGTCGTAGACATGTCTTTGCTGGGCAAAGTAAAAACTTTTTCATCATAATTATTTGTGTTAACTTTATGTTTCCTTTTAAGTCCAGCATTATTATTTAACCTATTATTCTTCCTCATAATGTTTTTGTCAACGTTGACAACGTCAACAGTTTTATTAGGATCAGTTATATCATTAGTATGTTGTCCAATAGATCTATCATCTTCATCAATTTCCAGGATAGTACTGAGAGTGAAGTTGGAAACTGCTGTGCCACATGTATTTATGTTGTTGGCACGAAGTGTAGCCATATCAACAACAGCGTTAGCGTTGCTAAAAGAATGCAAATTTTTTTCTCCCAATCATTAATTTCTTTAGGAGTGCAATCTTTACTGCCGTGTATACGACCAACCATCAGATCAGCTATAGGCTTTTTTAGCATACATACTTTTACGTTCCCTGTGAAAAAAGGTGTGTTAACATGAATAATAGCTGTGGGGTAAAACTCAATAGTTCCCCCAAAAGTCATGCAACGGACATATTCCCCCGTTGCACAGCTAGGATGTACCAGCGACTGTCGTACACCAATCGTTGTGGATCCTGAATCCCTCAGCACTGAGACGACGGATCCATTAACTAATCCCCTGTTAAAAATTAGTAGGCCTGTTACATCGTTGACTGCAAGACCTACCTCTGGTGTAATATGTCCGCAGTTAAGCACTGTTTCTTTCGCCTTCTGAAAAATAAGATTGCATTGTTGGCAACTATTTGCCACATTATAATTAATAGCAAAACATGCAGCAGAAGACTGTGTTGTATTATTGTCAAGTGGGACCTGAGCTATAGGGGTAGTATTATTTGTAACTGCCGCCCCTGTATTATGGTTGTACTGAGATGATCCCCGAGAATGAGATCGATTCCGAGTATAATTGTTAGAATTATCTCGTCGTCCTCTATAGTAACTATTATCTCGATGTCTCGAGCCATGATTATTACCATTCCAGTTACTATTATTATTGGGAGTATGTGATCGATTATAATTTCCCCTGATAACCCGCTCCGGAGTTAGAGGAAAAAAAACACGGCCTAAAGTTCTGGCTGTAGGCAATGTAACTCAGTCTCACGGCCACCTGCCGTTGCTAGAGACTATAATAGCGATGCTCCGGGCTGTATGATAAATAAACCCCGTTCCAGCTGAAGCATAGGGGCTTCACTGCCAGAGACCGTAGAGTATTTTTCTTTTGCTCCTGACGATAACTCGAGTACTCTGACCCTGAGATATGTCTTTTGCCGTGGATAATTTTATTTGACAAAATTATGCTCCCCACTGTTTCGCCGCGACTCGCTGAAATTAAAAAGAAATGCGTCTAATGTACACCCACTCTAAAATCGTTTATCTCTAACATATACGATACATAAAATAATTCTATCCACGTGGCACTAAAATCACACTCCTCCTACTCTCTCTCTTCTCTCGTTCTGCACAACAATACAAAATTAATATTACCCACGTGGCACTAATCTTAACTAAAATCTGCCAGGTAAACAAACAAAACTCCTGGCGGGTTGCATGGCTGTTACGCAAGGCTAACCCCAGGTGTCCAAACATTACACTAGGGAAATCCACGTTTGTCCGAAATTCCGTGGCCTCCTTTTTAACATTTACACATGCGGTTTCCCACTTAAGCCCCAATTTAAATAGAACCTCGGGCTAGCGATAATTTACTCCCCTAAGCAGTATAATTCACTGAAACATACATTTTTACTCTCCGACTGCATTTCTTACATTTAAGGCATAATAAAATTAACGTACACACAATCGATTCCCCCTAAAATTACAGTTGTAAATACACAGGAATAAATGGTGGTTTTACCCAACATTCTACAACTATGAACACCCGTGTAGCTTATAACACGTTTCTATCTACTGCCAAAATCACAGAAAGAATAAGCACACTGTTACATTTACGTCGTCTTCAAAAATGATAATGGATGGCACTATCGTTTTATAACTAAAAAGTTAAACTTTACCTACGGGCAAATTTCTGAAAAACCCACTAATAAGTAAAACGATGAATAAAATAGTTACATACCGATTATCGTTTTTCTTCCCCGCAATGGAGACGATAATTACGACGTCCTACGACCAGGCAATTATTTCTTCAGAGACAATTGCCCGCGGTTTCCTCCCTCATTATATACAAGAGAAAACACCCACGCGAATTCCTCTCCCACGCATATCCCAAGCTGCGCGTGTCCGAAAATTGCGTCACATTACGCGATGGCCGCGTGTTTCTGACGCTTCATACAGGAGTGCCCCGAAAATGACGATTTTCGTAAACAATGAAATCTTCGGGAATCGCGAAAAATCAGAAGAAAGTAAAACTGATGCTAGAATAAAATAAACCTGCCATCATAAAAGCACCCATTTAATTACCTACTCAAAAATACCAACCACGATATATATTCAAATGAGAAGCAATAAAATGGTGAAAATTCAATATAAAAGAACAGGATCGGGCCGGTTGAAGGACAGAATTACAGTGCAGCATCACACCTGTCCACACGTACACATGGCTGAATTGCCAATCTTGAATTTTGTATACATGTGGCTGCGGAGGCGGTTGTGTCCTGTTCTGAGGCGCAGAATGACTATTTGTTCTGATCTGTTCATAGCTTGGTAGTCATCCTGCGTTGGTGTTGGTGGCTTTCTGATTGATTTGATCATCTTTTTCTTCTGATGGTACGTAACTGGTACATCCGGTTGCTCGTCTGCAGCACCTCCTTTAGCCAGTCCGTTTGCTCTCTCGTTTCCTGGTATTCCACAATGAGACGGTATCCACTGCATGGCGACCCTGCGCTGGTTGCACAGTTCGGAAAGTAGGGCTTGTATACCTGGCAATTTTCTGGACTGAAGTGCTTGGAGTGCTGATCTTGCATCTATCAGGAATACTACAGGCTGTGGACCGAGATTGGTGTTCAGTAGTTTCTCAGTTGCCACCTTGATTGCCTGGACTTCTGCATCATAGTTGTTACAGAATTTCCCCGTTGGTACTCTGACAGTATCCCTAGTGTTGTTTGGGTATTCTATGTACACTTCTGCTCCTTCATTCTTTACTGCATTCTGTGTTGACCCATCCGTGTATACTCGGACCCAGAGGTCTTGTGGGTATTCATCATCCAGGAAACTGAGAGTGACTGTCCTACGTTGTACGCTGTTCTGTTCATCCCTGTCGAATATTCATTTCACTTTTGTGTGGATGTGTACTGGTAGTCCATGTTCCTCTCTCCAAGGGGTTTGTTCTGGCACAGACTTTAGGGGGCTGTTAACTTCAGGCAGGTCTGAGGTTTGTCTACGAAATCGTTTGGCCTGGTTGATAATGCTGCTTCTTTTCAGTCGCCCCATTGCTAGGTTTTGGAATCTGTCCTTCATTGGATGGCTCGGCATACAGATGAAACAGTGAATATTGAATTGTAAGGCTTTATTCGAACCTAACAGTTGTGACAAAACGTCTGAACATGTCCTTTTGCGTGATCTCTCACCCCTTCAGCCCTCCGGCAGTATCCTTTCATATTCTTCATTTTTCTCACTCATACAACAAATTTAATAGTCAATTAGTTCAACAAGTTAAAATAAGGATTAAAGGGGGTGAACGTTATATTATATTTTTCCTCATTGAGGTTTTGGTAGGGCGTGAGTAATACTGTCCGTATTTTTGCTGTAGCCTGTTACACACAACTTAACTCCAGATGAGTCATGCAGCCGTGGTTTCCGTCACTTCTTTTTGGTGATGAGTACACTTCTCCACATAATTCGTCCACTGTAGGCAGTTGGTGGTGATACTCTTCTCCCACACTAGTGGCGTAGGAACTTCAGTACTTAAGTCTGATGTCTTGTAATCACGAACTGTGACAAATTTGTTGTATGTTATTTTAAACTAAACAATAATAGTTGATTCAGTTTATTTGTACGAAAGCAAACGTATGAGCCAATTTTTCTTTATATATATATATATATATATATATATATATATATATATATATATATATATATATATATATATATATATATATATATATATACATATATATATATATATATATATATATATATAGAGAGAGAGAGAGAGAGAGAGAGAGAGAGAGAGAGAGCCATTACTTATAAGAGGGCATTCATTGGATTATTGCTGTGTGATTTATATACTACCTGATAGAGTTTCACGAATAAAAGTGGGACCCCTGTCATCAAGAGAGTTTTCTGTGACTGCGGAGCGTGTTTGTGAAAGTATGCCAGAGAGCGTGACCACAACATAATCAAGAATTCTTCTTCTTCTTCACGCATCGTCTTCGCACTGTCACATTATAATTAAAGACATTCGGGCATATTGTTCTTCGTGTGTAGTGTGCCAAAGTACATTTCCGAAAAGCATGGTCCCAAAAGCACCTTTGCAGACTACCGACATATCTATTAGACCATTTAAGAAAGTTGCGGTAGATATTGTAGGACCCCTTCCAATAGTGTCTGACAGAGGACATCGCTACATTCTGACTATGGTAGATCTTTGCTCTAGATGGCCCGAGGAGGCTCCCATGAAAGTAATAACTTCCGCGGCGGTAATAGAAGCTCTACAGATGTTATTTAGTAGGTTCGAGTTTCCGCTGTTGTATAAACATTTATAACACATAAGGAAGGGAAACCCGAGGCCTGAAAACATTAAATAAATATTAGACAAACATAAAAGTATGTTTTCATGCACTCGTAAGTCTAGACACAGTATTAAGGTCTTTATCTTGTTTAAGTCTGACCTATACAGTATAATAGGGGAACAATAGAAGTGATTGCGTCATTAATAGGCTGGACTGCCATGATATATTTCCAGTGTTATGTGTTGCGGGTCGCACTAATGACCCGTCATCGAAGCATCATGTTTTTGGTGATGCCTAGTGTGGCGACAGGGTAGAAGAAAAGATAGATAGAAGAAATAAAAGAGAGTACCAATCTCTTCCACAGTGTCTTTTGGCTTGCTGTAAGTGATAGTCCGACACTTGTAAGAAGAAATGTTTCAGGAGACTGAAATTTAAACTCTTCTCAGTTAAGCAAAGAAGCAAATCCCATCAAGGATCCCGAGAGTATGTTAGGTCTTCAGCCACACTTCCCCTGAGGTACTGATATGGCTCATGAGACTCCCAGCTGGTAATTAAGATAATGATTAACAAAAACAGTTAACTACCAAGCAATACAGAACATATAGTGAAAAGAAAGAAACAACAGTGAAATTCGTTTCTATGAATTTATATATATTAGACCAAGCTAAATTGGTTACAGATAAACGAAAGAGAAAAAAAAAATACAAGTATTTATATATATGGTTATATATATATATATATATATATATATATATATATATATATATATATATATATATATATATATATATATATATATATATATATATATATATATATATATATATATATATATATATAGCACTGGGTAAGGGAGATAAAAAAATAGTCTACACAAAAGTTATGTTTATTATTAGGGTACCCTTTCACGATGGCTGAGGTTTATGTCCTAATTTTAATCATGGACTGGTATGACATAGGATCGTTTAGTGTTTGGTCCGTTCTAAAAAATCACTTATCAGAAATGGTGTTGCTGCTGTATGACGTCACACTATCACTGCAGGTTTTCTCCCCCTGGCCAAGTTGTTGGAATAGCACGTTCTGCAAGGTTTCGCTACACGACTGCGAGTTTCACCTGCTTTCGTCACCACCAGGGAGCTAGGAGATACACACAAAGGAACACTCTATTTAGCTCTCTGGTTAGAGGCATTAATTTGTCCTGAGTGTGGTCCATAAACCAGGCTCAGATATCATTCATATTATTACATAAATGACATGGAACAATGTTGAGCGCCATTCTTCGAGCTGCAAACATATGATATTAATAGGGTAGGGGCATAGGCATACATATATTATCAACTGTTGTAAAGGCATACAAAGTCATACATTAAATACATGAATGCAATAATGGTTACAACCATTAAATAAAAGAAGCGGGCAGGGTAGCGCAAATGCTTTCTGTAAAACAACCTGAAGGACGTCAAAAGCATACAAAAAGGCATATGAAAATCATATAACAGTAAACATATGCATTTGGTAAAATATATCCAATACATGAAAATATGCAATTGACTGAAAAGCAGTGCAAACATTAATTAATGTTAATTGCGTATAATGAAATAATAATGGAAAGCAGTTCAAACATTCAATACAAATAATTGCATATAAGAAGCTCACCCGCTTTGATTCCAATACTGAGTTTGGCTACAAAGACGGCATATACTGTAAAAGCAATTGTTTCGTCCTCTGGTCTGACAGATTATATGCTAGAAGTTTCCGCCGGGGCTTGCAAAATGTGAGTAAAATATATCCGCTATAATCTTCCATATATACAGTTAACAGCGGCCACTGACCTCAGCCAAGTCAGGAAATTCCTAACCTCCTGGTCAACTGGAAATCCCCGGCCACTGTGTCATTATGCGGTCTTCACCGGGTCACTTGGAGATCCCCAACTATTTGGGTCAGTGGGCGGAGTTCACCCCGGTCACTTGACGGTATTCCCGGCTGATGGGTCATTCGACAATGAACTGGAAAATCCCCGGTATCTTGGGACATTCCTGGAGCATTAGAAAACAAGAGAGAGAGAGAGAGAGAGAGAGCGAGAGAGAGAGAGAGAAGAGCTCGGGCGAAGAATTTCGCGACACCTAGGTGGCAGGGAGGATAGTGTGATTCGCTTATATAGTTAGGCGGAGTTGTCGCACGGGAGGTCCTGGGTTCGAGTCCGGGGTAAGCCACTCACGTCTGTTGTTTTTCTGTTGTCTAGTTTTCTACTTCTTTATTTCTTACGAGTGCCTGAAAACATACCTTTATGTTTGTCTAATATTTATTTTCCGCTGTTGCAGGCAGGACGTACGTAACGGTAGGGAACACTGTACAGTGCCTCCTACCTGACAGTACCGCTCACTGTACAGTGAACCTTTGTAACGCTCCCAATCTGTAACGTTTGGGTTATATTCACCTTCAGTTGTATGGATAGTTGATACCGACTAGGTTTGCTGATTTCTCACTGAATGTAATTAAACGTTAATGTTATACAGTCTGTTTACACCCACTGTTGCAAGTGTAGTGGTTTGGTCTATATCATCGCCACACAGGCTAATTCAATATATGTGTGCTGCTGACCTGTCACTGTGTCTGGAATGTTGACCTGGGTGTGTGTTGATATGTTCGCACACCACAGTACGTACATAAGGGTACATGCAGGAGTCAAGAAGGGTTGCAAACGACTGGAACAGTTCGATACTGTTTATTCCGTTACAACACAGATACGATGACATAAATGACACACATTCGACAGCAAAACACGAATCATAGTATATAATCTCCACACTGCATCAATACCTAATACGGCCTGTCCTAATCCTGGACTTATAATAGCTTAATAGCTTCATACATCTCCACACTGCAGTTAATATATAATATGGCCTGTCCTAATCCTGGACTGATAATAGCTTAATAGCTTCATACATCTCCACACTGCAGTTAATATATAATATGGCCTGTCCTAATCCTGGACTGATAATAGCTTAACAGCTTCACAAATCTTCATACTGCAGCTAAACATAATATGGCCTACAAAAGTACCTTAATACACAGCGAAGCCTGCATCACCCGGCAGCTTCAATATCTTCACAATATGGCCTACAAAAGTACTTCAATACATAGCAAAGCCTGCATCACACGGCAGCTATAATAATCTTCAAAATATGGCCTACAAAAGTACTTCAATACATAGCAAAGCCTGCATCACACGGCAGCTTCATTAATCTTCACAATATGGCCTACAAAAGTACTTCAATACATAGCAAAGCCTGCATCACACGGCAGCTCCAATAATCTTCAAAATATGGCCTACAAAAGTACTTCAATACATAGCAAAGCCTGCATCACACGGCAGCTATAATAAGGTTCATATGGCCTAAACAAATCTTCACTGCAGTGTATCACATAGGCTGTACACACAGCGAAATATATAAGTCGACATTTTCTCAAATCCTACGTAGGCATACATTATCCAAAAACACTGGGACTCGACCTACACGGTCCACGCCCAAAACACAACTCCCTTAATCACACACTAGTCCCGCCAAAAAACCCGTCACGAGATTCGGTTGTCTTGAACACCGTTCTCGATAACACATGCAGACTAGCGAGCTATTCACATGACTCAAAACAGTACAGAATAAATACATTAAACAGCGTTCACACGCTTATCTGTACTCTGTCACCCGAAAATAGGAAAAGATAATTCTATCCTAAAGTCAAACAAGTATCCGCTTAATCAAGCGTTGCAACTCGAAATTTAATATGTTCAAAACATTCTAAAGATTACTTCCCCTTCCATAAGTTCCACCTGCAACAATAGTCCTTGTATTTTATTTGAAAGTGTACTTCAGAGAGGTCCCTTCTTTAACAAGTAATAAGGCCTGCAGCTATGCCGGTTACAGTTTTACTTTCAGCCTTCTTGCATATACCTGATCTCCAACAATAAAGAAGCTGCAAGGCCAGGTTGGACGTTAGACGACATAATATTTATTTGTAATACAAGCTCCAGTAAATTCATTCAATATATATAGATGTAAGACGATGGCCTAACCTAGCCAGTCTTGAGCGTCGCTAATCAGTCTATTAATGATAAGATGTCCTCGACATTTTCATGCAGACTTTATTTTAATAGTGTCAACTCACGTTCAGCAGAATACAGCATACACTTCACTCAATATAAATCTTTAGCATCAACCCGACGCATAATTTGGGCGATCTAAATGTTGCCACACGTTAGGACTCTGTAGAATTAACACATGCTAGGAGCTGGACAAATATGCGTCCGTCCACATTGAAGAACACATAGAAAAGGCCTCGAAGGCTCCTTGACTTTTGCCAAGTTGAGACCGGTTTGACTTCTGCTAAAACTGCACCAAACGACAATGACGTACTTCCGGGTAACCCGTGGATACAGTACATCAACAACATGGTATCTTCAATCGATACCCAAATGATAAAGAACGACATGTTATGAGTTTTAATCATAACAACTACTTCCCTCCCCCCGTCAAATAATGAAAACGCAGTTTTCATTATTTGCGTGGTGTGAGTTAAACTTCACCAAAGTGAACAGATGGTAACATCAAATCTCATTGCTAGCGTGAAATTATATAGTACCCATGTTTCTGCCACAAAGTAGGCATTTTAACACACAAGGTGTGGAAAGTTAGCAAAGCATGCTTATACCATTGTCTACAAATGACATAAAACACTTTAACAACAAAGTGAGGTAACCATAGCAATATCAGCCAACATTTAACTGTGAAATACTTATATCCGTCCATGCATTCTCATCCTTCATACCGTCCGAACACCTATTTGTCTTGTCAGATAACGGTAGTCTCTTAATGTCATCTCAAAGTAACATTATAATGCAAAGCATTAATAATAATATAACAACAATAGTATGAAGGAAACACATTAATGTTAGCAAATAGTAACAATATGCCTATGTATTGTATCCATAAACCATAGAATGGCGCAATAGCTCATTAATGTTTCAAAGTCTGAAGTGAGTGTGACATAAATTTTGTCTAAAACTCAACAACGTGTAGTGCAATTAACTTAATCACTCTCCAATACTATATAAAATAGTGTGAGTATATAAAGCAATGTCATTTCAATACTTTATAAATGGTAATGCAATGCCCTAAGTTGTACGATAAAATCCATCGTCGATCATGTCTGTCAGAAACTGTTTAAAACGATGATGTTCCCAGATGTGAGGAACAATATTATCGTGGGATTTGGGTTGTATGAAGATGGTGATCAACAATGGCTCATACGAATCAACCCAACGCCACTGGTTACAGTTCCATAACATTTATTAAACATTCACATACGTGCCCTGAATATCACTCATATTGGCAAGCATACTGACTCACCTCCAGGCTGACATTGCCTGCAGGAAATAACACTCACTACAATAACTAGGGACTGGCTTCCCTGACATGCACAGACAGCACACTAAATACCTATATGTGCGGTATACCCTCCTAGCACAAATAAATCACCATCCATGTGTATATCACTTATTAGTGATTGGCAGCATGCACATCGCCATATAGATTCACAGAATCTCCTCTCCAGGCGGGACAAAACACTTCGCCTGTATTTATTCCAAAACCAGCTACAAGGCGGGAAACGCATCGCCTTTCTTCACGGTAGCTCCCAGGGCGGACTCGGCAACGCCCTATACTGTTCTCTACAACAGGAATATAAATATAGTTCCTCCTGGAACACTCTTAGGCGGAAAAACCGTCGCCTGTATAATAATGCATATCACCTATCACATCATTAATATAATAATCCCATATATGAATTATACAGTCACAAATACGAGCTTACAGCTCGGCTTCCAAATCACAGACTCGAGCGCCCAGCTCGGCTGTCAAACACAGAATAATCGTCACGCCAGACTTGTATTCACTACATGCTTTCTTCCCACGCATGCACAAGTCACACCATGTTGACATAAAGCCAGACATGAACTCAATACCCGAGTTACACTTAACCAAGTGTTAACCACAGTTCAGTGACCCTTAACGCCAATCACTATCATCATTCATACTCATGAAAATGTTGTGTGACAATGTCCATGATTGATGTCAATTAAATAATATGTCCGTAAGAATTTGCACGACATAAACCATTGTTGTGAATCATCCCAAATAAGTTCCATCCTAAATATCCGTATTATCTCCCTTTGAGAATTGTGTGACATTCATTTTTGTATTATGTCCCTTGAAATGTAGTACAAAGTTTTTTTTTATACCAAAACCCGTGCGTATCCAAAGTTGTTGTGGTAAAGTGGGATGTTATAAATATTTATAGGGGACTTAGTGTACTGACTGAGATCAGCTGTGAAGGTATCTGTATCTAATAGGTGTAGTGTTTTACAGATAACCTTACTTGCTACCACATTTATACTTCAGTCAGAATTATTCTGGAATATTGTGATGACTACGTTAAATGTCTAGGGTTATGAAAATGATGAAGTGTAAGTCACAACAACAACAGACAGATAAACAATTTAATTTATTCCACAACACTTTACAACACTGTGACACTCACACACATTTAACACTCTATAAGACTATCTTAATTGAGTCAATGGTAAAAGTTCAAATATATATGTATTAATTAATTTCACTACTATATATCCTGATTCAACTACACAGTGAACCAGGAATCACAATCAAATGTAATCACAATTTATATGTACATAATTTAAAAATATGAACCTTGTAGTGACATATTTTATTAGTATTATCCTATGTGTGTCAGTTGTGTAGTAGTACTATGAGGTAATACTGGTTTTGTTTTTCAAGCTATGTTGTTATTTGTCATCATGACTTCAAGTGTTTGTTTATCTTGGAAATAGTATGGGGAATCTTCACCGTTCCTATCAATTTAAACAATGTATTGACCCTCAGTTTTACTATAATGTCAAGTTTTGAGGGGGACACATAATGTTGAGCTCCTCTGGCCACATAAGCTAAACTTTCGTGATGGCGGCAGGAAAAGACTCCTCTGCTCGATTGCTTCCCTGTGTTCTGGAGACACCTCACTGGTCACTATCTGGACCCAGGAGTATGCTGTCAGCCTCTAGATTCAGCAAAGCTCAGACCAGGTGCTGCTTCAATAACATAGAACCACAGTCCCTGAAACAAGAAGGTTGTACCTCCTATTTCAGAACTAATTTATAATCTATTTCCAGACTGAACACAATACATAACAAACACTGAGTTCAGAGCGGTAGGCCAACTGTCAGCTTCATCTGAAACAATTTACACCAGTATACTCCTCCCTAATGGTTACCACGCCTCTGCAATTCCAGCATTAGTTCTTTCTAGTCAATAAGATAGGTGTCAGTGTACTGTTTGGCAATTCCATGCAGTTTTACTTTTCTCCGACACCTTCTGTTCAGGTTGGAGCACTATTTAGGCCTTGCCTCATGTTCGCTACTGAACCACACACATATACAGACATAAATTATCAATTTACATTCAATTTTCATTAAAAAGATATCAAATATTTCAAGCTTACCACAATTCATGGAAATAATACAGAATTACGTTGACTGGCAATGAATATAGCACAATTTCGATCTGCCGATGTCCCAGGCTTTTATTTAGAAAAATATGCACTGGCGCTCAACGCACTGGTTCTTTAGTAAGTTTATTTGAAAAATGTGGTACTGAACTGACGCTCCTAATTGCCTATATTGGCGGGTCTAACCAATCGAGCCATGTTTACACAAGCATTTGAAAAAAAGTACCCTTCCTTCCGTCTCCCCTAACAAGAAAAGATAGTATTTGTAGCCCGACTAATCCATTTTAGCCTTACATTTACTTCTATCCAATCAAATAGGATTTTACATGGTGGCCCATTTCCCGTAAAATAGTGGTTCCAAAACATGCCACTGTGCGATTATTATTTAGTGTTGTCTGACACCCTCACTATTTTCTTTTGGCTATAATTTGTTAATTCCTAGACTATTTGCGTAACGTTTAACATATTCTTTGTCAGCACGTCCTAAGGAACCCAATTATATAAATTTAAGGGAGCTAGGTGGCTGCGTTCAAAATGTGCATTTTCTTCTACCTCCTGTTCACTTCGATACGATGTGGTGTCTGGGTACTGTCAGGCTTTCAAACGTAAACCAGTATAATGTCATGTTTCCCAATAAGCGTTTTTCAGGTTTTTTTAAACCTAACTCTCGTATGGGTAGTGTTTTTTATCACTGTCCATTTGAAAAAAGTTAGTGCTTGTGGCCTTACACGCGTGATGTTTTTAATTGTATAGCGAGACGCGTGTTTAGTGTTGCATGCGTTCCTGCTTTCAGCCCTCCCTTCTCTCTATCCTAAGTTCATCTGTCTTTTCATCACGCCGTGTATAAAATGAAATTAATGGAAGTATTAATTTAGGTCATTACGCAGGGTGCCTAGCTCAAGGTTTTCTTAGAAATGCAGTACACGTTTTATTGAAGAAAGCGTGTAGTGATGCAGTAGGCTTTTACTATCAACGTGAAACGTTACAATTTGCAGACGAAGTAGAAAACAAGGGGATTTCGAGTACAGTCATTGTGACAGCACTGTTCTTTACCATTCTTCTTTCCTTTTATTGAAGTTATTTGTTAGGCTTTACATTTACTTTTTAATTTATATATGGGGATTAGAATTTCACACGACAGTTGTCTTGAAATGATACAGTTTTCGATCATATACATATTGTGTGTTTGACAGTTTGTAGCTTGACGATGAGTACTGCCATGACGGCACGATGTTTACACAAAGTGTCATGAGTTCAACGATATATCACTTGCTGTTGTGTCATATGGGATACATCGTCATCGTGTTGCTGTGCAATAAGTTCTTGACAGGACATTACAATGTACGCATGAGCGCTAGATTGAGCTATGTGCATCATCAGGACTTGTAAGGTTGGTAGATGATGTAGGGTCTTTGACGCACCTGGAGAGCACATCCGCCAATACATTTTGACTTCCCTTTATGGCCTTAATAGTGTAGTTGTAGGGCGAGCGAGTCTCTAGCTGCTTTTTGGTTGGTAAATCTAGCAGTCTGTAGATATGATAAGGCACGTTGATCTGTCTCCAGCGTGAATCGAGCTCCCATTAAATACCTCTGAAGTTTGTTGAAGGAGAACACAATAGCCAGCAACTCCCTCTCAACAGTGGGATATCGCTGCTCTGTAGGTGAAAGCTTACCACTCACATACATAGTGGAATGCATGTGGCCTTCAAATTCCTGCATTAATGTCCAACCTACGGCTGTATTTGAAGCGTCGACTCTGAGAACAAAAGGATGTCGAATGTCAGGTAACCTCAGAATTGGTGATTTCGAAAAGGCAATCTTAATTTAATTTAAAGCCACATGGCATGCATGCGACCAATTTACCTTCTTTGGAGCGGTCTTTTTAACCAACGCAGACAAAACTGAAGTCATATCCGAAAAACTCGGCAGAAATTTTCTATAGAAATTTATGAGGCCTAAATAAGCTTCGAACTTTTTTTTTTTTTTGTTCGAGGAATTTCAAGATTCAGAATTTTGGAAACAGTAGAATCGTCAGGTTTGAGAAAACCACCTCATACCTTATGACCTAGAAAAGAAATTTCAGTATAACCTATTCTGGTTTTATAAGGTCTAGCAGTAATGTTGTGAAAGCGTAATGTATTCAACAACGAATGAATTCCATTAACATGATCATCCCAAGTATGATGAAACAAACAGAAATCATCTATGTAAGTGATCAGATCATCACGATCAGAGAATAGTCTACGCATCATGCGAACAAAAGTAGCAGGAGCGTTAACAAGACCAAAAGACATATCATTGAATTGAAACAAACCTAAAGGCGTAGCGAAAGCTGTTTAAGGCTTAGATTTGTCAGTTAATGGCACTTGCCAATATCCCTTAGATAGGTCAAACTTAGTAAAAAATGTAGCTGTAAACAATCTATCAAGAAGGGATTCAAGCAACGGTAACGGTTCCACGTCTTGAATTGTGAGAACATTTAAACGTCTGAAATCTATACAAATACGAATATATTTGTCTTTCTTTCTGATCAAAACCATAGGAAAACTATATGGTGAATTAGAAGGTTCAATTATGTTTAACATAATCATTTGTTTTATTTCTTCCTGTTGATCAGTATTTTCCTTTTCATTCTCATTATCTCTATCATTATCATGATTTTCATCATTCATTAAAATCTCAGACTCATCCCCTAAAATCTATGAGTTGTTGATTTATGCAGCAATTGTAAATCAAGACAATAGTCTCGAAAGTAAACTCCGTTGTCACGCTCCACAACCCTAAGTGCACGAATATCTGAATAAAAATAAATAAATGCCTCCCTATCATTGAAACTGTTGAAAGGCAACAGACGTACAAATTTGACGTCAGCAGTAAACTGGAAAAATTCACCCAGTGTCTGCCATGTAGTGCCTGGAGGCAAATTTCGCACTAGTATGGTGCGTGAATATGCACTATTACATCGATAAGGCATTTTATTTTCATGAAATTGTGAGCGAGTGTGGTACGCATCTTTAGGCACATGAGAAACATGGTTATATTTATTTCTCATGGAAGTAATGTCCTTATTGTAAGGTGCATCATACTGGCTGGACTGAGTATAACACCTATCTCTATTTATGCCTGTAGGTTTGAAGCATACCTTAGAAGACAGCTTAATAGGCATAGTGAGGCATTTTTTCTAGACGCACTGGTATAAGTTTGAATAGGCAAGTTATTTTCATCATCTTTATCATTAGTAATAAGTGTCACTCCATGACCCTTAACAGTAACTTTAATGTCATCTTTTACAACCTCATCAATACTCTTAAGAGTAGATAAACTGTGAGCATGCAGTTTACAAAGCGGATGCTGCACAGTACTAACATCAGCATTCACTATCTTTTGACGACAAAGCTGTGTATAGCGATCCTTATCAAAATAAATGGACCCAACATGAACAACATCAGTCACGTTAAGATCACATTGAACAAATTGGTCTGTACTTTTACGACACATCCTGCAAATTTGCAATGTTTTTATTAATGATGTTCGGCTTTTCAGGCCCAGAGGTAACCTGATTATGTCGATTATGGGATACATTTTTCCCTGTGGGCATAGGCTGATCCGCCAAACAGTTTGTCACACTGTTTTTACTGATTCTGGCATGTCGCCATGATTCACACTGAGAAGAGACATTATTATAGTGACCATAACGACTGATGTCGAGGGAAATTATATCTGCCTCGACATGATATCTTCACTTTTTCAGGTTGTGGTGACCTATTTTTACCACATTTAGTACCACCACTGGCATGTTGTAACAGAGTTTTTCCATATCTCCTTTTTGACAATATATCTTTGTTCAAAACAACATCTATTAACCTATCAACCCTTTTTCTTGCCTTAGCAATTTCCAAGTCTTTTAGTGAAATTTCTTCACTTTGCATCTTATTCACCTCCTCAAAGTTTACATTTTTACTCCTCTCCTCCATGAGTAATTTCTCAAAATTAGCCACCTTTTCCGGAGTCACTTTTTCTTGTTGACTTAGAAGGCATCTGAGTTCTTGATTTGCCATTTCAAGTTCTGCTACTTTTTTATCCAAACCTTTCATGTTCTGGCTTATCATTTCTTGCATATTAACCTTTTCTCTCAAAAGAGCAGCCTCAGATGTCAGGCTCTGAATCTGAGCCACATGTGTATGACATTCTACATTCAAAATAGTATTAGGTATATCAAGTTCACCCCCAACACTCTCTTCTTCGTCAAATAAATTCATTAATGATCTCCCCTCATCCTCTAACTCTATTCTCTCCATTTCAAGTTTATCTTGTTTTAATTTATATTCATGAGGAAAAGCTAATTCTTCTTCTCTCCTCTTCTTAGCCAACTCCTCAACTCTCTTAATCTCCGCCAAATGCAATTCATCAGCTCTCTTCTTAGCTGATTCTTCTTCCCTCATCATCTCAACCCATTGTGGCTGATCCCTTGTCAACTCTTCTGTCGCACTGGATGCATATGCTACTAAAGCCTTACCCTTCAAACCCCACAATTTTCCCTGATCCATAAAATACTCCAGGGCAGTTTAATTATAGTGTTCTTTTTTCCATATGATACCTTACATTTGTGATTTTTCCAGACTGTAAATTCTCTGGCGTTTGGTGTGGTGTTTTCTAAGGTCTGTTGGTGAATCTCTTCCCTATTTTTGAGTATATCTCCCTTCACCCTGATGAGTTTTTTAATGTTTTGCTCTGATTTATTGTATGCTGCCTTGTTGGTGTCGTTTTCATAATGATGAATTGAAACGCGAATGGTTACAATGGAATAAATGTCAACAATGTCTTTCAAACGAAAAACCAACAATGTATCTTGAATTGTGTGAACTGGTCAAGTATTAGCAGCACACGAGTCGTTGGTAACTTTACATAGATTTTATTCACCAGGACACGAAGTGGACAAGACGGACATCGTCACAGGCGCAAAGATCACACGACAACATATTGATTATTACTGCTAAAGTTCCTGAAGATTCTCTTCTAGTAAAGACCTCTGTCCATAGACTAAGGATTACAAAACTGTTACCGTATAATATCCTTCTCAGTCACGACCGTTGACCTTCTTTCAAGGACGTCTATCATGGTAACGTATACATACTCTGGGGTGAAATCTTCCATATTACATTTGTTAAAATTCCCAGACGTTCTTCATACATAGCGTTGTACATCATATAATTTTCACACAAAGTCATATACGATAATCCTAACAGTAAAGGCTTTCAGTTGGCTAACCTCTCTTTACATCCAAGCCACGACTTTGGCATTGAAGCATGTACGGCATATAAAACATGTGCGTAAGATAAACAATATAACTTCTTCTACTCGTAGGAATTCTCCGTCTACGATTCAAATCTTAAAGGCAAGCGACTCTGTAGATCCATTCTAGGAACATCTTAATTCCCGCTAGACTAGTATTAGAGCGGCCTTTTTCATACAGCATTAAAATAAGAAGTGGGACGATAACTCACGTGACATTCCTGATATTGGTTTCGACCTGAAGACCAATACAGATCACTAGAATAAATGGCTTCCTTAAAAATGCCATTGAATACGAAATATAAAATTACTATCATGGACACAAGCCAGTTCCATGTTTCCACTTCAAAACATGACGTCACAAACTACTCAACTAGGTTACACGTGCGTCCAAAGCAACACTCACTGCTTTGTGCACGTCAGTGCGTGAATCAATCGAACGCTCAAATAATATAACTACATAAAACTGGTGCGTACATTTGGCAGGACCGAAGACTACCCCCTTAGGTAATAAATGTACGTAACAGCTCCCTTATTACCTCCCCTTAAAAAAAAAATTAATCCCATTAATTTTTTTTCGAACTAATTACTCGAGAGAGGTGAGTCAAAACTACAACAAAATTTATGACATGCATAAAATTATCATATTAAGAAAAGAATATTGACTTGAAATTAATATAACTAAATGACAGTATGCATTAAAGCACACATCCACCATCGACCTACTTTGGAACGATGTGGTAATATTCGAAGTAAAAAGAAGTTGAAAAAAAAAATGAAAATGAAGAATCAACAAAAAAGATGATAATAAAATTCAACTAAGTTTTCAACAAAATTTGAAACATATGATTTCAAAAATGAAAATGAACAGCAACACTGATGATAATCAATGATAAAAAATCAGTGAGAACAGAAAATTTTTTTAAAAATACAACATGCAAAAATGAAGCAATGCATAATTAAACACTTTAAGAAGCAACGCACCTACTGTTATCTAGCACTAGTAAGTTTGACTAGTTATCTAAAAGTAAAATATCATGTAGTGGGATACGTGACTACACGTATTGCGAGACACTAATAACGTTAGTAGATGTGTGATTTATAAACAATCAAATTGATTAAATTGAATTAATCTAATTCTAGTACTTAATTACACATAAATAAATAACTAGTAATTTATTCTAAGTAATTCTAATTTCAGTCATTGTGAATATTCGTTCAGAACTATTTAGAGTCAACAAGAATATGTTCCTAATGTTCCATGCACGAAATAAGTTTACGAACACGATATGTAGTGTAATATGTTCCATAACACTAACGAATGTCTGTTTGTCGTTTTTACCAATGTTTCCATACTAAAAAAAATGTTACTTTAATATCACTGTTCCCGTTCTAATAAAACGTTACTTCACAAGAAATAATGTTATAATCCATATGTAAGTATGTTCTGAAAGTTATATTTATACGAATACTGCAAAACTACACATAGTCTTCACAGATGTACAATTAATGACACTGTACAAAGTTATTCATGTTTCGGTGAGGACGTTTCTCCATCTAAAAGTAGTTTAGTTTCACCAAGTTCACTAGGGCATCTTGAAAGACAGTCTGCAAATACATTCTGCACTCCAGGAATAGCTCGTATCTCAAAATGGAACGGTTGAAGAGCTATAGCGTAACGCGCTGACTTTGATGACTTAACGTTTCCTGTATTCAGTGCTGTAAGAGCTTTCTGGTCGGATTCCACCACAAAGTGTGATCCGAGGAGATAACGATCCAGTTTTGTGATTGACCAGACAAGAGCAAGGAGCTCTTTGTCTAGAACGGAGTATTTCATCTCGCTCGTTGTAAGCTTTCTGGATACGTACATAATTGGAAATAAGGTGCCTCCGTATTCCTGCATCAAAACTGCCGCGATAGCGTAGGAAGAAGCATCACTGCGAAGAACAAAGGTGAGATCTTTGTTAGGCAACCTTAAAAAAGGCTTATTTGAAAAAATTTGTTTTATATAGTCTAACGCCGTTTGGTGATCCTGCGACCACTTTATTACATTAGGTGTGCCTTTCTTCAGTAACGAAGAAAGAGGTGCAGTTATAGTAGACAAATGAGGGATGAATTTAGAATAGAACTGTATTAGTCCTAAGAGTGACCTCACTTGTTTTTTTGTCTTAGGTGCTGAGATGTTTAAAATTTTAGAGACGTTACTGTCTTCTGTATACATTAAACCGCGACCTATACGGTGACCAAGAAATGAGATGTCATGAAAACCGACAAAAGCCTTTGAAGGTTTCGCTGTTAAGTTATAATCCTGTAAGGTAGAAAGTAAAGATTTTAAACCCTGAATATGTTCATCCCAAGAGTCACTGAAAAGACAGATGTCATCTATATAAGTAATGACATCGGGACGATGAGACAATATGCGGCGCATCATGCGTACAAAGGTAGCTGGCGCATTCATTAACCCGAAAGGCATAAAATTATATTGAAAAAGACCCCGTGGCGTCGAGAAAGCGGTGAATGGCTTTGCTTTCGTAGTGAGTGGCACTTGCCAATAACCCTTTGAAAGGTCAAATTTCGAAAAGAATGTAGCATGAGATAATTTCTCTAATAAGTCGTCTAAAAGAGGTAATGGTTCCGCATCGAATTTTGTAACTTTGTTTAACTTCCTGTAATCTACGCAAAGACGTATATTGTTGTCTTTCTTCCTAATGATTACCATAGAAGAAGAATATGGTGATGAAGATGGTTCAATTATATTTAATTGGAGCATATCATCCAATTCCTTATCAACCTTATCACGAAAGTGTAAAGGAATAGGATATGGGCGAACTCGAATCGGTGTATCGTCAGTCAAAATAATGTCATGTTGGATGACTGACGTATGACCTGGGATGTCAGTGAGGACATCCTCATACGTGTGTAGAATATTAGAGACTTGCTGACGTTGATCATCAGTAAGAGTAGATGAGATAGTAACATCATTCCATTTCTCAGTGGAATGGAGTGGTACAACTGGTATTGGTAGTTGTACATCATCGAAAGAAGATTCCTCTTCTTGGATGACTGACAAACTAGAATAGTGTTGAATAGGTGGTGTAGGATCGTCAGTTGCTTGGAACACCGATTGTAGATAATCAGGACGTGAGTAATACTCCTTCAACATGTTAATGTGGAAGGTTTTATGTTTGCCATTAACATCAACGATGTAGTCGACATCGGATATTCTTGAGATGATCCTGAAAGGACCTCTCCAGGTAATTAAAAGACGATTGTTATGCGCAGGGAGTAATACAAAAGCTTCATCACCAGGTATGAGCTGGCGAAGACGTCTATATTTGTTTGCAGATAGACGAGCTTTTTCTTTGGCATGTTCGGATGATGCAGTAGCTAGTCTACAAGCATCTATGATTTTCTTTCTAAGAGAGATCACATACTCATAAGAGGATTGAGTTTCCTCTTCAATATTCTCATCCATCAATAAGTCGTGGATTAACGACATCGGACCGCGTGGTTGCATGCCAAAAACAAGCTGGAACGGAGAAAACCCCGTTGCTTGATTTTGTACCTCGCGATACGCAAAGAGACAAGCGGGTAGGACCCGATCCCAGTCTTGGGGATGGTCTTGAGTCATCTTACCCAACAACTGCTTGAGTGTCCTATTGAGACGCTCAATTAACCCATTTGACATCGGATGATAAATAGAACTAAGAGATCTATCTATACCTAATGTCTTCATCACTTGAGACATGGATTCAGAAATGAACTGAACCCCATGATCCGACAAGATTTTCCGTGGAAAACCAATGCGTGAGAAGATTAACATCAATGCCTCTGCTACACTGGCAGATGAAGTGTTCTTGAGAGGGATGGCCTCAGGCCAACGAGTGCACATATCAATGCACGTAAGAATATGCGTATGCCCTCTAGCAGATGGGAGCATTGGACCAATAATGTCAATGGCCATTTTATCAAATGGTCTAATCGGGATGTCCGCAGCTTGAATAGGAGCCGCATGAAATGGACCCCGTACCTTAACTTCTTGACATATCAAACAGGACCGACAATAGAGAGTAACATCTCTATGGACGCCTGGCCAGTAGAATGCCGAAAGCACTCTGGATTTGGTACGCGAAAAACCCATATGGCCCGCACATTGCGAGTCATGAGCATGTCGTAATATACGAGATCTCATACAGGATGGGACAAGAATCTGAGAACATAAGGATAAATCCTTTTCCCGTATGACTCTAACCAAAATCCCATTTTTAAGTATAAAGTCATGTCTAGATTTTGCAAGTTTGTTGCTTGTATTCTTTTTGTTAACATACTGAAAGAATTTTTTTAATGAATTATCATTCTTTTGCAATGTTGCAAACAACTCCCGTGAAATAGGAGCATCATCATCACAAGTGGTATGAACTGTAGGTTCAATAGGTGTATCATGCGACATATTAGTAGCTTGCGCTCTAGTCACTACTGCATTTGCAGTTTGAATATGTCGCTCTTCCCATTCAGCAATTTGCTGTGGTGTACACTCTTTAATACCATGTATGCGACCAAGTATTACATCACAGATTGGGTTAGGCAGAAGACATGCTTGGATCTTTCCTGTAAAGAAAGGTGTGTTAAGATCAATAATAGCAGTGGGAAATGTTTCAATTGTGCCACCAAATGTTACACATTTGACAACCCGGCCCGTGGCACAACTTGGGTCGATCAGCGAAGTCCGGACACCGATTGTTGTACAACCTGAGTCAAATAGGAGAGAGCATGAAATATTGTTGACAAATCCCTTGTGAAACTTAAGAGAGCCCTGTCCCTGGTGTACTGACGCAGCAGTGGCTGTACAGACTGCAGGCAGGCTAGGCAAGGTATGTCCGCAACGCAGCGTCGTGATCGCCTTAGGCTGGAAAAGAGTCGAGCATTCTGGGCAGTCTTTCACCTGGGAACAATCTAGAGAACAAGACATAGCATTGTGAGTTTCAGCTACTTTACCCTGTTCAATGTTAGCCTGTGTATCATTAAAAGCAACATTAGAATGTCTACCCATATTACTCGACGATCTATCTCGTCGGCGCGATCGATTGTGATTTTTGTCATTAAAATTGCCATAATTGTCATTTCTGCTAGAGTTAAAATTTGGATTAGTCCGATAATTTGTAGAATGATCGTTATGATGTTGGTTAAATGGTTTATTTCCAAAAAATTGTCTGTTTTGCGGACCCTGAGACCTTGATCTCCAGTTTTGTTTATTATAATGTCCTTGATTATTTTTAAAATAATTGTTACCAAAATCTCGCGATCTGTGAGTTTGGTTCCAAGAAACATTAAATGGAGCAGATTGTTGAAATTGCTTCCCTTTGTAAAAGTTATCATTGGTGAAATTATGATTATTTCCCTTATTGACATACCTATCAGCACTAAAAGAACGATTGCGTGAAAAATTGTTTTGTTGTGCTGCAAAAGCAACAGGCAATTCACTCTTAATCTGCGCGTTACTTAGATCCATGTTTGGGTGAGCAGTGCAAAAATTTTTTGCATGTTCTTCTAAGTTTTTCATTGATAAAGGTTTCCGTTCGTGTAAAAATGCGAGAAATGTAGGGTTTACCGACGAAAGTACCTTATCGCGCATCAGTAAATCAAAGAGACCTTCATACGACTTTTCAATTTTGGATAATTCGATCCATCTTTCTAATGTTAGTCGTATCTGTGACAGAAAATCACTAAAATTTCTGCCAGATTGAGGTAGTAATGTGTGAAATTTCAAACGATATTCGTTTTCTGTCATTTGGAATTTTTGCAGAAGTGCTGCTCTAAGAGCATTGTAGTCATTTTTCTCACCAATGCTGGTGGTATGATAAACTGCTAATGCATCTCCTGTAAGTAATCTGGATAAATATGTACAGTATAGAGCTTTATCCACGTTATAAGACCCACAAGTGGCCTCAAACCTATCTAGGAAGAATATTACGTCATCAGACGGGGGATTAAATTTTGGTAATTTAAGGTGAATTTCCTTAAAATGATCCTGTCTGGATGAAGTGTGGCTTTCAAAAGTTCTCTGAGAATTAGCTTCCTGAGTTAACCTAAGTCTCTCATATTCTGACTCTGCTAATTTCAGTTCATGCTGTCGTTTTCTATCATTCTCTTCCATCTCAAGCTGAAGTCGTTTTGTGTTTTGTTCAGCTATTAATCTCCTTTCTTCTATTTCTTTTTGTTTCTGTTCCATTTCCTTGTGTTTAACTTCCATTTCTTTTCTAAGTCTTTCTTCAGACTCCTTTTGTTTCTGTTCTGCCTCTCGCAGAAATCGTTTCTCTTCTAATTCAGCGGCCAATCTCATTTTTTTCTCATTTTCCTCAGATTCAATCCGTTTTTGATCTGCCTCAAATTGAAGTTTTTCTAGTCTTAAAGTTTCTAACTTTCTCTGTTCGGCTTCTATTTCTTGAGCTTTCCTATATTCTGCAAGTGCAAATGTTTTTGTTTCATCAGGAGCCATCTGAAGAGCTTTTGCTTGCTTAATGAAATAGTCTAAGGTAGCCATTACAATATTATTATGTAATAATACTATTTAAAAGTGTTACTACAACTAGTGTTCTTCGTTCCTGTTCTAGAACGGTAAAATCAATTTATATAATAGGCAATAATATTAATAATTAATAATGTAATTTATAACATGAAATGATGTGAAAGCAATAACGTGACAGACAATAGCACAATAATGACACGACAAGATATTCAAGCCAAACGAAGACGTTCGCAGAAATCCAATTAAAATAAAATGGGAAACTAAAATGGAATGTCGTAAAGAATTACGATGATAACTGCGATTAAATTCAACAAGACAATAGACACCACAGTGTAAAAACAAAGGTTTTGTAAAAAACTAAACGACAGGAAAGGTGAGACGGACGCGAAATACAAACAAAATTCATCATAAAACCAAGGCACAAGTAAAAATAGCTACCAAAAACAACAAGTAAACGTGACACTACAGCTAAAACAGACAGGTGTCACAGACCACCAGACACAGTGGACCTAGAATCCTTCTACGCTCACGCGTAGGAACATTCCACTGCGGGAAGTCTGCAAAATAATGTCCTACAGAACGTCTGACGAAGAGCCCGAATTGACTTCGAGATGGATCTCGTTCGTCAGATCTACCGCCCAACCTCCCGCGAAAAAATACACAAACCATAACACATAACATAGAAAATATATAAGTGGACATAATCAATTAAGGCACAGCTAATAGTAATAAAGGGTATAACGGATACAAGTTATACTTAGCTCGCGTGCAGGTAAAAATCAAAGTGCCTTGTCCCCGTGTATGTACGTAAGAGGACGCAATACTTCGCTCTGCGTATATCAAACTAGCTCGCACGTAATAATGATGAAGAGATGAGGGTTGATTGAAGACTTTGAGCATTTGAGTTGATTTTGATTCATATCCCGCTAGGATCCACATTGAGATGATGTCGCCTTGAAAGTAAAAATTCTTCTTTTCAAACGATCAATTGGATGGGTACGTTCCTGAAATCACTTCCAGACCGCACTGGCCTACCAGTTATTGTTGGTGTAGTTTTCATAATGATGAATTGAAACGCGAATGGTTACAATGGAATAAATGTCAACAATGTCTTTCAAACGAAAAACCAACAATGTATCTTGAATTGTGTGAACTGGTCAAGTATTAGCAGCACACGAGTCGTTGGTAACTTTACATAGATTTTATTCACCAGGACACGAAGTGGACAAGACGGACATCGTCACAGGCGCAAAGATCACACGACAACATATTGATTATTACTGCTAAAGTTCCTGAAGATTCTCTTCTAGTAAAGACCTCTGTCCATAGACTAAGGATTACAAAACTGTTACCGTATAATATCCTTCTCAGTCACGACCGTTGACCTTCTTTCAAGGACGTCTATCATGGTAACGTATACATACTCTGGGGTGAAATCTTCCATATTACATTTGTTAAAATTCCCAGACGTTCTTCATCCATAGCGTTGTACATCATATAATTTTCACACAAAGTCATATACGATAATCCTAACAGTAAAGGCTTTCAGTTGGCTAACCTCTCTTTACATCCAAGCCACGACTTTGGCATTGAAGCATGTACGGCATATAAAACATGTGCGTAAGATAAACAATATAACTTCTTCTACTCGTAGGAATTCTCCGTCTACGATTCAAATCTTAAAGGCAAGCGACTCTGTAGATCCATTCTAGGAACATCTTAATTCCCGCTAGACTAGTATTAGAGCGGCCTTTTTCATACAGCATTAAAATAAGAAGTGGGACGATAACTCACGTGACATTCCTGATATTGGTTTCGACCTGAAGACCAATACAGATCACTAGAATAAATGGCTTCCTTAAAAATGCCATTGAATACGAAATATAAAATTACTATCATGGACACAAGCCAGTTCCATGTTTCCACTTCAAAACATGACGTCACAAACTACTCAACTAGGTTACACGTGCGTCCAAAGCAACACTCACTGCTTTGTGCACGTCAGTGCGTGAATCAATCGAACGCTCAAATAATATAACTACATAAAACTGGTGCGTACATTTGGCAGGACCGAAGACTACCCCCTTAGGTAATAAATGTACGTAACATGCCTTCTTATTTATTGCCATTGATATTAACTCATGTATTTATATTTGGAATGCACTGCTTTGTAATGTTTTGAATTATTTTGTAGTAACTTATTGTAAGATTTTCTTTTAAAAAGATGTTGTACCATGTAACAAAAGATACCACAAACTTTAACTTATAATTTCACCAGCAAGGGCCTTGGCTTCAATTCGGGAAGTATTTCCAGATGAACCTTTTAGGCTTGTGTCATTAAAGATCTCTAGTAAAGCATCATGTATGTTACCAAGATTACATCTCAGTTGTTTCAAATCATCGGCCCGACTCTCTCATCTTGTGTAACTCAATGTCTTAACAGTTATGCCTAAGTCTGATACATTCTTCTTCTTCTTCTTCTTCCATCCTTAGCCATCAACCGGCAAAGCAGTATGTGGCCAGTACGCCTAGTGGCGTCTTAGGGCAACAACAAATTGATCAATCTATCGCTGTTTCTGTAATATGAATACATTAAAGTACGAACCACACATTGTAATATAATGCGAATCTTGACATGTACGATATCCTGTAAATAAACATGGCTACGAACTGAACATGCTTTTACTGAGTGCTTTCTGAAACATGTGTGTGCTTGTGTAGATGACGAGGTAATGCTTATATACATACATCATAACATTACATGGTGGCAGCGGTCGATACCGGACCGACGCAAAACAGCTACACGATAACACGTGAGTACAGTTTGTTCGGCTAAAATTCGTCATTGAGGTCAACCATGGAAACTAAACACTACCGCAGCGCACCGCAAATGCGATTTGCCGGTCGAGGTGATAAGAGTGAAGCTTTCTTGTTATGGCGCCAACGCATAGATCTATATTCCAAGACCACTGGTCTAGAAGGACAAACCTTAACTCCATATATCCTAGAAGCATTGGACGTTGAAGGTTTGAAAATTTACAACAGTTTTGCTACCGCCATGCCTGTGGAGTCGGCGACAGACCCCGCGGCCATATTGGACGAATTTGAAAAACGTCTGATAATAAAGCACACGAACTTTAGAGCGGCAAGATTAGAACTTCACCACCTGCGACAGAAACCTGGTGAAAGTCTAGATGATTTTTTCACTCGCATCAAGGAGAAAACAAGTGTATGCAAATTTAACAAAGAAGAAGAAAAAAGAGCGAATTATCGAACAGATCCTTCTCAGCACACAAATGCCAGAGTTCCAGAAATGGATACTGAGCCAGAGTGATACACTAACTTTACAACAACTTCTGGATGAAGGCAGGAAACACGAGGCACAAGCACTAAACATTAAACAAATTCAGCAAGGTACAGTAACAGCCCAGGTGGATGCAGTAAAAAGCTATAAACCCAAACAAAACAAAGCAACTAGTTCGAAGCAACAAAAAAAACACAACACAAGCAGAGGTGCTATGTGTAAATGTTGTGGCCTAAACCACATACAAAACCACTGTCCAGCTAAAGACTCTACATGTCATTACTGCAGAAAGAGGGGCCACTGGATAAAATTATGTTTCAAGAGGAAACAAGACAGTGCTCAACACAACCTTCACAGCAGAGAGTCATCAAAACAAACACACTTTATGATGACTGAGGACCTTGACTCCAGTGAAGAAAGTGATCCTTCCACATTTGATACTGTGAAGATACTAACTTTCAGTAATGAACCAAAGAGAACGCAGGCTTTCTGCAAGGTACAATTCCGAATACCAGGAATTAAAAGGCACAAAGAAAGATATATTCGGTTCAAGATAGACACAGGTGCCCAAGGTAACACTCTACCCTTAAGAATATTCAGACAGATCATGCCTGACAAGGTGGATGAGCAAGGATTTCCCACAAGGGGTGTAAAAAGTAGGAGTGGCAGGACAAAGCTAAGAGCTTACAATGGAACAAGTATAGACTGTTTCGGAGCAGTAACACTTGAATGTTTATACAGAGACTCTGAATGGACATCGTCAACATTTTACTTGGTAGATGTTGAAGGACCTGCAATTTTGGGTTTACCAATGTGCGAAAAGCTGAGTGTGGTAACTATTAACAACATTAAAGCTGACAAAAAAGAACATCTTACTCTACACGTCACTGGAGTAGATGACCTTAAACAGCGATTCCCAGAACAGTTCGACAGAATAGGCAAACTTCCAGGAAAGGCAAGATTCTTTTTAAAAGACAACGCTGAGCCAAAGATAGACCCACCTAGAAAGTATCCTATACATGTTAAACAGAAACTTGCCACAGAACTAGAAAAGATGGTGCAGAATGATGTTATTAGAAAGGTTGAAGAGCATTCTGATTGGTGTAGTAGTATCACAACCGTTCTGAAGCAGGATGGTTCTCTTCGGGTTTGCCTTGACCCAAAACACTTAAACAACAGTCTAAAGCGCTGTCCACACAAAATGCATACAGTGGAAGAGATAACTCACAGATTCCACAATGCCAAATATTTTTCTAAACTAGATGCTGTACACGGATACTGGAGTGTTGAGATAGCAGAGGAAAGTCAACTCCTTACAACTTTTCGAACACCATTCGGCAGATATTGTTTCAAGAGACTCCCATTTGGTTTGAATGTATCACAAGACATCTTTCAACAGAAGATTGACAACATTGTTGAGCAATGTTCTGGTACAGTGGCTATTGCGGATGACATTGTAGTCTGCGGCAGGTCGGAACAAGAACACAACCGTAACTTGATTAACTTGATGCTTGTAGCACAGGCCAATGGGCTAACATTCAACAGCAAAAAGTGTACAATTAAGGCAACGGAGATACAATTTTTTGGATTGCAGTACACCCAGAATGGTGTAAAACCAGACCCTAAAAAGGTTGAAGATATTCATGACATGCCAACACCAGCTACAAAGAAGGAACTGCAACAATTCTTAGGTGCTGTCAATTTCCTAGCACAATTCATACCAAATTTGTCAGCTGCTGCAGAACCTTTGCGATCTCTACTACAGAATGAAACTCCGTATGAATGGTCAGAAGACTACCAACACATATTCAACCACTTGAAGACCCTCATATCATCTGATGCATGCTTGAAATACTATGACATGCAAGCACCCACTTTTCTCATGGTTGATTCCAGTCTGAAAGGCCTAGGAGCAGCACTTTTGCAACCAGACAAAAAATCCTGAAGGACACTATGCCAAAGAACTTCGTCCTGTAGCTTACGCAAGCAAATCATTAAGTTCTGGCGAAAAGAAACTTGCAAACATTGAAAGAGAAATGCTAGCTGTACGTTTTGGAATCAAACGCTTCCACACATTTCTTTTCAACCGCCCATTTACAATTCTCTCAGATCACAAGCCACTTGAGATGATTCATAAAAAACCAATAGCTTCAGCACCACCACGACTACAAGCTCTGTTATTGGAAACACAAGGTTATGATTTTAATATTCAGTAGGCCTATATCCCAGGAGAGGATATAGGTCTTGCAGATGCTCTCAGCAGACTACCAAACCCCAACAAGACAGCAGATCTTACCCCAAACATCAAAGTTGATTTTGTCAAGTTTAGCGATAATCGGCTTGAACACATCAGAGAAGACACAATGAGAGATCCTATCCTTAACTCTCTCAAAGAACTGATATACCATGGATGGCCAAGCTCTATCAGGGAAGTTCCAACACACATCCGTCCATACTACTCGATGAGGGACGAGTTAAGCATCGAAGATGGTCTGATCCTTAAAGGAGATCGCATTGTTGTACCAGAAACACAACGCGATATCATCCTTAAACAGCTCCATAATAGTCACCTTGGTATTGTGAAGACACAACTGAGAGCAAAGAAAGATGTTTACTGGCCACAGATAAACAAGGACATAGAAACACTATGTAAAAACTGTTCAATTTGCCAAGAACATGCAAATAGGCAGTGCAGAGAACCTCTCATACCATCAGACATACCATTGAGCCCTTGGAGCATTATAGGAACTGATATTTTCTCAATCGACAATAATGACTATCTTATTATTGCTGATTACTACAGCAAATTTCCCATCATTGAGAAACTTCCACAACCCTCACCATCAGCTATTATTGCAGACATTACAAAGAAGTATTGCAGCATGTTTGGCATCCCAGATGAAATTAGATCAGACAACGGTCCACATTTCTCAGGTCAAGCATACAGAAACTTCACTAAGGACTGGAAGATCAAACACACAACATCATCACCTAGATACCCTAAATCTAATGGTTTCATTGAGAGACAGATACAAACTATCAAGTCAATCATGAAGAAAACAAGAACAGAGGATGTACACCTAGCACTCTTGAGATGGAGAACAACACCGGTAGACAGTAAGATCGACAGTCCAGCAGAACTTATGTTTGATAGAAGAATTAAAGACCTCCTACCATCTAAGGTCCACTTCCGTCCACAACATAGAGACAGCACATATGATCAACTTCAGCATCGTCAGCAAGTTCAGAAATCCAACTATGACAAATGTGCTAAAGACTTACCACCATTATATCCTGGTCAGCATGTAACTACCTACAACCACAACAATGACACATGGTCAAAAGCAACAATCATTTCCAGAAACCCTGAACCCAGGAGCTATACTTTAAGACCAGACAGCAGCAGCAACCTCCTGAGGCGAAACAGAGTGGACATAAGAGAAATCCCACAGAATACAACAGAACAGAGAATTCCCATGCTTTCAACAGACAATGCAGTAACTCCAGACCTTGGTGCCCCACAAAACCAACAAGCGCCAAGGCTGAAATCACAACCAACTCAAGCTAAACCAGGGACTTCCGCAGAACCACCAGCACTTTACACCACTCGTTCTGGCCGTACAGTGACACCACCCAGCCGATACAGACAGTGACATATATACTCACACTGAGCATTACACATACTTATCCTTTCTCACATGAAACATTTCGTTGGAAATGTTTGCACACATTTTTTTTTCAAAAAAGGGGGGATGTAATATGAATACATTAAAGTACGAACCACACATTGTAATATAATGCGAATCTTGACATGTACGATATCCTGTAAATAAACATGGCTACGAACTGAACATGCTTTTACTGAGTGCTTTCTGAAACATGTGTGTGCTTGTTTAGATGACGAGGTAATGCTTATATACATACATCATAACATTACAGTTTCCACCACGCCTAGTGGCGTCTTTGTGGAACAAAAACAGACCAAACAATCTATCATTGTTTCCGTAATCAGATTGGTTGGCAAGCAGGTGATCAGCCCACTGTGCAAGTCTGATACATGGCTAGTAAGAATTTGCCAACGCTGAGTCAATGCAAAGAAATAATTATAGATTTGTTGAACCAAACTGATGAAACTAGTTGCTTCCAGACAACAATTAGCGTCATCATTGACTACCAAGTTTAAAAAGTGTGCATTGCAGAGCACAAAAAAGCACGCGGGTTTATGTTCAGGACTCGATGACGACATGACGTTAGGTATCCAGCTGTAAACAACACATGTTGCCAACTAAGAAAAATAAGAGATTTTTTTTCTTATTCAAAAATATCAATAAATTTCAAAAATAAAAAAAAACAATAAATAAAAAGACAGAATTTAGAAATTTTTCATAAACTTTTTAATTAATTATATTCCACAGCACTGTTGTGGTATTTATTTTAAAATAAAAAATATAAATTGTCAGTTGCATTATTTTACTGGGTTAACAAACTAATCTGTATAAAACTATTTTTTTACACCGGTTAACAAACTAATCTGTATAAAACTATTTTTTTTACACCGGTTAACAAACTAATCTGTATAAAACAATTTTTGTTTACACTGGTTAATAAACTAATCTGTATAAAACGTGTCCTTCAAAGGTCAGTACTGCGCCACTCTGAGGTTTGCGCCCTAGTTGATCTAATGATAGCACCGGCTCTGAATATTCTCATCCTCAGTGCTGGTGATAGTTTTTTATTGATAGAATGCTCCTCATGTTGTGGAAAACGTATTCTTTACTTCAAAAACTCTTTTCTTTCAGTAGGACATTTGCCATCTTATGTTATGATAGAAACAAGATGGCGAAACTGTCTCAACTATTTTATTGCTTTAAAAAACATTCCAATGTGTTACATTATGGGATTATTTCTTTTCTTGATATAACCATTATTCTATTTTCTTCCTGCTGTGTAACTCTATACATTTGGTGGTCATGTTGGCAGATACTGTGTCTAGTAGACCAGGGGCTCTCAACCTTTTTTTGCTCATGGCTTCCATTCTGGGCCTCTTTACTTCTGTGCAATCCCCCCCCCCCCTCCCCCATAGTTGCTGTTAGCTGGAAAAAAAGCACTTTACCATCTTACTGTGGCCCCCTAGAAATATGGCATGGCCACCTGGGTAGCAGCTAATGGTCCACATTGAGAACCACTGAAGCAGACAATTGAGGTCACTGTCATTTTTCTGCTATTAAAACTGTATCATGTGAATATCTGATCCTATTGATGTTATGTCATTGATGTTATGTCATTGATGTTATGTCATCAGCTCCTCATGGAGCATAGGTCTTTAATAAAGGTATGCTAAGTCATTCTGTCCTTTACCTCAGGTACCTCATTCCTTTCATGTCAGTCTCCAGTTCTTATCTCCATGCGTTCTTCTGCCTCCCTCTAACTCGCTTACCCTAGGGGTACACAGTATTTATAATTTTAGATGGTATATTTAACTGGCAATATTTATTTATGGTATTGTTCCTCTTGGTCAGTTATCAAATATAGGGTAAATGAAAATGTCCTGTATGTGTGCCCCCTTCCCCCTGTGTTCTAAAATGGTACATTCTTCAAACTTATTATGTTGTAAAGGGGTGGGGGTGTTGTAAGCTTTGAGTATGTGGGCTAATATTTATTTTAATTTTGGGTTGTTGGCTTTTGGTCCATGCAGATGAAAACTGGTGTTTATCCCAAGCATGGAATACCTGGTTCAACCCCATGTGGGTTATAATTATGTTATATAGTGTTTATTTAATTCACTATAGTATATTACAGTTGTTGTTTTTCTTTTGTTAGTTCAACCGGTTGCAAATTCTCTAGCACTTGCTGTGGGGTTTCCTACTGTCTGTAGTCTCTTCTTTTTCCGTCCTTAGCCAAAGACCGACCAAGCAGTCAGTGGCCATTACGCCTTGCGGCGTCTTAGGGCAACAAGAAATTATCCATTGTTCCGTTACGCCTAAAGGCGTTTATTGGTACAACAGAATATTAATTGTTGTTTCCGTAATCAATGTGACAAGCAAGCGGTTGATCAATCCGCTGTGCCCCGAACTTGCCCTCGTGTGTACTGTCGCTATAAAACCTCCTCTCAACCGAGACGCCTCCAGCCAAAATTCTCTCGGGACCGAAGGTCCGCGAAAAAGAGCAATCTGGTACTGGCACAACACCCATTCGCTGCCTCCACTGCGCTGGGAGGACCCGGCAACCGGGACCACACACAGCCTTGAGAGGACAATGGTCGCCTGAAGGGGAGATTACACTGTCTGTAGTGTTTGCGGTGTATTCTCTTCCATGTGATTTAAAAAACCTCTCTTTACCCTGTTCTGTATGAGGCGTTTGTAGAATTTGGTTTACTGTATGAGATGATGCCGTGTTGTTAGCTGAAAGTGAACAGGATTTGCAAGAACTAGTGAAGCAAGTGAACAGTGTAAGTCATGAATATGGATTGGACATTAATATTGAGAAAACAAAAACTATAATAATTAGCAAAACAGACGATAAGCCCACATTAAAGATAAGCATAAATGGGAAAATCCTCGAACAAGTCAAGAGCTACTTATATTTTGGTCATATAATAACATAATATGGCAGATGTGAAACAGAAATCAAGAAGACAATAGGAATGGCCAAAGCTACATTCAACAACATGAAACATAAACTGATATCTAAACAGTTAACTCGCAAATTAAAACTGAGAATCATCAAATGTTATATATATTCTGCACTACTGTATGGTGTAGAAACTTGGACAATGAATAAGCAATTGGAAGAACGAATTGAGACTTTTGAGATGTGGATATATAGAAGAATGTGGCGCATCTCATGGAAAGAGAAGAAAACAAATAAGGAGGTCCTACAAAATCTAGGTATGAAAAGAGAACTAATGAGGGAGATCAAAGTCAGGCAGCTAAAATATTTTGGCCACATAAAAAGGCATAACACCTTGCCGAAGACCATAATAGATGGGAGAGTTGAAGGCAAACGTGCAAGGGGACGACAGCGCTATAAGTGGGAAGATAACATCAAGAGATGGACAGGAAAGAGTCTGTCAGAGTGCACCATCAAGACAAGAGACAGAAGACATTAGAGATCCATTACAGCCAACCTTCGCTGTGGAGATGGCAGCTGATGATGATGATGAGGGGTTTGTAGAATTTGGTTTACAGTATGAGGGGTTTGTAGAATTAGGTTTATACTGTATGAGGGGTTTGTAGAATTTGGTTTACTGTATAACAGTTTTGTAGAATTTGGTTTACAGTATGAGGAGTTTGTAGAATTTGGTTTACTGTATGAGGGGTTTGTAGAATTTGGCTTACTGTATGAAGGGTTTGTAGAATTTGGTTTACTGTTTGAGGAGTTTGTCGAATTTGGTTTACTGTTTGAGGAGTTTGTAGAATTTGGTTTACTGTATGAGGGGTTTGTAGAATTTGGTTTACTGTATGAGGGGTTTGTAGAATTTGGTTTACTGTATGAGGAGTTTGTAGAATTTGGTTTACTGTATGAGGGGTTTGTAGAATTTGGTTTACTGTTTGAGGAGTTTGTAGAATTTGGTTTAATTTATGAGGGGTTTGTAGAATTTGGTTTACTGTATGTGTAGTTTGCAGAATTTGGTTTACTGTATGAGGGGTGTGTAGAATATGGTTTACTGTATGATGAGTTTGTAGAATTTAGTTTACTATATGATGGGTTTGTAGAATTCGGTTTACTGTATGAGGAGTTTGTAGAATTTGGTTTACTGTATGGGGGGTTTGTTGAATTTTGTTTACTGTATGAGGGGTTTGTAGAATTTGGTTTACTGTATGAGGAGTTTGTAGAATATGGTTTACTGTATGAGGAGTTTGTAGAATTTGGTTTACTGTATGAGGGGTTTGTAGAATTTGGTTTACTGTATGAGGAGTTTGTAGAATTTGGTTTACTGTAAGAGTGGTTTGTAGAATTTGGTTTACTGTTTGAGGAGTTTGTAGAATTTGGTTTACTGTATGAGGAGTTTGTAGAATTTGTTTTACTCTTTGAGGAGTTTGTAGAATTTGGATTACTGTAGGAGGGGTTTGTAGAATTTGGTTTACTGTATGAATGTCTTGATGCAGGCTTCATGCCAGGAGACCAGCTGCACTCATGGCTCCATGTTACACAGGAAGCAAAACAGAGAGAAGAAGCAGCAGCATTGCAGTCGTGTTTCTGGTGGAATGAAAATGACAGGTAATGATTTGGGGTTAGAATCCTAATTTTTGTACATTTGATTTTCTTACAGCCCACACTTTCAAATACTATACTAGACTTGAATGAATAAACAAATTCTCCATTTTGCTCTCTAGGTGGCATAGACCATTACTGCAGTTAGCCCCTGTGAAAGATCATTTTCCTTTATGCTCCATGTGGAGCATGACGCCATCAGTGTAGCTGGTCCTCTCGCAAGAAACCTACACCAAGCATTCTCATACTTCTGCAATGGTGGATTCTGTAGCAGTTTATTTTACATGATGGAGTTGCCAGCCCCACACACAACACCTCATATTAATTGCCAGTTTGACATGCATGAGGAAGCAACAGTGCTATTCTGTCTTTCTCCTAAGAGACCTCTGGAAACTACCCGGGTCTGCAAAGAATGCTTACTCCTAAATGCTTAACATGCTCTTGTTAGTAGTGGTTTCTGTAACAATTTGTTTCAGATGGTAGGTATGTTAGCCCCCATAACAACCTCAAGCAAGAAATCTTTTGCAACAGCCTGAGTGAGAAGCAGTCACAGTCTTTCCGTATCTTCTCAGAGACCACAAGAAACCACATAAGGTAAAAAGGTCAAGGTAGCCCCATATCAGATACTACTGTAGGGGAGTGAGGTGTTAGAGACTTCACCATACAAGGTCCAGCTTTTTATGAGGTGACCAGTTGTCTCGTCCTCCCTGCCTTTGCTTTCCCTAGCTCAAGAACAGAGTCAGGTATCCATTTACAGCTGGGTAGACTGGAGCTTGACACTACCAGGTTTCAGTCCGGGAACTCAGTAACTTTGCTGTGAGATGACAGTTATCTAGCTTTATGTTAATCATCCGACGAATAAACATTCCGAGCTTCTGTATAGTGGTGAAGCTGCTCCCTGTGGTTCCCAGGGGTCTGATAAGACAAGAACAGAATAGGCCTACTGTTCACTCAAGCTTAATAATAGTCGACTAATTTAAGGTTAGGCATGAGGTTGGTAGCCTCACCATGGAGAACTAATTGCTACAAAAACTGCTACTAAAGAAACATATTAAGTGCTTCAACACAAGCTTCCTGCATGAGGGCTTCTACTGTGGTGTCCCCATGCTTCATAAACAGCAAAATAAAGGGGAACAAATATTGTTGTGTTGCCTACCAACCATCAGTTATTGTTGTGTTGCCCACCAATAAGGGGACCAGACGTCCCGGTTTTTTCCGGGACAGTCCCGGTTTTCGACCATTTTTGATAATTTGTTCCGACTTTTTTTCGATGCAATCCGGGACGCCAATTTGTCCCAGTTTTGGATGAATTTGCAAATTTGGCATAAATCTCAGATTTAAAAAAATATTATTATTCCGTGGCTGACGAGGGAATTTTTAATTATTAGTGAACTGGCGCCAAAACAGCACAAGAGGTTGTCAGGACCGCGAATTAGTTTTGTAGTTCCAATGTGATATTCGCAGTTGTTTGAAATTTTAGGTAGTGGTAAAGTACCAAGATTGTGCATACGGTATACGTTTATTTAATTTAAACGGTGAACTATTTGTGCATATTTTGTTATTGTTGTAAGAAAATGGTACCAAAGCGTAAATGCAGTTTCAATGAAGATTTACAAAAGGAATATCCGTTTATTAAAAAGAGTAAATCAAACTTCAATGTACGATGCAATATATGTGCCTCCGGGTTTTCGATAAGCCATAGTGGACGTGGTGATATTAAGAACCACATAAGCAGTGAGAAACATAAGAGAGCCGTCGTTACAGCTGCATCAAGCTTGTCATTAACCACTTTCTTCAGAGCTGATAAAATTGGTGACCAAGAAGAGCAATTAGCTGCTATAGAAGGCGCCTTTGCATACCATACAGTGCAACACAATCATACTTTCAGGTCTATGGATTGCACATCAAAATTACTTCAGGTTACTTTAGAGCCAAAATTTGCATGTGCTCGTACGAAAACAGAAGCCATTATTCGAAATGTCTTGGCACCCCATATTCTAAATGAGTTAAGGTGTGACCTAGAAAAGTCTACATTTATTTCTGTACTGACAGATGCATCCAACCACAAAGAATTCAAGATTTTTCCTTTCTTGTCAGATACTTTGATCACAGTAATGGAGTGAAAATTAAAATATTAGAGTTAAAGTCATTGCCAGGTGAAACATCTGATATTGTAAGTAGTTTTCTTAATGACTGCATAACTGAAAATGGTTTAGACAGGAAAGCAGTTGGATTATGCGCAGACAACACAAATTGCAATTTTGGAGGTGCTGAAAGGAAAGGACAGAACAATGTTTTAAAAAAACTGCAAGAAAACCTTGGACATGGTCTTATAGGAGTTGGGTGTGCAGTCATATTTTCCACACCACTGTTCGAACAGCTGCAGATGTACTGCCTGTTGATGTCGAGCTGATTATTGCTAAAATTTATCTACTCTTCAAATCATACACAGTACGAGTTGAAAGACTCAAGGAGTTTTGCCAGTTTGTGGAAACAGACTTTCAGGTGATCTTAGGTTATGCTCAGACTAGGTGGCTTGCTCTGCTGTTGAAAGGGTTCTTCAGATGTTCCTGCCTCTAAAATCGTATTTTCAATCTCAAGACAGATGCCCAGTTTTTATACAGACATTCTTTGAAAATCCTCTATCTGAGGCATGTCTTGTTTTTGTTCACAGTCAGGTCTCTCCATTCCACGAAGCAGTGCAGAAAATAGAGGGACAGACGGTCACTGTGTTTGAAGTCATTGACAGCATCAACAGGTTGAAAACTATTTTGAAGTCCAAACTGGAAGACTGTTTCTTGCCATCAAGAGTTAAGCTAATCCTTGAAAAGCTGGAAATGGAAGGACTTCCAAAGGAGGATGTGAAAAAGTTTCATGCTAGCGTTTCTTCGTTCTATGAAACAGCTTACAATTATTTGAATAAATGGGCTGCAAAAAATTTTCAAGACCTATAATCCTACAGCTGGGTAACGCTGAACAGAATACCAATTTGGGCAGATATTGAGATATCATCATCACTAGTGATTCAAACATTACCTTCAGCCCACTTTACAGAAACTGAAATTTATGACGAAAATGTCTATATGAAGAAGTTTGTTTCTTTTCAGAAAATTAGTGAATGGAGTGCCAAAAAAACATTGCCACCACAACTTTGGATTGAAATGGTTTCCCACTTCAAAAACAATAATGTGACATTTTCAAATATTTTGAAGTTGGCAGAGTTTTTTTCTGTCTACCTGGAACAAATGCTGCCACAGAAAGAATGTTTTCTTTGATGAACAGCTTATGGGCAAGTGATAAAACACAGCTAGGTGTTGAAACTTTGAAAGCTATGTTGACAACCAAAGTGAACTGTGAGGAAACATGTGTCGAGTTTTTTAAGATGCTGCTTGCAAAGAAGGACCTATTGATAAAAATCCATTCATCTGAAAAGTACAGTAACTCAGCTTCACCTTAAGTAAGGATTATTGATGTTTTTCTCTCTTATTAGTTTAAGTAGTTAAACTTATACAGTAAAATGTATGTTATTCAATGTTATTCAAATGTATATATAAAATGTATATTATTTTAAATTGACATCAACTTGATTTTTCCGGGACATGTCCCGACTTTTGATCTTTTCTTTACCCTTTTGTCCCGATTTTTTGCATTGAAATAGGTCAAATCTACTATTTTGTCCCAGATTAGGGTTTTGAAAATATAGTCACCTTACCACCAACCATCAGCTGAACTCTTGCAGTGCCAGAATTATTCATGTGTACAGCAAAGTTTGTGCAGCTAGAAGTCAAAACAAATAAAGTGGCTAGCATGTACCAAGACTTGTAGAATATCGGTCGTCAGAAGATACACAATGGGTGTTGGAGTGGCTAAGAGGTATGGCGGCCGCCTTGAATTCTAAAGATACCGAGTTCGATTCACAGTATAGGGAATGTAATTTGTGGAAATATTTTTCAGTACAGTGGTCCTAATGATGTCATACTCCCCCTGGTCTCCTGGGCAGTGAGACTGGATGCCTAGACTTCTCAGAAAAGGGTGAAAAAATAGGACGTCCTGTGTGTAAGTTGCGCACGTTAAAAATCCCATGGCAGTTGGAAATCACAAAAAATATTCCATAAGGCCACTGCCCTGTCAAGATTTAAAAATTAGAAACCTACCCACCACAAAAATATTTATAGAATGTGTGATTCCTATATACACACATTGGGATTCTCACCAGTGCTACAGAGTTCATGCACTGTGCTGAGATCCTCCTTGTATGACCTAAGGGAGGAGATTGGAGCACTGATGGAGTTGTCCGTGTGCAATGAAGATAGTCCTTAAAACCAAATACACAATGGGCTTAAATAATAGGAGCCAAAAAAAAATACCGACATCTTGCAATAATGTATCCCATATGGTTTCCAGCAGCCTCATTATGTAAAACAGAGCTACAGAACCCACTACTGCAAGAACACAGGGAGTATTTTGACAAAGTATTCCAGTACAGAGGTAAACTGTATTGGTGATCCCATGCAGGGGTGTACTTAAAGTGTTTGGTATCCGAGGCTGATCCTACCTTAGGCACCCCCACCCCCAAAAGAAACACACTTGTAAGTAAATTTTCAGCAGTAAGTACTATCAATAGTGTCTGGTGGCAATCCTAGCTGTCACCTGGGGTACCCCTGTTAGTAAGCCACTGGTCCCATGCAACTTAAGGAGTGTGAACAAGATGATTGGGACCCAAAGATGCAGCAATAGAGAATGCAGTCAGCGACCCATAGCTTGACTGCTTGCGTCAGGGTCAGCGAACCAGAGCTGACCAAGACCCTACTCCACCTCCACGTGGTGGTCCTGGAAACAGCCTGCATCACTGCAGTCTGGCTGAGAGAGTAGGGATCGAAGAGGGAAGGCAAACCCGGTCCCAAAATATGCCGTGCTGAAGTCGAATGTGTCGGCCGAAAGGCGCAGATATCGCAGCTCCAGTGTAAACAGACACAACGCAACCAACGTCCTTTTCAGGATGAACGAGGAAGAAGAAGAAGAAGAAGAACAAGATGATTCATTACAATGATGCTGAAAGCTGAAACATGGACTTGTCAGATATCTAGAGAGCAAAAAAAAATACTGCAATTAAAAAAAAAATTAGATTGCAAATAGGAGCAGCATATTTTATGACAGAAAAAAAAACCCTACTGTGTAACCTTTGTTGAGAAAAATACCACAGCACAATATCTGTTAACATGTAAGAAATATAAACAATAATTATTTTAAAAACCACTCAACCATCACTGCATAAAGAATGAACCTACCCAGGGAGCTACACAACATTGTAAAATGTTGTCTACACAACATTGTAAAATGTTGTCTACACAACATTGTAAAATGTTGTATTACCAAAACAAGAGTCAGAAAATTACAGCTACAAGGGCAAATGAGAATAAGTAAGGATGAACAAAGACTTACTTACTTACTTAGTCGTTCCCCTTCTATTGTGAGGTGTAGAGGTTTGGAAGAGAGAGCGCCAGACTATCCTATCGGCTGTCTTCCTCCTGGCCTAGTTCCATTCTAGTCCTCGGTCCTTCAAAGATTGTCTAATGTATGAACAAAGACATTTATAAATAATATTCACCGCACAATTTCAGTGCAAAAGTAGGTTAAACTCACTAATGTAAAAAAATTTACAAATACAAAGCAGATCTATTTAAAATAATTTAAATTCCAAAAATGAATTAGAAAATGATATAATAAACTAAAGTCTACTAGACCCACAAACACAAAAGTGTAAAGAGTGAAATACTGAAGAATGTGGAAGGGGTACACCATATACACTATAGATATTATGAAGCACTATAATGAAATTTGCAGCCTGGAAGAACCTTCAAAAGAAAAACAACAAATGTAATGTACTATATAGAATAAAGAACACTATATACCCAAACTATAACAGACAACACACATGAAGTTGAACCGGGTATTCCATGCATGGGATAAAAAAAATAATATTTGCAAAACTGAAGGGAAAATACCATATGTTGACTCATATTTATATGAAGCTCCCAGAGCTTCTTCTATAAATTGGCTAATGCAATATTTTAAGCAAGACATAGTAAACAGGTTAATGAAAAATCCATGGCACCTAGACAAGCATATACAATTACATTGTGAGTTTTTTCCTCTGATCATCTTCAACTTTGCATTACAGGTTCATAACCTTGAATCTGAAAACCAAAATATTCGAAAAGTTAAAGTTTTTTGATTGACTTTTGGGCGACTTTAGGCTACTTTTTGGTTGACATCTGGAGACTGAAAAAATCAGATTTCTGAAACACGGCTGTCCCCAAGCATTTCAGATTGAAGGATAATATGGACATGTACTTCGATAACCTAGAAACAGGCAAGAAATACATTCAGTAATATTTACTGGGAAAACACAAAAATACAGATGATAGCCCTTGAACATGTATTTACAAAGTTTTGTTAATGTTGTGCACATGTAATCAGAAATATACACTGCTACAAGAAAAAAAAGAAACAAATTACAGCTATTGAACAATTATATTTTTTTTGGTAAAAATGCAAAACATGAAGAGAATAATCAAATGTTTTAAATATTTTCTGATATTAAAACCATTCGTGTCACACAGCCCTTGAGCTTAATCAGTTGAGCATTCAGCTTGATCAAAGTGATGCTTCTCATTAGATTGTGGATAAATACAGACTTTCTTATTTTCCCATTCTAACTCCAATTAGACCATAAGACAAGATTTCCCTACTGCCTTGTACAAGGATAACCTCTACATCTGAGTGTAGCCACCCATTTCAGCAGTGCAAACCACAAAAGTGCCACTGTCATCCACGTCACTGTGGTAGATCCTGTTCCTTGGGTGAAAACAATCCGTTGATCTTGAAAACTATTTTACCTTACTCATGCAGCTTAAACAACAAATACTTTGAGGATATTTTTTTTCCACTACTTATTTCATCAATATGTATATTCTTTATAGTTCAGTTTTGTATGTAATATATGTATGCGCATGTTTAAATATATTCCCCACCCCCAACCCCCACTTCAATTTTTCACATATTTCATTATTGCTAATTACATTAATTTTATTCATATATATTCCTGTTCATATTTCTTCATTTTTCTTTTGTTCTCTTGCAATTTCTGTAACAATTTTGTTTTTTGCTTTTGAGCTTTTTGGTACCAGTTCTCATTCTTCTTATTACCATCCCTAGTTGTCCCCATGCTCACTGTAGCCACCAGGGATCTCAGAAGGGACAAAGAAAGATTAAGATAATGCTCTCTCAGGCCTGTCATTCTAATATGAGATTTTACATGGGGCTGCCACCTCATCATGAACAACAAATTGTCATGGAAACCACCACTGCAAAAGTATGTAGTTGCCTTGGGCAGTATTCCTGTGCGACCAGTTGTAGTGGAACAAGAGATGATAGTGTTGGATAGGATACACATTGAGGAAACCTATGGATAGCATTACAAAGCAGTTCTTGTTCTGGAACCCCCAGGGTAAGAGAGGCAAAGGTAGATCAAGAAACACATGGAGAAGAGAACTGGATACAGAAGTGAAAATGTGGAAAGAGCTTGAGCTGATGGCATGTAACAGGAGGGAATGTTTGTTGAAGGCCTATGGTTCTTAGGGAGCTAAAGGGTATTGATTGATTGATTGATTGAACAGAGTGACAGTAGCGATTTCCATGTAAGGCTAGTATCATTTTTTAAAAATCGTCATGCATTCATATTGGTTATTTCTTTTCTCTACTGTTTTTACTCCTTTGTTCCTGATGAAGACCTTGTGGCTGTAACATTTGCCATTTCTTTGTCTTAGTAAGACATACATTATCAGTAGTTCAGCTTAAGCCAGACCTTTCTTGTTTCTGTTGCACATTCTCTGATGCCCTCCACTGTATTTCTCTGAGACTTCCTTTTACTCTTTTGTCTTATAGGATTCCATTTCATATGAGTGCACCTTGTCTTGATGTTTTCTTAATAAACAGCTCAACAATTTTAATTTTTCTTTACCTTAGTACACAAATAGCAATGTTAGTGTCTGTGTGTCTTAGTGTTTCCTGTATTTAAAAAAAATTCATTTCAAAGGATTTTTTCGTAGACATCATCACTCCATTGTCATTAAGTATTTGTTACTTTCTGTGCTAAATTTTCCAAGTCTCTTTAAAAAATAAAAACATTTAGTATTTATTGTTCATAAAATCAGTGAGAAATATACAATCACATACTTTTTCCATTTATTCTTTGTAACAACTCGAAGAAGCAATGTAAAATTTTCTGTGAAAATTTATATTATATGAATTATTTAATAACAAACTAGTTAGATGCTATGCATGCATTTACACATTTCAAGGTTCCATGATCCTTTATAAAGCTTCCAATTCCAATTAAATCTCAAAGAAGCAATATTGGCTACAGCATTAACACAAAGTTATCCATTCTATAAAGCTTTCTGAAACTTTACATGGTTAACAGCACTCAAAGGACCATAGCATTCATTTAACCAGACTTGCTCTTTTTTAATATCACATTATTTAGGATCATCTTTGAAGGCAAAAAAAACAAACAAACTTGTAACTCCTTAGAATTTCATCTGTTACTTAATAGCTTTGTATTGGTTGTTGATATGAATTGGACTTGTTCATCTGCTTGACTTCAACCTCCTTGAAGTGGACACTTGGTTCTCTGGTCAAAGGCTGCTCACTAAATGTGTCACCAGCAAAATCTAAATACAGGAAGATAAACACTATTATAATATAAGGGAAAAATACACAGTAAAAGGATGTTTTTTTTTCCCACATTTTGAATGACTAATAATATTTTATACCATGTTATGGGGTCTATGTAGGGTTCGGGCTCTGACGTCCCACCTACATCAATGGATGTTGATGCGAACACACAGCCTCTCATATCCAGGTGCAGTGAGCGCCGCGGAAGCTATTGTCTTGTAGTAAGCTCCTAGCATATGGCCTCTCCTGTACAAATGTGTCCATAGCAGCATCTTCACGTGGTGACCCCGTTTTCACAGAGTTTGCTATGGGGGCGACCGAGTGCCTGGCGGTATAACTGGGTCGGGAGTTGTTTGGGACTCCTCCTAAGGTGTAGGCGCAATACACCGGCGAGTGGACCATGCTCTGGTCAACACCAACCCAAACCCCACTCATGGGTTAAATGCTACCTTCTCTCTTCTCTACTTGCCTACCAATCTTTCTTTGTCCAATCCACGATACACCTCACCAAGGATCCTGAAGCGGTGATGGTAAAAGATAGGTCTTTACCTAGAAGGGATCCGGGCCCTGCCCAACGTCCCAGCTGCAGCGAGAGTGCCATGCGACCTGACATTGCACCCATCGTCAGATTTTGTCCAACTCCTGAGACACGGGAAGCAAAGCCACTAAAACTTAATGGAAATTTAGAACCACTGTGCTGGGAAAAACCAACGGGCTGATCACCCGTTTGCCAGTCACTTCGATTACGGAAACAACAGCAAATGGATTGATTTGCCGTTGCCCTAAAGACGCCAATAGGCGTGATGGGAAACAATGGCAAAGAAAACCTATCTGCTGTTGCCCTAAGACGCCACTAGGCGTAATGGCCACTGACTGCTTTGACGGTCGGTGGCTAAGGACGGAAGAAGAAGAAGAAGAAGTGCTGGGAAAAATCGTGAAGGCATAGGATGCAGGACGTGACACAGCCACAGCAAAAGCTCAGCCACAGAACGAAGAAATGAGGCCTGCATCGTGAGCGCTTGTGACTAGCGGGTAATGCATCTCTGTGAACCCCACCTGAACCCCCAGAGTGAAGTGATCTTTAGAGCCATAAAGGTGAGTGGCCAAGCAAATCAACCCAATGCTCATGGAGGAAGACACACACATTGCATTCTTTGGGAGGGAGATGTCTGCAGCAAACACCCAATACCTCCAATGCCAGTCAAACAACATATTCCATACGAGCTCGGGCGTCGCCTCGGTTACCAAGGCCCGCGCAAGAGAGATAAATCCCCTGCTCCTTGTGAAAAGTCAGCGAAGGGGAACCTTAACATTTTACAGCTAAATATAGCTGGACTACAGAACAAGACAATTGAGCTTACAAAAATACTACACAAACATCAAGTACAAGTAGCCCTTCTGCAGGAAACAATACTCCCACGGAGACAAATTAACATCACGGGTTATACACAGTACAAATGTGAATGCCTGAAGTGCCAAGGCATCATGACCTTAATCAGAAATGATACCCAAGCCATAGTAACCAACAACCCTGCGGGGGATATCGACCACCAAGTAATAAAGCTATGGGGCAAAGATAGCACCAAGTACACACTACACAACATTTACTGTCCCCCGACCTCATCAAAGGGTCTGCCTGAGTTCGAGCCCATACTGAAGAAAACTGTCGTAGCTGGTGATTTTAATGCTCACATTCCTGCTTTAGGATACAGGCGGTTTAACAGTAGGGGTCTAGAGGTTGAGGAGCTGTGCAGCAGTACCAACTTAATGCTGCTGCAGACCTTGGAAACTCCACCAACACTCCTACACAGGGCACACGGCTCGACCAGCCGGCCAGATCTGACATTTGTTTCAGCTGACATAGCAGAAAATAGTATCATCAAAGTCTTAGAAGATGTGGGAAGTGACCACCGCCCTGTTTTAACAACTATTTTAACACCACAGAAGACACAGAAGTCCCTGTGTAAACCATCCTGGAACTTCAGGAAAGCAGACTGGGACCGCTACGGCCGAGAAACTGATGCTGGGTTCAGTCAAATCATTAGAACTGATAACATTAATACTACATACAACAACATGTGTACCACAATCCTAACAGCTGCCAAAAAGTGCATCCCAAGGGGGAAGCATAAGAAGTATAAACCTTACTGGACATCTGAACTAGCTGAAGCAGTCAAAGAAAGGAGAGAAGCTAGAAAGAAGGCTGAAAAATACCCTACCACCCTAAATAAAACAGAGTACAACAGGTGGACAGCAAAAGTAAGGTATGTCACCAAGAAGAATAAACGGGAGACTTGGAAAGAAAATTGCAACAAATTAGATTTAAAAAGAGAAGGGAACAAAGTTTGGAGACTCCTCAGTAATCTCGAGGGAAGCAAGAAAAAGACAAACCCAACACCCATGGTGGATGGAAGTGGTGATGAAGTAACATCAAGCAGCAAGAAAGCCGATGTCTTCAACAATTTTTATGCCAGTGTAAATAAAACACAACGGAGAAAGAAACTAGACAAAATGCTCCTAAAGAACACATCCACGCGTAACATAGATCAGACCAATATTGCTGCGTTCGATGATCCGTTCCGTCCGCAAGAACTGAGAATGGCACTACGGAAACTGGCCAAAAATAAAGCACCAGGACCAGATAAAATTAAAAATGAGATGATTTGTCAACTAGGGCCAAAGGCAAAAGAGACACTTCTATGGTTCATCAATAGAACGTGGAACGAGGGACAGCTACCATCAGCATGGCTGACAGCAACCATCTTGCCTATATTGAAGAAAGGGAAACCACCAGGAACACCAAAAAGCTATAGGCCCATATCCCTCACTTCATGCTTGGGCAAGCTGGTCGAGAGAATGGTAAACAACAGACTATACTGGTGGTTGGAAAGCTGGAACCTTCTGGACAACAACCAGGCAGGCTTCAGACGCAAGTGTCGCACAGATGACCCCCTCTTCAGGTTTACACAGAATGTGATGGATGGCTTTCAAGAGGGAAAAAGCACAATAGCTGTGTTCATCGACCTTGAGCAAGCCTACGACAGAGTTTGGAGAAAGGGACTTTTGCTAAAGATGAGAAGAATGGGAATAGGAGGGAAAATGATTAGATGGATACAGGCCTTCCTAACAAATAGAACCATAGCTACCAACTATGCCGGTGCAATTTCACGGAAAAGAACGCTGGAAGAAGGACTGCCACAAGGCTCTCCTTTAAGTTGCACCCTTTTCCTCATCTTCATTAATGACCTTGCCAAACATCTGAATGTGTTGAAGGCGCTGTTTGCTGATGACCTTGCCATCTGGACTACTGACAAATATCCCATCCTGGCAAAAGCCAAGATCAACAGAGCTCTCCTTACAATGTCAGTATATTGTGAGCTGTGGAAACTTAAAATCAATACGCAGAAAACTGTATACACCACTTTCCCCCGCAGCCACAAAATAGCAAAAAGACACATCAACATCAAACTGAGTGGGGAAACACTAACAAAAGAAGAGCACCCAGTCTATCTAGGAGTAAAACTGGACAGACAATTGAAACTAGATGGACACATCCACAACCTCAGGGAAAAAGCATGTAAGCGCCTAAACCTCATCAAACGGCTAGCTAGTACAAATTGGGGAGCAGATAAACAAACCCTTCGTCAACTATATCTTGGCTATGTGAGATCAGCGATAGACTATAACCAACCTCCCCCTCCAGACCATTGTGAGTACTAATACCATCTCAGCTCTGGACCGTGTGCAGAACCAAGCTCTCAGGTTAATTTGCGGAGGGATGAGATCAACACCCACAGCCGTATGTGAGATAGATGCCAATATAGAGCCGCTGGATATCAGGCGTAAAAGAGCATTGATTGAAGCTGTAGAAAGATACAGGAGACAAGAGAAAGACCACCCAAACAAAGTACTTATTGACACTTGGAAACAAACACGAAGACTGAAACAACTATCTCTCCTGGACATAGCCAAAGAGGAAAATGATAAACACCATCTCCCGCAAGAGAGAGAATTGGAAAACAAATACTTTGGACCGCCCCCTTGGGAAAACTTCCATCAACCAACTGTCAAAACACAACTGATAGATAAAACGGCCAACAAGGAAACACTACCGACAATCTTGAAGACGTGTGCCTTGGAGACCATAAACAGCTACCCAACGTCAGCAATACAGGCCTACACAGATGGTTCAGCTTTCAAGACCACCTCTTTTGCAGGATACGGCGTCTGCATATGGTACCTGGATGGATCCTCTTATGAGTTCTGCGACTCCTGTGGTGAGAATTGTTCAAATTATGAAGCGGAGGCTGAGGCCATCAAGACAGCCATTGAATTACTACACCAACAGTTTGACCTTATGGAACGAAAGCCATCAGATATAGTGATCTTCAGTGACTCCATGTCTGTTCTGGAAGCACTTAAACAGACTCCATATGAAAACAAAGACATTTTTCTTATAGGAAGAGCGGTTCACAACTTGATCACAGCCTACTCCATCAGTGTAACCCTACAGTGGATCCCTGGACACAGTGATCTAACTGGAAATGAGACAGCTGACAGACTTGCAAAAACAGGAGCCTCTAAACAACAAAAGGACAGACCCTGCAGCATGAGAACAGTCAAACAGATTCTCAGAAACAACACAAGGGAAATCTGGCTGAACAGATGGGCGAACGGGCCGACTGGCCGAAATGTCTTTAATGAAATGACCTGCCCAAAAGACAACGACAACATAAACAGACTCAGCAGGAGAAATCAAAGTCTTATCTTTCAGTTCCGAACAGGACACGCCAGAGTCAATAGCCATCTAAACCGTATCAACCCTCAGCACCTACCCATGTGTAGACACTGCTCTCATCCCTATGAAACAACCAGACACCTCCTCATGGAGTGTCCATCACTCACAAACGCTAGGAAAACACTTTTACAGACACCTCTGACAGTCACCAACTCACTATATGGAACGTTAAAACAACTGCAGAAAACCTGCACTTTTTTAAGAATGGCATTGGGCTGCCAAGAGTAGATATGCTCAGCAGCTATGGGATATCGACAACAACAACAACATACCATGTTATTGTTATCCAATACCATAATTCCCGCCGTAAGTACTTCGGTCGGTCACATTTTGCACACTGTCATTTGCGCACTTTTTCTATTTTCGAGAGAGTGCATTAACTTTCAACCGCAGCTAAGGGGGTGCAACTGTGGTTGAAAGTTACACAATAATTGTAATGTTTCCCCTTATATGTACTTGTATGTTTCCCCTTATAATATGACCATGGCTTCTCAGAGGCAGTAAGTCGACCAGGGCAAGATTTTAAAAGATGCGGGAACGATTACGAGACATGTTGTCATAAAAGAAATGTTAGTTATTTAGTCAATTTACTGTCCATTAGATCATTATCACTGCTCCACATGGCATTTAGGTAAGGTTACTCCATGTCTTCATATTTAATACATCCATATAATATTCACTACAAATATCTAATGACAGCTGCCTGCAATGAAATGACCACAGTAGTGATAGTACCGTCTGTAATACATGTAACAGAAACAACACACTATAATTAATAACCTGTCAATGTTGACGGGTTATTGCTAGTTGTTAATCAGAATTGACCTCACTGCACTCTGGGCAAACCCATAGGTGCTCAGTCTCCCTCAGCAAATGTCAAAGAGTATGAATGCTAATTGTACCTGTAGCATGCTGGTAGATACGACGCATACATCCTATCTCACGTCCATTTCTGCTAGTCCCACGTTTGATGCCAAACTCCAATAGTCTCAGCCTTGTTGATTCATCCATTGCAGTGTCATTATCCAGCAGGTGATCATTAACCGCCCTTAGTATCTCTCCCTTATCCATGTCCAGTGTCCCCAATATGGGTGCTCTTGAGGCCAGTCTGTCAGCTCTCTCATTGTCACGTACCCCTGCATGACCAGGACAGTAGATCCACACCAGTTCTTGAAGACTTGAGGATTCTATTGATGTTTTCCATTCCTGCCGCAGCCATCCATTCTGAACTTTCCAAAGCATGGCTTGAGAGTCTGACAATATAACTGCCCTGGTTATACCACGTAAACCCTGAGACCCAACAGTAGCAGCCAAAGAATAGAACTATACTCTACTAAGCATGTCATAAAAGTCAACTAAGGAGAGTGTTGTATGGGGCTAGCAACTTCATCATGCAAAATAAATTGCTTACAGAAACCACCACTGTAAAAGCAAATGAAATACTCTTGCAAATGCTTTTTTCAATGTAGGAGACGTGTTATAGTTGCATTTAGTCTATACATTTCTGTAACAAACTGTGAGTTATTACACTCTGGTTACAGGTATAAAGTTGTTAAATTCTTGCTCACATACAGACAGCTGTTACATTAAAATTTTTAATTTGTTAACATGGAGATTGTGCTGAAATTTCTAACTGTGCAGTCATTACAAAACGCATGTGAAGACTTGTATTATAACATATAAATGAACAAAATTATGAACGTAAAATAAAAACTATACTTTGGCATTATGCTTATAAATATTTTGGTGCATACAATATTTTTGTGGTCACGTTGAAAATGTAAAAATACAGCCAGATTAACTGTGTAAATTTTTTTTTTTAAGTTTTAAATGCTAATATGTCAACGCTATTAACTTCAGCAACAAGCTTTTCATGACTTTTTTTAATTTAAAAAAAATTGCCCAAAAATTAACATTTAAATAGCATCATTATAGATAATTCATTCAACAAAAGAACAAATGTAAATAAACTGAATCATCTGAACATGAACAGTAAGCCTCCAAATGAAAAACTTGTTAATCTTCTTGTGATTTCTTCTCATAAAACTGATCCAAGGATCTCTGTTCCTCTTTCTTTTAAGCATTGTTAGAGAATAATTTGTTTCTATCATTCTCTCATGTACATAAAATTTGTTTTTATGCTATTCACAACTCCGGTTACCCGTAAACCTTTCCAGGAAAAATCGCACACTAATCATCCTTCTCTAATCACAGACCAAGATATACATTGTTCCTGCCTTCATAAAACCTACTCCCTGAATAGTTTTTTAATTCTCATAAACTATCATTGCCCAAAATTTATACGCTAAATAAAATTTGTATCAATGTTTTAAGCACGATCAACACTAAAAGGCTTTTGGCCATTGTATATGTATAATAATTAAGGGCTGTGTACATGAGAATGAATCAAATATAACAACTTGTAAGTTTAAGTCTTTTTTTGGATGATTTACGAGGGGCGTTAAGAAAGTAATGCACCACATCGTTTTTCTCAGGAGCTGTTTATTAAAAAAGCATGAAATTTATATACAATATACATGGATATGTCATGTAAACATCGGTATTATTCAACATAATCAATTTGTATGGCTTTATGCCAGCGCGAAACAAGTGCATGTATTCCTAGCCTGTACTAGTTTTTGTCTTGATCATGTAGCCATTTCTTCGCTGCATGAATCACTCCTTCATCATCTTCATACCTTGTCCCACAGAGTGCATCTTTAAGTGGACCAAATAGATGAAAATCAGAGGGTGCCAAATCGGGACTATAGGGTTGATGGGGTAGTACAGTCCAACCAAATTTGGTGATTGCTTCCCGTGTTGCCAGACTTGTGTGAGGGCGCGCATTGTCGTGAAAGAGAAGCAGGTCTGCTGGATTCTTGTGCGGCCGAACTCTGCGAAAACGTTGATTGAGTTTTTTTAATGTCTTAATGTAAGCTTGCGAATTGATTGTCTCTCCTCTTGGCATAACGTCCACAAGAATCACACCTTCAATGTCCCAAAAGACAGTGATCATGACCTTTCCAGCTGAAGGAATTGTCTTGAATTTCTTTCTTCTTGGTGATTGCGGATGATGCCACTCCATTGACTGTCTTTTTGTCTCAGGTTCAAAATGATGTGCCCAGGTTTCGTCACCTGTAACGATCTTAGCCAAAAAGTTCTCTCCATCAGCATTGAAACGCTCCAACAATTCAGAAGAAATTGCTTTCCTTTGCAATCTGTGGTCATTTGTGAGACTTCGAGGAACCCATCTTGCGAAAACCTTAGAAAATCCGAGAGTTTTTATAACTGCATTTGCACTACCAATGCTGACTGACAGCTGTAAGGCCAATGGTTGAGTAGTGATTCGCCTATCAGTAAGAATAATGCCCTCAGCGCATTTCAACATTTCTGCGTTGGTGGCTGTGGCAGGACGTCCACAGCGTGGCCGATCAAGCAGCTCCATATCTCCACTTCCTGATTCTTTGATTCTCTTAACCCAGCGACTGACTGTACTCCTGTTGACTGCAAAACTTCCATACACATCACATAGACGCTTGTGAATATTCACAACAGTTTCCTTCTCTGCAACGAGAAATTCTATCACAATTCGCTGTTTATAACGCAAGTTGCTATCACGCTCCATTTCAACAGTTTAGGGCAGCCGTATTATTTGGCCGGTTGCGATGCAATTTGGAGCACACAATTGGCACATGCCATATCTGAAGTGTGCAAAATTTCATGCTTCTATCTTCATTATTAGCTGAGAAAAACGATGTGGTGCATTACTTTCTGAACGCCCCTCGTAAGTCTCTAGATCAGTGTGGTCCAACTGCTGTCCCGCAGGCCAAATGTGGCCTGGGTAATATTGTTTTGTGGCCCACGCTCATACAAAACATATTTCTTTAATTATATGGTATAATTATTACTTATAATGGTATAATTAATACTTTTGAGATTAGACTCAAAACGTCTGGTGCAAAGCAATGTTTTACTGCCTGCAGTCAGCATCCAAAATTTTGATTGATATTATTACTCTGGTTACAAAAAATCTCCCCCCCCCCCCCCCCCTTAAAGCTTCCCATTAGGAGGTAAGAATAAACCTATAATCATTTCAATAGAAATTCAATACTCATTGTAATTTGTTTTGTATTTTATTTTTTATTTTGCACTCTTCGATTTTCATCTATTTTTCACTGAGCTTTTATTTTAAATACTTTTTTACCATGACTGGCACGCAGTCTTTAAATTTTTGGTTTATATGGCCTTCATGGGTAGAATAAGTTGGACCACCCTGCTCTAGATAAAAGATGATCAGGTTCTTGTTGAATGTTGCTAGATTTATTCTCGCTATTATTCCATGGTTTTTCATTCCTTTTTGTCTATGATTTAATTCCCTCCAGTAAATGAATGTTTGTTAAACCCGCTCTAGTTTTCTTCCTCTCTTGAATTCTGTTTTGGTACACTGTTATGTCTGATCTGAAAATTTTTTTTTCCTGCATATTTATGCATACATTCTGGACAATATTTTCTGTTTATCTTTGTATTCTATAACTAGTTCCAATGAACTTAATTAAAGAAAAATGAACAAAGAACAAAATATGAAGCAAGCCATACCATCTGGTTATAGAGAGGCAAATGTAAAACATTTTTGATCAAAACTGCAAATGACAAAGTCCAAAAGGTTGACACAGGAGATGTACAAAAAAATTTGCCCATAACTAAATAATCTGACAGCTGATTTAAGACTACTCTTTGATAGGAGGTGGGTATTTTGTCCAGATTTCTTTCCAGCCTGAGGAGAAAGGTGAAAGAACTGAAACTTGTATACATGCGTGAGAATCAAATAGCCAAACTAATTTGTCAGTACCACAGTGCTTTGTTTTTTTTTAAAACGCAGACAATTGGATGATGGCTAAAGTGTAAGTACTGACAGTCTTGAGTTAAGAATGATAATTTCCTATGTGCTCCTTTTGAAGCATGGTCCTCTTACAGGAAGCCTGCCCTAAACATTCACAAGCACTTGCGGCAGGGATTTTTAGAGCAATTTGTTTGTCATGAGGTTGCCAGCTCCAAGCACAACCTTGTACAACATTCCACAGGGAGCAGTAGTAGTCATATTCTTCCTTTGTCTCATCAGAAACCCACAAAAACTAGACTTGGCACTCTTCAGTTAGGAAGCGACATTAGATGAGTCAAAGCAGAAAAATGTAAAGCATGTATGTCTGGTCATACACATAAGTTACAACAATAACACTGCAAACTTCCATTTTTCTAAAGACTTACGCAGCTCAGTTGGATAATCTGTTGTGCTGCTGAGATGACTAGGTTCTAGGGGCAGCCTCTCTTGAGATCTTGAGTAACGCCTCACACATCGATCACCAAGAGTAGGTTTGATGCCAAACCGTGCAGGATCTGCCCTTCTTTCTTCACGGCGATGCTCTATATGATCATTAATGATCTTTTGTGACTGGAGTTATGAAGGAAAATAAATTAAATCAATACAGACTACACATTTTCTGTGGGCATGTTCTGACACAAACAATGCTGGAATATACTGTAGCAACTGGAAAAATTGAAGGAAAAAGAGATAGAGGCTGACAAAGAAGAAACAAGATACTGATTGGAATCAAAGAGAGCTGGTGAGGAATGAAAAGATAGAGATGTTACTGGAACAACACAGGTAAACAATTAAAAGTTAATGGATAAAGTGTTTTGCACACCTTGTAATGAAGAATCCTGATTAGTCAACACCACAAACATCATACCTGTCAACCTCCTGAGACAAAAATCTGTACGCCGGACCCAAAAAATCCTTACAAACACCTAAAAATCCTTACGCAAAAAATATATTAATAAATTATACGCAATACAGTTTTAAAATGAGAAATGACATATACAAATCTATTAGCATTTGAATTATTGTGATATAAAACATGCTAATAGTCTCATGCTGTTCTTTACATATAAAAAACTTAGTGATCATGAGGTACACTATTCTTTCAATGTACAGTGTTTTGTATTATAATCAACTGTCACAAAATGGTTTTAGACTAGAGACTGTCTACCTATAGTGACAAGACCCTAGTGAGAAGAAAGACTGAAAAGATAGATTTAGAAGAAAATGATAGTGAAATGTGAACAGTTGACACTATTGGCTCCGAGGTTAAGAACCGAGGTTGATTCTTTCCTCGCCACTTCGGACGTCTTATGTGCTATAGTTGTCAACGACCTCTAGCTACCCTAAGGGGATAAGGTTATATCAAGATTCACAAACACTAAGATACAGACAACATATAGCTACTGTACTTAAATGAAATGACTGATGCCAGCTACAATTTATACAAGTTTATTATACACCTATAAACAAACTCATATACATGTCAAATACATAAAATTGCAGTGTAAGCACTCCTGAAAAACAACCAAATTCAGGAAGAAAAAAAATGACGAAATGATGTATCATCAAAAAAACAACCCCACCCTTCACCCACAAGTTTCACCTGTATGGAGAAAGAAGGTAAAGTTAACTGAAATGAACTACACTGCACTTGATGTCGCCTGCACTCCCAACTAGCTGTTCTAAATTCTAACTCTAACTCTAAGTCCACTGATAGCTGGAACGACTACGAAGTGTCTACACAATCTCTGCACAGACTTCGGTTCTACACAGCCTATCATGAAATCTCCCGAACACAACTAACTGCACCTCTAAACTTCAGCTGCTGTCCTCTGCTATGATTCAACAAAACTATCAGTTCTGCCTATCTGTGCTGACTTCTGTAGAGAGAATTGTTACCCTCTCTCTCTCCACGAACTCTGGAATTTGATGACTAAGGTTTAACAGAACCCCACTGGATTCTGGACTGGAACTGTAGCTGGCTTCTCCTAACACCTCTGACATTACCTGCCCGATTACCTATGACTGGGCGATGGGCTTTCGGCTTTATTATGGCCGTGAAGAAGCGAAAATAAAATTACAACAACGCTGGCAGCATGCCAAATCTGCGTGTGTAACAGAACGAGCGTCAGAGCTCAGGATTTATCCACCAAATCCTATTCACTGGAAAAATGTCTTCTCCTGCCTGGGAAAACGTATTTTCTTTCTCTCCTTCCGCACGACTTTGCGTGTCTGCGAATGCCAATTTTTTTTGCCGTGGGAGAAATTTGTGGTATCAAACTTCTGCTCTTCCCCACAAAAGCCGGCACCTGCAAATCTCGAATGTCCTACTGAAAGGCAATCGACTTGACTCTGGCACCCGGCTTGGCAATTTACATTAAAAGAGACAGAGGCTATGAATTATAGGCCCTTTTATAATCGCCTAACAGCACGCTGACCTCTTGACGTCATATGCGTGGCTTCGATTTTTACCCAATGATCCGTTAGCCTTTCAAACACGTGGTAAAAGGTCACTGACCCCCATCCCCCATTTAGACAAAGAAACGGGAATTAGTCCCAGCCCTATACTGCAAAATGAAGCAAAAATGGCCGCAATTAATTAAACTCCCGAAAAATGCGTCTATGGCCGCCTGCCCTATCTTTAAAAAAAGGACACTGGTGCAAATCCTGATCTAGCCTCTATAATCTTAATCTAGAATAATACTGCACCAATCTTCCTTCCTCCACCTACTAGTCATAGAGAAGAAACATAAAGCAGATGAGATACAACTCCATCGTGATCTCATCTTGAAAAAACGTAAATAATAGAAGGAGAAGAAACATGGAGAAGGATTACCTGTAATCCCTTCTAAAAATAGTGAACAAATTGCAAGGAGAAAAAGACATGGGCCAATTGAAAGACAGAATCTCAGTACTTTCGTCACATCAACGCATGCACTTTTAGCACTTTGCAGAATTGCATTTGTGGGCTTAAAGTCTGCACAGCATGTATCAATGTTAATCTTACACTGTAAAATAGAAGTGAGTGTGTCCGCATTCATGGACCTCCTGCAGTCTGTGTGGATTTTTTCATCATTAAAAATGATCTTTTGCAGTCAGCATTGCTGTGAGGGAGTGTCAGCAGTCGCTGAATGATGACTTGGTTGTTGATCCTAACTTGGATGCATCTACAATGCCAGGGAAGAGTTTAACCCATTCGACCTGAAATTTACCATGACCTGCAAGCTTTTGGTAGCCTAGACCAGTGATAACAGATTGCCACTTTATTAAAAAATTAAGCAGCGAATCTCGAGCGCTGGAATAAAGTAGGTCTACTCAATGCAAACAAACTTTTTTTTCTAGTTATGTAGGGCCTACACTGAATATTATGACAATTTATCGGAAATATATTGAAGGGCAAGATATAACTGGAAAGATTAAGACAGCGATTAAATTGCTAACAAAGCAAAACAACAGCAATATTTAACCAAGTTATAAGTACTTAGCTTTTTTAAACAAAATGGCGTCGAAGTGTGGTGGCAAGCAAGCGTGGTCACTGATAACAGGTAACTTTAAAAATACATCATGTCACGCTGAAAACCGAAAGTGTTTGATGCCGAATTCAAAGTTTTTGCCAAATTGTTGGGTATAAAAGGATTTGATTGGTTGCTGGGAGAGACCTAAGTTTAAAAACGGACGCCGAGATTCCCGGAATAAAAAATAAAAAAAATTTGTTAAAAAAAAAAACACCTGGGCTAGAAAATATTTTCTGATTTAAAATTTAAAAAAAACTTGGGTTGGAAAATATTTTTAGAATTTTTTTTTTTTTTTGGGGAGGGGGAGAAAAATCCGTACAACAAGTCTGTACGGCCGTACACTGCTAAAAGTATCAAAAATCTGTACATTGTACGAAAAATTCGCACAGGTTGACAGGTATGTTTAACATATAGAACTGCTAACTCTGAGCATGCACACCATCACAGCGGAATTTGCAGTTCACCAATTCTCAGACTTTTGTTACCACTTCACTTCATACATTCTCAGACTTTCATTACCACTTCACACATTCTCAGACTTTCATTACCACTTCACTTCACACATTCTCAGACTTTCATTACTACTTCAATTCATACATTCTCAGACTTTCACTACCACCTGACTTCATACATTCTCAGACTTTCATTACCTCTTTAATTTTTCTTATCTTACCTTCAGTACTGTCCTGTCAGAGTACCAGCCTGGCTAAACATAAATGAATGAATGTTAGTTAGAATTTATAACTTAGTAAATTATACATAAATATCATAATTTATGTTACATGTATTTTTGTAACCAGACGATACGTCAAAGCCTTAAATCCTACCCCCTGCAGACCCAAGTAGAACAGTCTCAAGTAAGATGGTTTGGCCATGTCTGCAGAATGGGAGAAGATCGGATACCATGACAAGCATGGGAAACAAAGAGCCAAGGATCCAGACCCCGAGGACGACCCAGAGTCCGCTGGGAGGACAACATTAGACAATCTTTGAAGGACCGAGGACTAGAATGGAACCAGGCCAGGAGGAAGACAGCCGATAGGATAGTCTGGCGCTCTCTCTTCCAAACCTCTACACCTCACGGTAGAAGGGGAACGACTAAGTAAGTAAGTATTTTTGTAAAAATGAACAATATTATTTAAAAAGCATGCAATAATTGTGACTGATAATGGTATGCAGGCAGGGCCGTAGGTACGGGAGAGGTGGGGGGGGGGGTGTGTGTGTGTGTGTGTGTGTTCAACCACCCTTCCAGGGGGAAATTATACTGTGCCGGTACCAAAATAGTGCATTAAATTTTTTTTTTTATACCCCCCCCCCCCCCCCCCCCCCTTCCCCCTTAATAAAGTCCTATCTACGGCCCTGTATCAGGTTTCATTTGACACAAACAATCAGTTGATGTTCCACGCCCTTCAAACTAATTACAGACAAGTTCTATTTAAGAAGGAAAGTGGAGATGGATAGGACAAGCCCACAGGAAACTACAACTTCAATTCCAGACACATCCTTAACTGGAGCCTATCGAGGAATAGTTGGGAGGCAAGGGGGGGAAAAAAAGAGATGAATGGTTGTTGTTGTTTAACTAGGGCTGTTGAGCTTGTCACTCTTTTGCAGCCAATGCTAAGTTGAAGAATTAATGTGTTTTGTAGCTGTTGAGTAGTGCAGTATCTTTCTTCGCTTCTGATACCGATGGGTACAGTTGCAGCAATTATGCTCATGTGAGGGATTTAATTGTTTAAGTGCTTGTTGAGTCTGGTGTGTTCTGTTTTTACTTGGAAGATTGTGCTCAGCCAATCAACTGTCTCACAAACATCAACAGGCTGTTGATGTTGTAAATTTTGATGGGATGGGTCTTTTCTTTATACATGCCGTATGCAGCGGATCCTTTTGCCCATCAGTTTAGCCATTCCTCATTGAAGTTGTTTTGAAGTATTAATGGAATGGTAAAAGAGGAAGTCAAAGCAACAGGATTATTATGGGCAGCAACTGATGATCAAAGATAGGAATCAGTGACCAGCTACAGTCACATCTGTTATTGTATAACCATATATACAACTTTGTTAGAGGTCCATCAAATTATTATCACTCTTTTAATTTACTATAATAGCCCCTTCAGTCATAACTGACTATGGGAATGCGCCCCTGAGGTGACAGCCCTCAGCTGCTTATTTTCCTGGTGCTCCTTTCGATGTTTTCTCCTCACCTCTGCTTCTTGTGTGAGCCTCTCTTCGCCCAATCTAAGGTGGCGCCGTAAATAGCAACGCCACTTAGTGCGATCGGCAGCTTCATCCTCCCATGTTGCTGGATCCATGTCCAGTGCCCTCATATCTCTCTTGCACACATCTTTGAACCTCAGCTGTGGTCGCCCAACTGTTCTCTTGCCATCTGCTAATTGTCCGTAGAAGATATCTTTTGGGATGCGACCATCTTCCATGCGGTGAACATGGCCAAGCCAGCGAAGTCTGCGCTGTCTAAGAAGCGTATACATACTTACTGTGTATATACTTTTAATATTATTTTAATCTAATGAAGTAAGTGCAAAGAAACAAATGCTTATACATTCTTAGTTATTATTTGTTGGAATAGATCAGTGTTTCTCAACCTTTTTGTGCTTGCGGCACACTTTTCAATTTACTAAACATTTGCGGCACTACCTGACCCCGCGCCAGAATACAAAATTACAGTAATGTATAATAAATTAAATACACTAATTTGTGGGTACTTTAGGATAAATAAAACTCTCAGTTCGATTTTATTTTAATTGTTTAAAATAATAGGAACATATATTTGACCCAAAAAAAATGTTTTTATACAAACCTAATGGACCTAATGCGATACTTAGGCTTGATGCTTTAGAGTAATTTCTTGGATATTAGGGCGTATCTCGGATAAGCAAACTCTTATTTCATCTTCAACACAGAGAAGTCTTTCCCTTTTTGTTTGCATTTAATGCACAAATGGATTTCTTGCCCAGTTGAATCTCTCTGTAGTCAGCGATGGAAAGTAATATTGGATATTTTTGCTCCAATGTTTCCAAGTGCTCCATTATGAGGGTAGCAATGTCTTTCAAACTGTTTTTGGGTACCAGTGGAAGATTACCCTCCCTAGCTCTAGCTCTATTTAACCAGATTAATATACTTTTTTTTAAATGACAGTAGCTTGTCAGTAGATGTAAGGATGTTTTCATTTCATCCTTGCAAACTGGTATTCTCACTTATTAGGCGCCTGAATATATCTGCGAGGTATGCTAGCTTGGCACACCAAGGTTACCTGCAGAGGTTTTCATAAAATATTATGTTTCCTTCTGACTGAAAAAAATCTTCATTTGGTTCCTTATTTCATAGACCCGAGCTAACTCTCTTCCCTTTGATAACCATCTCACTTCTGTGTGTAAAATTAAACATTCATACTGCGAGTCCATAGCTTTACAAAGCTGTTTAAAGAGTCGGGTCTTTAGAGACCTTGACTTCACAAAATTGACCATTAGGACAGCCTAGTCTAATACTTACTTACTTACTTAGTCGTTCCCCTTCTACCGTGAGGTGTAGAGGTTTGGAAGAGAGAGCGCCAGACCATTCTATCAGCTGTCTTCTTCCTGGCCTGGTTCCATTGAAGTCCTCGGTCCTTCAAAGATTGTCTAATGTTGTCCTCCCTCCAGCAACTCTGGGTCGTCCTGGAGGTCTGGATCCCTGGCTCTTTGTTTCCCATGCTTGTCGTGGTAGCCGATCTTCTCCCATTCTGCAGACATGGCCAAACCATCTTAGTTGGGACTGTTCTATTTGGGTCTGCAGCGGATGGGATTTTAGGCCTTGACGGATCGTCTGGTTGCGGACCATGTCTCTTCTTGTTACTTCAACCACTTTCCTCAGATATCTCATTTCTGAGGTTTGGATCTGGCTTTTGTGGGTTGTAGTCATTGCCCACGACTCGCATCCATATGTCAAGACTGGGACATAGGTGGAGCGGTATACAGCCATCTTTGTTTTCTTACCAACCTCTTTCTTGCTGAGGAATCCACGATTTATGGCCTGAAAAAGTCTCCCAGCCGCTGCTTTTCGAGTGGCCAACTCTTCTTTGATGCCTCCCTTTCAGTCTATAATAGCTCCGAGATATTTAAAGTGGTCGACCTGCTCCAGGACCTGTTCTCCCAACTTAATCTGATGTTTTCTTTCTTCTCGTGATATCACCATGGATTTTGTTTTAGAGCTGCTTATGACCATCCCTCTCTTCTCCAGCTCTTCCTTCCAGACTTGTAGGTTGGATTGGAGATGTGCCTCTGATTTAGCAATCAGGGCAACATCATCAGCAAATGCCAGCTCCGAAATATAGACCTGTCTCATCTTCCAGTACCCCACTGAATACTTTCTTGTTCTCTCCTTACATGTCTAATACGGACTTTAATTCTTTCCCCAGTGTCTTTCCAACAAGGGCTTCCCTATGCAGAAAGCAATGTGTAGAAATCATGTTATGATTTTGCTCTCTTACAAGTGCGACAAAACCTTTGATAGACCCCATCATAGATGGAGCGCCATCTGTGCAAACACCCACACATGACTTCCAGGAGAGATCATATTTTTTTAAGTAGGCAGTCAATGTATCAAATATATCTTGACCTCTCGTGCGATCTACAAGTTCTTTGCGGCATAAAAATTGGTTTATGATTTCATTTCCATGGACAAAGCGAACAAATGCTAACAGTTGTGCTTTGCCACTTATGTCTGTAGATTCGTCAACTTGTAGTGCAAAGCCTGATTTTTTAAGCTTTGTTGAAACATGTTCCTCAATGTTATAAGACATCTCGATTATTCTTTTTCTAATCGTATCATTAGACAACGGAATTTTATTTTCCGCTTCACTACCAAACATTGTCCTAACAATTGAACAGCACGCAGGCAAAATAAGTGACTCAGCTGTGCTATTAATTTGGCTACATGATAAGAAGTTGTTTGAGCTTTATCAGATACTTTAACTCTTTGTTCCAAATAGTGTACTTGTTTTGTTTGTTGTTCAACTAACCTTTTGAAATAATTCAAATCGTTTTTCAAGAGATGTGCATGTTTAGTGGTCAAATATCTTTTCAATTTACTAGGAACCATGGCTTCGTTTGAAAGTTTGTCAACACACTTAACACATAAAGGCGGAGGGCAGTCTTTCTCTCCAGACCAAGAAAATCCCAGACTTAAATAGCTGTCCATGTACCGTCTACGAACTTTAGATTTAGAAATCTTACTCGGTGTTGGTGTGACCTCGTCCAAACTGATGTTTTCATTTCTGACAATGCTAGTCATGATGTTATTGTTACTACGAGTATTTTCTTGGACACGTTTTCTTGTAATAAATCTATCCATATCAGTTAGTTTATCTACTTATAATCAAGTTTTAAAATGGCAAATAGAATGTACTAAATATTTTACACAGTTTTACAAATCAAACACAAGCAAGAAACAACACGCTGATCACTGTGTTAATTATAAAATGAAACATACAACACGAATTGTACGCGCATGCGCAAATTATCAATTTCCTCTACCTTACTGCTCTTTCTGATACGAAATTTAATTAGGTCAAAGTTGAAGTGCTATGCTCAGTCCATGGCCTTTGAATGTTGCTTATGCGCCTTTTGCATTTTATAATATCGTGAAATTCTGAAGTATACTGTTTTTGTTCAAAGCAGTTAATAGCTCCAATTATTATTGAATGAACTCAAGCCGTAAGATCAGTTTTATGTTACATGATCGCTAAAAATATACTTGATGTAGTAAATTATAATATTTTGCGGCACACATTGATAGGAGCGACAGCACACCGGTTGAGAAACACTGGAATAGATTAACAAGACATCTAACACATGTGATTCTTCATTGGAACATGCAAAGTTTGATATCATAAATATGAGACTTCTGAATTTCATTACAAAATTTTAATAGTGGAAAGAAAATTATTGTTTCCAAACTGGATGTAATATGGTGCTAAAATTTGATCTTGTTAAAGGATGTCTAGAGCATCCCATTGGCTAAGCGGTTGGAGCGCTAACCTTTCTGTGGCAAAGCTACCAGAATCCAGGATATAAATCTGATAGCAACATGCTCCAGTCTATTCAGCTTTAAATGAGTACCTGACTCAGCTCTGGAGCTAGGAATAGTGAAGGCAAAGAGGAAGGAAACTGGCCACCCCACATCATAAAGCTGGACCTAATATAGTGGAGTCTCTAACACTTTGCACCCCTACAGCAGTATCTGCTATGGGACTACCTTTACCATAAAGAATGTCCTCTGTTTCAACATAATTTCAAGCTTACCATCACTGAACTTTTGATAACATTTTGGTCAGCAAGGATTTCTGGAAGCCTCAGATTATTTTTCAGCGCCTTAGATGCTGTTGACCTTTGGTACATTGGAAGTCGCATCTGATAGGCATAATCTGTGTAGTCTATTTCCATGTCTGGTTCAATCTTCTTAACACTGAAAGATGTTTAAAAACATTAATGAAAGCTGGAGAAGATTAATTTTCATTATTCTCTGTTTACTTGAGCAATTGAAAAAACATAGCCAGCTTGATGAGCAAGGTTGCTATCTATTGTATTGATTTTATTTCCCATTATCATACCAATTCAGTTTATCAATTTCTTTGGCTCACTGTTACAAAATGAACAGTTAAAACAAATTTTCCAATGAAGATTAAGAAAATTACAAGAGATTTTCATGGCAGCAATTCATTTGCCATTCAGTAATGAACATTCGGGATGTAGGATAAAGAGAGAGGGATAGTACCTCATGGTGAGAGACAGCCATGTCCTTTTTAGGATAGTCAGGATCCTATTTGGTTCTCCTCTCTTTATCTAGCTCATGTATGGCTCCACGAATACCGCTTGTGTATGGCGGTGGCCACATCCCGGGCAACAGTCTTGGCTGACTGGCTAAACTACATGAGTGGAGTAGGAGTAATCTTACTCAAGGGAATGTCCATCCCTAGATGAGACGGTGAGTGAGGCGGAGGAATCTAAGAAGATCAATGGCTCGCAAAGCAGAACAGCAAAGTGTGTGGCGCACTAGAGGCGTGTCGGACATAGAAAAAGACAACGGCTAGCCACTGTGGAAGAGATTGGGGCCTTACCACGTACATCCTACAGAATGTAATGAGATCACAACAAGATAAGAACCGATATGTAGAGAACTCTCTGTCCCCTGGGGAAGAATCTACTGTACAAATTAACAGGGAAGAGGCAACTCCTCTAATGAGTAAGGAAGTACATAATGACGAGTGTTCTTCAAATTCTGTTGAAAGGGAGCATTCTGAGAAAGACCACCTAAAAACTAGTAGGAGGAGCCTAAAAATAGGAACATGGAACATTAGAACTAAACGGAGAAGGAAAGCTTGACAATCTGATATTAGAGGCAACAGACATGAAACTCGATATACTGGGAGTTGCAGAGGCAAGACTATTGGATACAGGCTACATAACAAGAGACCAATACACGCTTATACACTCAGGAGGAGAAAAACATGAAAGAGGGGTAGGAATGTTGATAAAGAAGGAATTAGAAAAATACGTATGTGGATACTGGACACACAACGACAGAATGATGTTACTAAAGATGAGAGCAAAGCCATTCAACATATCAATCTTACAAACTTATGCACCAACTAAAGATCACAGCGAGGAAGAAATAGAAGAATACTATGAAGAGCTACAACACACACTTAAACCAGTAAAATCTACAGATGTGTTGATAGTAATGGGTGATATGAATGCAAAAGTAGGAAAAGGAAAATATAAGAAAATAGTAGGACAGTATGGATTAGGGGCAAGAAATGATAGAGGAGACAGACTTATCCAGTTCTGTGAAGAAAATCAGCTGGTCATATGTAACACCTTTTTTGAACACCACCCAAGGAAATTATACACATGGAAAAGCCCAGGAGATGTAACAAGAAATCAAATTGACTATATCATGATAAAACATAGATTTAAGAACAGTGTCACAAGTGCAAAGACACATCCTGGCGCCGACATAAATTCAGATCACAATCCGGTCGTCATCAAAGTAAATATAAAGCTGAAAAGAACAGGAAACAGAAGACAGGAGGAACCCCAGATAGAAATATCAGCACTGAAACAACCAGATATAAAACAAAAATATCTAATCGATGTCAAAAATAAATATCAACAGTTACTGACAGAAAGCATGGAGCAGTATAGAAGAGAAAACCCAGAAGAAAAAGTAACCACAAAATGGGAATGCTTAAAAACAAGCATACAATCAGCAAATGCAAATTTACCTAAAAAGGAGCCTAAGAAAAATCAAATTTGGATGACAGATGATATCTTGAGTAAAATAGCAGAAAGAAAGAAAGCAAAAAACACTCCAGAATATAAAACAATAGACAATGACATACGTACTATGTGTAGACAAGCAAAAGAACGATGGATAGAAACAAAATGCAAGGAAATAGAAGACTTGGAAGCAAAGCACATGACAAGAGATATGCATGAAGAAATAAAGAAATTATCAAATAGGTCGCGGTTTGCGCGAGGAGGAAGCTGTATCAAGAACAAAAATGGTGTAATATTACTTGATGAGAAAGACATATCAAACAGATGGGCAGAATATGTAAAAGAACTATTCGAGGAGAACAGAGGTAAAAAACCACCACCAGATTCTAATGAAGGCCCAAACATTCTCAGATCAGAAGTAGAGAATGCCATGCATATGATACAAAAAAGGAAAATCAGCAGGCATGGATAACATAAAAATTGAAATGATAGAAGCCCTGGAGAGCTTTGGTATAGATACGATCACTGATCTATGCAACGATATATACAATACAGGATATATACCACACGACATGAAGACATCAGTTTTTATAACATTGCCAAAAAAAACCTAATGCAACAGAATGTTCAGACTTCAGAACAATCAGCCTGATGAGTCATGCAATTAAGATACTGCTCAAAATCATACAGGAAAGAATAAAAAGTAAGGTAGACAGCGAAATCCAAGAAGAACAGTTTGGTTTTAGACGGAACAGTGGAACAAGAGAGGCAATATTTTGCCTAAGAATATTAGCAGAAAAATATACAGAGGTCCAAAAAAGTATGTACATGTGCTTCATTGACTATAAGAAGGCTTTTTACAGAGTCCATCATGAGAAAATAATTGAATGCCTCGAAGACATAGGTATTGATGGAAAAGATATAAGAATACTCAGTAACCTTTATTGGGAGCAAACTGCCACAGTAAGATCTGGAAGGAATTATTCACCATACATAGACATAAAAAGAGGTGTCAGACAAGGTTGTGTGCTGGCCCCCTGCCTATTTAATCTATACATCGAAACAATTTTCAAACAGATACAGGAAATACCAGGACTGAACATCAGTGGAAGGTCAATAAACAACCTTAGATATGCAGATGATACCGTGTTGTTAGCTGAAAGCGAACAGGAGTTACAAGAACTAGTGAAGCAACTGAACAGTATAAGTCATGAATATTGAGAAAACAAAAACTATGATAATTAGCAAAACAGACGATAAACCCACATTAAAGATAAGCATAAATGGGAAAATCCTGGAACAAGTCAAGAGCTATGTATATCTTGGTCATATAATAACAGAAGATGGCAGATGTGAAACAGAAATCAAGAAGAGAATAGGAATGGCCAAAAAGCTACATTCAACAACATGAAACATATACTGACATCTAAACAGTTATCTCACAAATTAAAACTGAGAATCATAAAGTGTTATATATATTCTGCAGTTCTGTATGGTGCAGAAACATGCACGATGAATAAGCATTTGGAAGAAAGAATTGAGGCTCTTGAAATGTGGATATATAGAAGAATGGGGCGTATCTCATGGAAAGAGAAGAAAACAAATAAGGAGGTCCTAGAAAATCTAGGAATGAAAAGAGAACTAATGAGGGAGATCAAAGTTCGGCAGCTAAAATACTTTGGCCACATAAAAAGGCATAACACCTTGCAGAAGACCATAATAGAAGGGAGAGGTGAAGGCAAATGTGCAAGGGGAAGACAGCGCTATAAGTGGGAAGATAACATCAAGAGATGGACAGGAAAGAGTCTATCGGAGTGCACCACCAAGACAAGAGACAGAAGACATTGGAGATCCATTACAGCCAACCTTCATTGTGGAGATGGCAGCTGATGATGATGAATGAGCATTCAGCAATTCAGAAGAACTACTGGCAGATGAAAAATGTTATAGGCTTCATGTATCCACATCTGATTTCCACATGGACATAGGATTTTTCAATTCCTTTGTCTCATGGATATCCTGTTTTACTGAAGCTAGATCTTCTGCTGATGAAAGCTTGTGATGGTAGTTGACTTATCTGCATTCTAATAAGATGTTCAAACCATCTTATTTTCTATCTCACTAGTTAGTGAAATTGAGATATTGTTCCCATTAACTTCCTGACTTCTTCATTTTTCATTCATCTCTTAGTCACATCTCATTTCACATATTTTGAATTGTTTAAAAAATCCCCATATTACTCATTGTCTAAGTGAAATGTCCTGTAATAAACAATGAAAAACTATTGCCAGCTTTTCTAGAAAAGAAGAAAAGGCATGCATTGCACAGTAAAAGCTGAACTGAACACCCGATAGAAGTGCACATAGGTCTTTCAATTTTTTTTCATGGTACATTGACCAAAAGTCATGATTAGTTTGACTACAAAGATCTAATCAGGGCTGGATTTAGGCATAAGCTAAATAAGCTAAGGGCCTCACAGTCTGAAGAGGCCTCTCTAACAGTAGTGCAATGAGATGGGGGGCTAAGCGGCACAAAAAAGTTATAGAAATAGTTATAGTAGGAGTATTATGTTCTTCTTCTGCGTTCAGTTTGTAGTCATGCTAAATCTGCAGGCCTGTCGCCAGGACGAAGTCCACAGTCTTTTCCAGGTCAGCGCTGCAGCCCCATAGCTTCTGCTTGAGCTCAGCACCCTCTGACCAGGTCAGACGTCGAGGGTCATCATGGGTTGGGCAGTTTTGGAGAATGTATTTGGGGGTCTGGATTCCAGTTCCACATGGACATTCATTTGTATGAGATATCCTGAGGCGATAAAGATGGCCTAGTAGTCTGCAGTGTCCAGTTCTCAGGCGGAATATGATGGTCTGTTGTTGTCTGTTAAGTTGGTGGATTGGGTCATCTCTGCTGTATGTATCACCTTCCTCCTTCCACTGGTTTTTGTACTTGTTGTGGATGATGGTTTTAACTTCTGGATAGGGCAATGGGTGGCTGAGTTGATCCATTTTACTGCCACTTCTAGATAGAGCATCTGCTCTCTCATTTCCAGTGATTCCACAATGGGAGGGTAACAACTGATTGGCAATGGTTGATGATCTTTAGATAATGTTAAGCTCAGATCTGATCTCATGCATAATGTTTTCATTTCTGGTGTTCTGTATTGATTCCAGTAATGATCTAGTCAGTGAAGATTACTATCTTAGCTGGTGGTTGTTGTTCTGATCTGATGAGGATTTTCAGAGCTTGTAGTAGTGCCATAGCTTCTGCCCTGAAATTGGAGATCTTTCCAGTTGGAAAAGGCCTTTCGGATGATCTTCCCATTTACAAATCTTATAAAAATGCCTCCTCCGCCATTCTTTACTGCCCCCTCTGCGGATCCATCTGTGTATGTGTGTGTCCACTCTTTCAGGTTGTACTTTTCTTCAATCATTTCCTGAGCCAAGGTTTTTAGCTGTGGAGGGGTCTGGTGGCCTTTCTTTCTTATTTCAGTGACTTCTGTGATGATAGATATATTTTCATGGCAGTAGTTTGGCTCCTCATAATCAATTAACATTGGGAGCCGCGCTAGCGTAGTGGTTACAACACCGCTCTGGCGACCGGGTGATACAGGATCAAACCCGGGCGACGGCATTTGAGGATTTTTCGTCGACCTGGATTTGGACTGAATTAACTCGAGACCTGGCGAAGACATTTGAAGGAGTGTCGTCGACCAGGGACTGGCGGCTCCTGAGCCGACCCAGCTGCAATGGGTACCTCCGAAATCGGCGAGTATTTGCCTGAATGGCGAGGGACACCTGTCTCTGTACAAGAAATAAAGGGATACTCACGTAAAATCAATGTCAGGTTAGACATAAAATAATAACCTGAGATTTCGCCTCGAGTATTAGCGGGCGAACGAAAAAAAAAAAAAAAAAATTAACATTTCCATTTTGGTAGGTTGTTTTGGGAGGAGGTCTTCATGATATTGATGCAGATGTTTTGAGATGTTTAAGAAGCTGGTTCTCTTCAGCTTGTTTTTTGTCAAGCTATGGAGTTTGGCATGCATTGGATGATTTGGTATTCAAAAAAAATTTGTTGCTGTGAATAAACACCTTTTCCACACATCTGTCATCAAGGGAGCGGATGTTGGTGTATCTCTCCATTGCCTGGATTGGTGTTGTGTTCATCCCTCCAGTGATTAATCTTAGGCCTGCATTTTGCACTTTTCTTAGATATTCTGTGTTTGTTTTTGATGCCTTGGCCCAGGCTGACATGCCATATTCAATTACAGGCCTGACTGTGCCTGTATAGACTTTTTTAAGTATGCTGGTATTTGCTCCCCAATTTGTGCCAGCCAGTTTCTTCATAATGGAAAGCTTCCTTGTTGCTCTCTGTTCTACTGCTTTCAGGTGTTGCTTCCATGTGAGTCTCTTATCCAACTTGACTCCAAGGTACGTTGGATTTTCCTCGTTTGGAAGCTCAGATGCCCATTTACCTATGGTATTTAGTGCTGCCTGCATCTTGAACTGTGCAGTAGGCACATGTTCTACGGCACACCAGGCAGCAAAATCATCAGCATGCAGAGCCCTGGAGATACGCCTGGACAGTTTCTCTGCAATATCATTTATATAAATGATGAAGAGTGCGAGGGAGATAACTCCTCCTTGTGGCACACCTTGCTGAAGAGCGACGTGATGGCTCAGTTTCCCATCAAGTTTTACTCTTGCTGTGTGATATCAGAGGACATCCCGTATCCAGCTGAACATTCTCCCTTCAATTTTGTTGATGAGCATCTTAAGAAGAAGTCCTTCTTTCCATACCCGGTACCTTATCAAAAGCTTTTGTCAGGTCCACAAAAACCGCCAATACTTTTTTCTTCTCCTGAAAGGCATTTTCTACTTCCTGGGCTAGATATACTAGCTGGTCCTCGGTGCTGCAGTGTTTCCTGAATGCTGATTGTGTGTTATCAAGCAGATGGTTTATTTCCAGATGTTTCACTAGTCTTGAGTTCACCATTCTTTCCATTACCTTACCCAGACAGCTCAGTAGGCTAACTGGTCGGTAGCTGGACTTGCTGGTTTTCTCCTTTTGTTTCTTTCTGATAGGAACAATGATTTCTTCTCGTCATCGATCTGGAAATTTTCCGGTACTCCATGATTGATTGAAGATTTGGAGGAGCTTGTGGTTGGCTACAGGTCCCAGGTTCTTGATCATATCATTTGTAATACCACCTTTTCCTGGGCTTGCATTTTCTTTACTTTTGTTATGGCAGCACTTAGTTCTCTCATAGTGAAGGATGACTTTATGCATGTATCTGGGTTTTGGTGCTTCAGTTTTTCTTTTATTTCCTTATGTACTTCTTGGAAATGCGCATGTGGAAGTGATGTGGTGATTTCTTCCTTGTAGAAATCTGCCACGATGTTTGCTGCCATCTTTACTGTGTGATATTTTTCATTTTCCTTGATGACAGTCTTACAGTAGCTGGTTGTTGTTTCTTCATTGAGTACTCTTGTCAGATTCCACAGCTTGCTTGAGTCCTTTTCCATGTTGAGACTGCTGGTCTTCTGGTGCCAGCTCCTTTGGATTTCAGCTTTCTTTTGTTCATTAAAAGCATGTTTTATTCTGTTGTGCCTCTGGATGTTTTCTACAGCTGGATTTCCCATCCTTTATTTAGGTCATTTTGGAGTTTTTCCAGGTTGTCACTCCAGTAGGGTTTGTAGTCTCGTCGTTTACCTCATGGGATTGACTTCTTTGCTGCTTGAATGATTAATAATAATAATAATAAATTCTTTAAGCGCCAAACACGGCGCATAAGGCAGAAACCAGTGCTCTCCAGGTTGTTCGTTGTGACGCCACTCCTCTTAGCTCTTGCACATTATTTAGGCCCAACGTTCTTCCTTCTCTTATTATTGTTCTTCTGAGTGTTTCTTTTGGTCTTCCTTTTTTCCGCTTACCCTCAGGAACCCAAGTGAGCGCCTGTAGTGGTATTCTGTTGTTTTTGCATTCGTAGGACATGACCGATATATGACCATCGTCTTTTCCTTATATAGTCGGAGACATATTTCTGCCTAGAGTCTTCTCTTATTTGTCGATTAGTCTTGAATTCTTTCCAACTGATGTTCATGAGTTTTCTAAGACATTTGTTCTCGAATGTATTCAGCTTGTTCTCCAATGATTTTGTTATTTTCCAACTCTCACAGACGTATGTTAACACTGAGATAACATTTGAATTAAACAGACGAAGCTTGGTATGTATATTCAATGATCGTAATTTCCAAATGTTAGATAATCTATTGAAGGCGCTAGCTGCCAAAGCAATTCTAGTATGGATTTCTCTTGTTGTGTCACCATCCTGAGTCATTTTACTGCCTAAATAATTGAAACTTTCAACTTTCTGTAGTTTTTCCCCGTTCAAGATGATATCAAAGGTCTCGTTAGAAAAGTTCATAGCTTTAGTTTTAGAGGCATTTATTTGGAGACCAATTTTAACCGAGAGATGACACAAATTATTTATTGCTTCTTGGGATTGTCTTGGTGTTGAACTTAAGAATGCTACATCATCTGCGAAATCCAGGTCCCCCAGGAATTTTCCATTTGTCCATTTTATACCCAATTGTTCATTGTGGGTATAGTTTCTCATAACCCAATCAATAGCTATTCCAAAAAGTAGTGGTGACATAATACAGCCTTGTTTCACCCCTGTTTCTACTGTAAACCATTCTGTATTCCCTTTATTTGTTCTAACACAACATCTTGCATTGTCATATAGCGCTTTGATTATATTCACATATTTTGTTGGAAAACCATAGATTGTAAGTATCTTCCACAATGATGGGCGGTGTAGACTATCAAAGGCTTTTTGAAAATCGACGAAGGTGATAATAAGTGGCGATTGCCTTTCCACTGATTCTTCTATAATTGTTCTTAGTGTGAATATTTGATCAATACATGATCGTTTCGGCCTGAAACCCGCTTGTTCTTCTCTGATCTTTTCGTCAGCATGCAATTTAAGTCTTTCTAACATCATGCAACATAATAATTTTCCAGGTACTGATAATAGAGATATACCACGCCAGTTATTACAGTCTGATAGATCACCTTTCTTCGGTAACTTTACAATAATACTGTCTTTCCATTGTTGTGGTGGTTGTTCTTCTCTCCATACTTCATTTATAATATCTAAAATTCTCAAGAGGTTGTTGTCATTAACTGCTTTAATCATTTCCCCTGAAATTTCGTCAACTCCAGCAGCTTTAAAATTTTTTAATCTTTTAACGGCTTGTTTGATCTCGTCCAGCGTGAATTCATCGCAAGTTATTGGCAAAGTGGTTGTGGATGTTTCATTATTAAAATCAGGTGTTACTGTTGGTGGTGGTCTGTTTAGCACCTCCATGAAGTGCTCAGCCCATCTCTTCATTTGTTCTTTTTCTGTTGGTATTGAATTCCCTAATTTACCTTTAACAGGTGTTTCCATAGCAGTAGGCTGGTGACATAGTTGTTTTGTAATTTGATAAAGGCACCTACTATTACCAGTTCTTGCAGCATTTTCAGCTTCTACGGCCAGTTCATTGATGAAATGTCTTTTATCTCTTCGAGTTTTTGTCTTCACTTCTTTATTTAACAAGTTATAAGTTAGTTTGCAAGATTCAACTGCATTATGTGTACTTGCCGCTAGTAGTTTAAGTTTTGCTGTTTTCCTTTCTTGTATTTTATCCCGAGTGTCGTCCTCCATCCATTTTTTCTTTTTATGTACTAGGTATCCGGTGGTCGCTACAGCTGCTTCTGTCATTGCTGTTCTCAGTTGTTCCCATTTAGTATCGATTGTCTTGGTGGTGATATCGTTGTCAATTTTGCCTAAAGCATCGAAATAGTTGTTCATTTTGACATTATATTCCTTCTTTATATCATTTGATTGCAGTCTGTGTACATCTATTCTTCTATTTTTATTCGGTTGGTATAACTTCTTCAGTTTAATTCTCATTTTAGCTATGCAGAGGTTATGATCGCTTCCGATCTCTGCACCTCTGTATGCTCTGACGTCTTGAACTGATGAGCGAAATTTAGCGCTTATGCAGAAGTGATCTATCTGGTTCTTAGTTCTGCCATCAGGTGAATTCCATGTTATCTTGTGGATATTCTTATGTGGAAAGATGGTGTCTGCCACAACGAGGTTTGATATTTCACAAAGTTCTAGAAGTCTTTCGCCATTTTGATTCATACAGCCTATGCCATGAGTACCGAGATATCTTTGTACTCCATCGTTGTTGTCACCTACTTTGGCGTTAAAATCACCCATGACTGCTATTATGTCATGCTTGGGTATTGTGTTGATGGTACTTAGAAGTGCTTCATAGAAGTCATCTTTTGTGGTATCAAGAGCGTCGTTAGTTGGTGCATAACATTGTACAATTGAGAGCTTGAAAAATCGTGTCTGAAATCTAGCTAATATTAGCCTCTCATTGATAGGTACCCAGCTGATAAGCGATGCTGCTGCTTTCTGTGTCATTAGGATGGCTACTCCCTCTGTGTGACGATTATCATTACTACCAGAGTATATAATTTGCTTTTTTTCTTCTGAAATATATTTTATGCCCTTCCCCGTCCATCTACACTCGCTGACACCCAATAAGTCCAACTTATAATTATCCATTTCTTTAATTACTTCTTCCAATTTTCCGTCTTGATACATAGTTCTTACATTCCAGTATCCAATTTTTAGAAATCTCCTTAGCCCCCAAGATATTAGAGTGAGTCATGTTTACTGTCGAGCCTGGTTCTGTTTCGGTAACAATAGCTTGTTTTACGATAGTGAATTGTTAACTCACTGATCAACCCTCCGATCCAACCGACCGATTCGAGGGTTTCGAGGTCAGTTATAGGAAAATATCTACACCACTAGATACTCTGGTGTATCTTTTATTCTATAATTTAACATAACATGGTGATATCCATCGAAATATACACATTCCTGATGTTTTTCTTTCGGCGTCTAAGGTGAGAAACGAATTTCACCTCCATCTTGGAAGGGTAATGTGACTGGTACGAGAGAAGGTCAAAAAGTAATGCTTCCTATTTTTTATGTATGTAAATACTGCATCGGTGTGCAATTTGTAAATTTAGCAGGATTTCTCAAACACTCTTCTGCATTGTATAGCATTACCAACCTGTTTCAGTAACAGGTGGCACCACTGTAACAGTTTAAAAATGGCTGACAAAAACGTTCGGTTAAAACAACGTTATGTCATAGAATGTTGACAGACAGACATAAAGAAACAAGGAAAACCATAGTCATCAACCTCCTGCACCATTACGAAACTGAAGGAGAAGAGTTTTTATCGAATAGTGTGACAGGTGATGAGACTTGGGTTCATTTTTTTTAACCAGAATCCAAGAGGCAGTCAATGGAATGGCATCACACAACATCGCCGACAAGAAAGACATTCAAAAGTTCACCATCTGTAGGGAAAGTTATGGCCTCCGTGTTTTGGGATGAGAAGGGTGTGATTCTTCTCGACTTCTTGGAACAGGGAAACACGGTGAATGCAGACCGTTATATTGAAACTTTGAAGAAGCTTGTCGTCTTCGGCGACTTTACCCATTAAAAGATCAGAGAACTGCACTACTGTTGCATGATAATGCCACGCCACACACCACTAAACGCACCATTGATGCGATTGCAGAATTTGGCTGGACATTATTACCACATCCCCCTTACAGTCCCGATCTTGCACCTTCTGACTTCCATCTGTTTGGACCACTGAAAGAAGATCTTCGCAGACATCACTTTGAGGACACCGATACCCTTAAACGCGCCGTACGCCAGTGGTTTAGGAAAAAGGACACAAATTTGTATCGTGCGGGGATACATGCCCTTGTGAGAAGATGGAAAAAAACTGTAAAAAATAACGGAGACTACATTGAGAAATAAATTTTTGACGTTCAGACTTGGGGCTACATTTCAATGTGAATTTTATGTTTTCTTGCCTATTGAATGAAATTAAAAATTACGAGGCATTACTTTTTGATCGTCCCTCATACATGGCCACTTCCCCCCCCCAGCTGGCTGTTTACTGTTCTGGTAGTGAGCCGATGTATGTCATCAAAAGCTATAGCAAGATCTGGCACGCTCGTTGTTTTCCATATTCTGGAGTAGAGGGTGGGCTTGGTTTGGTTTGGTTTTTAAGAACTATCTTCATTGCACATGGACAACGCCATCAGTGCTCCAATCTCCTCCCTTAGATCACACAAGGAGGATCTCAGCACAGTGCACAAACTCCATAGCACCGGCGAGAATCCCAATGTGTGTATATAATGTATAGGAATCACACATTCTATAAATATTTTTGTGGTGGGTAGGTTTCCTAATTTTTAAATTTTGCCAGGGCAGCGGCCTGATAAGCATAAGGTGGGCTTATCATGTGGTTGGTTTATTATAATTAGTTTATTCTCCACCATCCAATCTTCCACCTCGTCTCCTCTCGGATCTGTTGCTTCATAGCCCCAGCTTGGCGAGTGGCTATTGAAGTCACCCATAATGAGATGTCTCGATTCTGCTAGTTTTACTTTGTATAACTCCAGAGTTGTAGCAGTTTGTGATCATCATGTCTCCACTGGGCAGCAGTAGTTGGACTGTTATGTATTCAAGTTCATCCTCACCAGACCTATTTATCTCTACTGCTGGGATTGAAGTTTTAACCAGTGTGAGGATTCCTCCCTTAGTTCTTTTTGCCCTGTCTTGGCGGAATGGTTCGTATCCATGAATGAAGAATCATTGGGTATCTTTTAGATGGGTTTCTTGAATACATATTATGTCAATGTTGTTTTTTCTCAGGAATTCTTGTATCTACGGTTTCTTGTTCCTCACTCCTTCTGCGTTCCATTGAGCCACTGTAAGATAGTGGGTTAGTTGGTCAGTTGCTCTACTTTGCCTTCCCCCAACCATCGGGTTGGCAAAGGCACCGGTTGCTTGGGTGGGCTCTTTTGAGGCTAGGGGTCTGGCTCTGCTCCTCCCCGGTTGTAGCTGTGAGGAGTGACACCATGATGAAAGTCGAGATTGTTGCATGACTCCATACTGTAAATGCGTGTGTGCCCTAATTTTTCCCGGTGTCTGCGCTGTAGATGACACACTCCGTCTTCGGCAGGCCGAGTTGTGTTTGTTGTTCAGGGTTGTCTCCCATAGCCTTTCCATATCCCAGTGGCAGCTGCAAGGCAGCAGGTTGGTTTGCTTACCGAGGTTTACCTTCCCTTTGGCTAGAGCTTACAGCGGCTCTTACTCGCTTGATGCACCCGTCATAGGACTTCTGGGGGATTTCAGTGAGGGTAGCAGTGCCATCTGCTAACCCTCCCCATCCTGCTGGGAAACCATCGCCGTTTGGTGCACAGCTGCTTATTCATCCAGTAATAATCTAGCTTAATTTGCAGCTGACACACCATATCTGGAGGTCGTTCCACTATCCGCCACCTGTGGACACGCCTAGGGTTGAGGTCGGTCGCCCCTTTACCAGGGTCTATAATGTTAATTTCCACTTATAATCACAGTACCGACATATATCATACATGATATCCCTAAATGGATTTGTTATGCATCTTGGCCGCAATCTTACCAAGTTCAGTTGCTGCACTGCCTTATTCTCTGTTACCATACTTACTTAGTCGTTCCTCTACCACACAGAGTGTATGCTTGTCAATCTAATTCTGTGATATAATTATGGTATTTTGTGTGACTTCATTTATAATTTTGTATTTTATTTAAAGTAGAGTGTTACTTAATGTTTATAACCACTTCGGTTACTCACATGTTCTAAATCTTGTACAATTATTTCAGTGATGCTCAGATGACAAAATTAGTACAATTACTTCAGATACCATAAAATTATAGACTAAAAACATGAAAACAATTTTCAGGCTACCTTCTGTTTGTGAGACATTCATATAAACTTTCTAAAAGTTTAACTGCTGCTCCTTCCTTGCAGTATATGGTGCCATCTACATCTTCCATGGCCAAGTTAATTTGATTCTTAAGAATAAACTGAAAAAAAATTATTATAATATGATGAAAAACTGTGAGTGCAAGGCCACAAAAGTATGGTTCAGAATCAAGATTTAAAAAATCCAGAGAAAAAAGTCTGACATGGAAATAGACTACATGTGCCTAAACTGAACAGAATTAAGATGGTATGATAGATTGACAAATATGAAAATGAGCGGGAGCCGCGCTAGCGTAGTGGTTACAACACCGCTCTGGCGACCGGGTGATACAGGATCAAACCCGGGCGACGGCATTTGAGGATTTTTCGTCGACCGGGATTTGGACTGGATTAACTCGAGACCTGGCGAAGACATTTGAAGGAGTGTCGTCGACCAGGGATTGGCGGCTCCTGAGCCGACCCAGCTGCAATGGGTACCTCCGAAATCGGCGAGTATTTGCCTGAATGGCGAGGGACACCTGTCTCTGTACAAGAAATAAAGGGATACTCACGTAAAATCAATGTCAGGTTAGACATAAAATAATAACCTGAGATTTCGCCTCGAGTATTAGCGGGCGAACGCAAAAAAAAAAAAAAAAAAAAAAAAAAAAAAAAAGAAAATGAGCCAAAGAAAAAAAAAAAATGAAAATGAGCACAAGAAAAAATGAAACTAAAGTACGCTAATTCACAAATTAATGGCAGTAAATACAATTCTGAACTAAATTTGTATTTCATTACTCTTTTGTCCCAAATAGTTCCTTGTGATCTCTGATGAGAACAAGAAACAATTGGACTTCGGCTCCATCTGGCAAGTCATAAAATGTGACTAATATAAGGCTGTGCAGAAGGCTGGCTACCTCATGATGTAAAACTAATTGTTAAAGAAGCCACATCTGCAAAAGCATGTGAATCCTTAGTTCAGGCTTCCTGCATTGCCTGAAAATGGCGAGGGACAACCTGTTTCAAAAAATGAAACATTAAGGGGAGGTACCAATAGAGTTGCAATTCAAAATCTCATGTCCAGGAAAACATAAAACTAATAATGCTTGCTCTATTAATCACCTTTTATGGCTTCCCGTTGACCCTACATGATCGCCCGAGTATTAGCGAGCGATTCCAAAAAAAAAAAAAAAAAAAAAAAAACAATTCTATCTTGATTATCAACCGGAAAAGGATACCAATGGCACAGATAAAAAATGTGAATTTAACTAAAGTACGCTCGTGCATCGTACGAGCATCATTAGATGCATTAACTTTTTTGGCAAATCACATGCAAGTCAAAAACTAATTTGAACTAAAATTGTCAATTTTTCAATTACTCTTTTGTCCCAAACTACGAGCATGTTCCTTGAATGAATCATCTGATGAGAACAATGAAACCTGGACTGTCGGCTCCATCTGGCAAGTCATTAAAATGTGACTAATATACAGGCTTTCCTGCATGGAAATCTGGGTTGCAATGTGATCCATGTCCTCAAAGAAGCCACAGTTGCAAAAGCAATGGTGGAATCCATGTCTTTTCAACCCCAACTATGTTCAGGCTTCTCAGTAGTTAATTAAAAACATGGAAATCAGTTGCAATGGTTGATCCATGCTCCTCAAGTAAATCAGTTGCAATGTCTGGTCCTCCCTGCTCAACAAGGAAATCAGTTGCAGATGGTGGTTCCATGCTCCTCAAGGAAATCCAGTTGACCAATGGTGGCAACTCCATGTAACAAACAAAACATCCCAAGGAAATCATTGTGGAAAGGTACCTGTCGGTGGTTGATCCCTGCTCCTCAAGGAAATCAGTTGCAATGGTGGCTCCATGCTCCTCAAGGAAATCAGTTGCAATGGTGGATCCATGCTCCTCAAGGAAATCAGTTGCAATGGTGGCTCCATGCTCCTCAAGGAAATCAGTTGCAATGGTTGATCCATGCTCCTCAAGGAAATCAGTTGCAATGGTGGATCCATGCTCCTCAAGGAAATCAGTTGCAATGGTGGATCCATGCTCCTCAAGGAAATCAGTTGCAATGGTGGATCCATGCTCCTCAAGGAAATCAGTTGCAATGGTTGATCCATGCTCAAAAGGAAATCAGTTGCAATGGTGGATCCATGCTCCTCAAGGAAATCAGTTGCAATGGTGGCTCCATGCTCCTCAAGGAGTGCAAAGGAAAATGATGAATGATGACAAAACCTTCAAGCAGATCATAACCAATCATACAAATAAACTCATTAAAATCAACCATCCAAGATTAATAAGGCCATTCAACAAGGAGGATTATGAAGCTGGACAGCGAAATTCAAAAAGGAGGCTGGATTGCTGGCAAACCTTCCTTCACTTTTTTAGAGTTTCCAGAATAGGTGGCAGGAATGTTAGGAAACTGAAGGACAAGGCTGGAACTCAATTAATAATATCACAAGGCAGTAGTAAGACAAATGATGGATAAAGAAAACCAGAACAGGAACTTAGAATTGATGTTTTTTACAACTATATTGTGTTTGGTAGACAACTATATTGTGTTTGTTTGGTAGACAGACAAATAAGTGAGAGCATAGACTTTTATTATTTTATGGCAGTTCTTGTTCTGGACTCCCTGGGGTAGGAGAAATACAGCAAGACCAAAAAACAAATGGAGAAGGGAAGAAGGGGGCGCCACAAACAGAAGATGTGAATCTATGTATATCCACTGTAATGGATATGATATATTATATACTTATCCTGTGTAGTTCCCGTAGATCTCCTAGGAGACAAACAAAGAACAGGGCACTACACCTTCAGGCATGTCATAAAAGTCAACTTATATGAGGTTGTGCATGAGCCTGGCAACCTCACTGTGTCAAACAAACTGCTACAGAATCCAGCACAGTAAGAGCTTATAAATGCTTTGATGCAGGCTACCTACAAGGTGGCCAGATGCAATGATGGCTCCTTGCTCCCAGATGCAATGATGGCTCCTTGCTCCATAAGGAACCAACTAAGAAATGATGTTGATGATATTTCATACTTACATTTTTCAAGATGTACCAGTTCCTTTTCTTCAGTTCTAGAGAGTCTCTGTTGTAAAATGAGAACATCTGAATATCTTGTGGGAAGTACCAGGAAAATATTTCAGCAATGAGAAAGCCGTTTGAAAGGTCCCTATGAAAACATAAGACATATTCAGCTGGGGATCAGAGGGTGCTAAATGATAAAGAACATCATTATTACATACCCTCCATGAGCAGACAGAAACTTAATTCAGACGTACTTTAAAGTGCTACAGAATACATGCCCTGTCAACTCTCAATATATAAAATGAACCTAGGCACAAGGTCCTTTGGTTATATTAGGGCGCATGTTGAAATACATAAAAGACCTTGTGGTCTGGTAAGTTAACTTCTCTGTAAACAAGAGAACTGGATAGTGATGAATCATGAATAAGTTATTACAGTAGACATTCAAAAATCCGGCAACCTCCGGACCTGAGGAGTGCCGGATTTTTGAAAATGCCGGATTTTTTATGGTTATATATTCTGTATATATTTAACAGAAAATGACTACCTGTACACTTTATCTGCGATCGACAATGCACGATGTTTACGTTTTACACCACTTCTTTTATTTGCTGAATCCATAATGGGGCTAAACAGCAGCAAATAAATGATAAAATGAGAAGGAATGAGCAGGAATGCCTGTTAACACGTGCAAGCAAGACCCAACAGCTGCATCAAAACATAAACGACTCCAGAAAACAGTGGCGCGCCAACGCGGTAAATTTAAAAATGCGCTCCGAAATCCATGCCGGAAATCTGAAGGAACCGGATTATCGATGGCCGGATTTTTGAATGTCAACTGTATATCAGTAAATTAGCAACACATCACAGAAGCAGCAGTACACTACATCTTAAATGAGGGGCTTCTTGTTGAAGCAGGTTTTCGAGAGTTGATTGTCTTTTCTTAACTTTCCTCTCATGATGCAGTTCTCAGTAGTAATAAATCATGTCATGTACATCTCACTTTGCCCCCAGTCAGGGTCATTATTAATTAACTGATCCCTGATTTGCATGATCATCATGATGCTGCTGGGGGAAATCTGTGGTGAGGTTTCTCACTGTCTTCTGCATCAGGGGCTAAATTTAGATTCACTCTGGAAGCACTGCTCTACCAATTCTCAAAGTTTATCATTGTTAAGGTTCTCAACATGAGACTGAAGTAATTTCTCAACTTAATGATGACAATCATTAATATCCTTCAGTCCCACTTCACTGGCAAGTTTGATGATGTTTTTGATGACTAGTTCCTTTTCAAATAATGTCAACGATTCAAAAGTGTTGTGATCCAATGGATTCCATCTCACTGTAACATCACTGGCAATGAAGAGGCTGGCAGATTGGCAAAGGAAGGTGGAAAGGTACCTCAGCATGATGTAAGCATAACTTTTGAGGAGGCAAAGAGTTTTATCAGAATCGGAAAACAAACAAAAGTGACGTAGAGCATCCAGGTCACACACAAAATGATGCATACTACCAGCTCAACAGAAGAGAACAAGTGGTAATCTCCAGACTCCACACTGGCCACAGCAGATTGGGATACCATCTATTCAGCAAGCTAAAGATAGGAACTACCGATGAGTGGCACTGATAAAATGACTGCTGAACATCTGCTTCAAATATGCCTAAGATATGCAAAACAGAGAAAGCACATATGACTAACACCAGTACCATTCATGGAAAAGCTCTATGGAGATTCAAATAGCCTCAAACTGACAACTGCTTTCTTTCTAAACATTCAAGTGGACGTCTGAGAGTGTACAAAGAAGAAGAAGTCATGTTTTAAAAAATTTACATAACAATTTAATTCCAATTTGCCAGAGCCCTATTATTAAACAGTTTAGTACTGTAACTGCATTTCACTTTGCAGATGTCACTATACTCTTTCAAAAGCAATGATGATCATCATCACCATCAGCAAGTATTATGCAAGTATTATGCAAGTATTATGCAAGCTTCCCGTAACATGCCGAAATAAAGTGAACTGCTTCCTTCCAACATGAGTAAAAAACTTCCTTTGTGCACAGGTTTCTTTCAGGTCACTGTCAATATTCTTTTTAGCTGTCCATGGTATTCTTAGCAAATTTCTGTAAAACCATACATCTGTGGCCTCCATGTATTTTCTAACTTGTTTACTGATAGTTCTTCTTCTTCTTCTTCTTCGTACACTCTCAGACGTCCACTTGAATGTTCTCAAAGAAAGCAGTAGTCAGTTTGAGGCTATTTGAATCCCCGTAAAGCTTTTCCACGAAAGGAGCTGGCGTTGGCCATATGCACTTTCTCTGTACCACATATAAGGGGCAACTTTGAAGCAGATGTTCAGCAGTCATTTTATCAGTGCCACAGTTATACTGATCGGTAGTTCCTATCTTTAGCTTGTTGAATAGATGGTATCTCAATCTGTTGTGGCCAGTGCGGAGTCTGAAGATTACCACTTGTTCTCTTCTGTGGAGCTGGTAGTAAGCATCATTCTGTGTGTGCCCTGGATGTTCTACATTCCATTTATTTCTGTAACTGATTCTGATAAAACTCTTTGCCTCCTCAAAAGTTATGCTTGCATCAGGCTGAGGTAGATGTGAACCTTCTTTTGCCATTCTGTCAGCCTCTTCATTGCCGGCGATGTTACAATGAGATGGGATCCACTGGATCACAACACTTTTGAACCGTTGACAAAGTTTGTGGAGCACTACTCTGAGATCATCCAGGTCTGTATTATTTTGTCTTTTCAACGTTGCAATTAGTGACTGCATCAGTAAAGAAAGCAACTTGTCTCTCTGCCGTTTCTTCTGTCAATATAACCTCTGCTGCAGTTTTCAAGGCCTCTGCCTCTGCTCTGAAGTTGCTGGAGAATCGTCCTGTCGCCACTGACAGCCTTTTTTCTGCACCAGTGCTTAAGGTCAGAAAGACACCCCCACCTCCATTTTCTGTTGCATTTGTTGCTGATCCATCTGTGTATGCATGGGTCCAGGTGTTGCGTGGATAATGTTTCTCTATGTATTTTGTCGCTATGGATTTTCTATCTGTTGCAGTTTGGCTCTTTTTACTTTCAATTCCAGGGATGTTTTCTATCATTTTAGGGAAACGATTTTGTTTCCAAACTGGAAGCTTGTGTGCAGTGTAGATGGGTTTAACAGTGGATATTTCATCTATGGATACTGCTCTCATTTGTGGTTTGGTTGATTCTACAAAATTACTTCGTTTGAGTCTTTGCCTTCTAAGAGCATTTATTCTATGGCACATTGGGTGGTCTGTTAGTCTTTTGAATTTTTCGGCCTGTTGTTGAGCCCTGCAGTCTCTTCTATCTGTCATTGGCTGGAGGCATGTAATCTTTTCTTAAGACATTGTACACAGGGCGAGTGAGGCCAGTTCTTGAATATGGCATGGCAGCATGGGCAACAGCAGCTAAGACAAACTTCGATAAAATTAGCAGACTCCAAAATCAAGCAATGAGAATTATAACGGGAGGCATGAAGTCAACACCTATAAAAAAAAGAACTGATAGTTCATAACTACAGATGTACTTCCAATTTTTTTTTTTTAATGGCAGAATTGGCTGTATATAACAGTGAAGTACTCTTATTCTTACTGCCACTGACCAAGATTTATTGCATATACAACATTTCATGGTGTAGAATGTTGCATTTGCTTGGGCTATTCTACTCTTCTATGAGATACATCTTCCATCTGATGTCATTAACATTCTCACATATTTGAATCTGTAGACTAGTTTCAAAACTGTCCCAATTTAGTTAGCAATTGTACATTTGGAATAAGTCCATTTCTTTGAGATCCATTCCTATTTGTCTTTTTTTGTTATGTAGGTTAAGTCCTCTGTTTTTACATTCAGATGCTACTGCATCCATCCCTTCCTGTAGCTCCTTTTCTCTTTTTGTGTATAAGAATATTGTTATTTATAATCAACATCTTGAACTCTTGGCAAACCCATGGGTGCTTAGTCTCCCTCAGCAAATGCTGAAGAATATGAATGCTGATTGTTCCTGTTGTGCAGTGGTTCCTATAGTGGGTGGTCGTTCTCCCCCCCCCCCCCCCCCCCTCCCGGTGTTGGAAGGATTCAAGGGGCGATACGGAAAAAAGGGGCCAGAGCGGGGCGTTCATGATTTGACAGGCTAAATTCAGTACGTGTGGGGGAGAAAGGAGTTGTGGATTTGGGAGACAACATCATTGAGGCGGGGATGATGTGGATGGTTGTATTACTAGGATCATTAAGCAAGGCATAGTTTCGTCTATACATTCCATCGCTGACCATAAATTGTAATCAGGAACTGCTACGAAAGCAGAGTTAACAAACCCCTATTGTCCATTCGGTCACTCCTGAAGAAAGAAAAATGACCTGTGGTTAGTTCACCAAGATTTAAACAGAAAGTGAAAACCATTCCTAAATAGTGTTAACTAGTTTAATATGAGCTTTGGCGTTGGCAAGGTGTGTCCGAGTGTACTTTCCGATGGCATCGGACAAAATTTGATACCTGCTGGTGTTTCAGAAAGTACCGACTTTGCTTTGTTGCAGATTTTATTGTCTCAGTATTTACGGGGGCTAACGAGACATTCGCATTATGGTAAAAAATAAGAGAAAAGGTTCAATAAAGCCAAGTTTTTAACAGTACTTGGCAGTAGAAATCAGTCTTTGAACCTCTGAACTGGTTTTCCTACCTTACATTCAGACTTTCATAAATCAACTGACGCGACGTACGTTTCCCATCTATTGCAACTTGGCGCTGCCTATGAGCAAAACCAACAAACTTTCTCTGCTCTTCTTGTGAACAGTGGTTTCAAATAAATGTGTACTGGGTATCAAACTATTTCATCCTGTCGATTAGGTAAGTTTTCATATTTATATTTTTTGTTTTTTTTGCACAGAGCTAGCAACAGTTTTACTAACACTAATTATTAATTAAGCAGATACATTTTGATACAGATTTGCTGTATATTGAATATTGCTGTTCAGTCCATTATCTTACATCCTTTTAATTTGTTACCGGGATCTCCACACTTTGTAGTTAGTCCACTGGCTCCCAATCTTTAAATCTTAAGTCCTATCTACAAAAGTGAGTTATTTTATATTATTTCATATTAAATAACTATTATTATACTTTACGAAATCATTATTGGGTTACTTCAGTGTAGATGTGGCTGTTGCTGATTGTTTTTTTTTTTCTGATTGATGTATTTTTCTAATTTATTTATGGCTGTGGTTAAGAAACTTTATAAAAAAAAAGAAGAGTAAACTGGTAAGAACATTTGTGTCAACATTTTTGTAAAGCCACTTTTTAATTAGTTTTTGTTGTATACTTGACGTACATTTTTCTATCTGCAAAATTATAAAATCAGTTCTTTGTTCCAGAATCCAGAACAAATATGGCACAAGCAGAACAAACCAAAAAGAAGTGCAGAAGACAATACAGTGTGGAATATCTGAAATATGGATTTATTCCAGCACTAAATAACCAACAACTGCCAATGTGTCTATTATGTGAGAGGGCCTTGTCAAATGAGGCGATGAATCCTTCAAGACTCCTTGAACATTAGAACAAAATTCACCCTGATAAAACAGACAAAAGTTTGGCATATTTTCAGTCACTTCGTGGAAACTTTCAGAAACGTAAAACTGTCTGTGACATGTGTGTCAACACTTCACAACAAAGCTGTGATGGTTTGCAAGCTTCATACAACATTTCATTGCTGATAGCTAAATCTTTGCTTCTTGCATATGTTCACTTCATAAAAGATGAAAGCTCGGTTCAAGAGTTGTTATTTGCTAGGCAACTGGTAACTGATACGAAAGAGGGAGTCAATATTTCGTGTAGTTAAGCAGTTTTTCAAAGAGAAGGACATTCCACTTACTAACATTCTTGCTTGTGCAACAGATGGAGCACCATCAATGATAGGTTGTTACCGCGGGTTTATAGCATTCTTAATAGAAGCTGTACCTGGTATATTTACAATACACTGTGTAATTCACAGACAACATCTTGTCGCAAAACATCTAAGTGATCGGCTTCACAAATACTGTTATAGCGATTAATAAAATTAAGTCCCATGCTCTCAATTCTCGACTATTTTGAGAGCTTTGTACTGAGAATGATGAACAGTTTGAATGTTTGCTGATGCACACAGAAGTCAGGTGGCTCTCAAAAGGAAACTGTCTGAGACACTTTTATGCTCTTTTTGAAACTGTGGTAGAATTCTTTAAAGATTTGCATGCTTCGCTCAGTACAGAATTAACGAATATCAGGCATGACATTGCATATTTGTCAGATTTATTCACAAAGTTTAACTAAATAAATCTACAACTGCAAGGAAATGATATTAATCTTATAAAAGTCAAATCTGTCATCTCCACATTTCTGGCCAAATTAATGCTATTCAAACGCAATATTGGCCATCGCGAGTTAATCCAATTTCCCAACCTCTTAGAGTTGGGAGAGAAAGACAAAATACCAAAGGGTAATCTTCAAATATATTGTGCACACCTAGATATGCTGCATAAAGACATGTCTCAGAGGTTTCAGGATCTTCTTTTGATCACTATTCCAAACGGATAATAAATCCATTCCTGGACACGTGCAGTGAAGAACTAGGTAGGGTGGAAGAGGAACTGATATCGCTACAAAATGACGTTGAGCTTTAGCCAATGTTCAAAAAATCATATCAAGACTTTTGGTTGTAGAAAGAAATCTCTGAACGCTATCCTGCAGTGTGAGGAAAGGTTAAGATGTTCTGTATTGCCTTTCCAACATCGTATTTAGTAGAGCGTGGTTTCAGCGCTGCTGTCCAACTTCTTTCAAAGCAAAGAAATAGACTGCAAATTACTGAATGTGGGGATCTGAGACTCCTTCTGAGTAACTTTCAGTCTTATGTTGAGAAGCTGATATCACTACACCAGGTACATCCATCTCACTGAAGTTAAAATAAAATAAGTTTGTTACTAATATACTCTTGCATACTGCTGTTTGTTATACTGGATTAAGTAATTAAGTTTTTCTTATTAAATTAAGTTAATAAATAAGCACATCTGTAACTTTATAATAGAATGTAATAAATAGAGCAATTAGTTGTTACTGTATTAGCGTTTGCTCTTATCTTTCACTCTTTACATTTTTTTAATGTACTGTGGGAAAATGCAGGGGGGGCGCTGGGGACATGCCCTGGGAGCCAAGGGGGCGGTGACCCGAAAAAGTTTGGGAAACACTGCTGTAGTGCATTGGTTGTATGCCTGACCCATTCTCTCATACGTTTATCCCTACTAGTGTTATGTCTGATGATGAATTCCAGCAGTTTGAATCAAGTTGATTCATTCTCTAACATGCAGTCATTAATTCTCTTTATCTCTCCCTCATCTCCATCCAGTGTCCCCACTATGGGTGCTCTCGAGGTTAGTCTGTCAGCTCTTTCATTCCTATATACTCCTTCATGACCAGGACAGAAGATCCACACCAGAGGATTAAGAATGATCATCAGCATAAAATAAAATGTAAACTGATTTAAATGCATCCAATAATATTTAAAAAATAATCTGCTGTATGTCATTCAGTTCAGAAATGACAAAAAGTCTAAATGTTTACTTTCACCCTGTATAAATAAATATTTTCGTTTTTTTCATTTAAAATACAAGCTCCACAGCTGGTGAAAATAATAAATAAAATTGTTGGGGAGCAATAACTGCAACCCTATGTTCTACGGATTAGTAATTTACGATGACACTACTAAAATAGGTTTATAAAACTGAATCAAAACGGACGTCAGTGGGATGTGCGTCTGATTTCGTATAAATGTCTATCCGTCCGGCGGCTGATGAAGTCGCCCATGTCGTTGGGTTAGTTAGGATTCGAAACCTAACCATACCGCCTTAATACCGCGTCTCTGAAATATTTTTAGGCCAGTATCGATCTAGGCGACTTAATCGACCGCCAGATCGATAGACATTTGGGCGAAATCGGACTTTCATCCGACTGTTGTTAATTTCAACCGTAAAACTGTTATTCGCTTCTATGAGTATATGAGAACTGCCATAAGACGGGTAAAATGGCTTCTAGCCAACATCAAGTGTAATAGTTTACTAGCTAACTTTGCAGTGCATGAGAACAAAGTATGCCTTACCACTTAGGATTTCTAATTTTCCATGTGAGATCTAGGCTTTGTAACCATTTTAAGACCTCTCTTGGTAAACCAGACATTCTGCAACGAGAATGCTTTGAACCACGAAGTTTCAATGTTTACTGGCCCATCTACCGGATGCTGCTGAAATGTTTTTCATAGCGACGAATAAGAATGCAGCAAAGAAAGATCTTGTCAGTAACTGGTGAATAAGAAATGTTGTTAAAAGAATAACATTTCTACGCAATATTTATTAAATAAATACAAATTTCTTCATCTGAAATAATACAAAAATAAGGACTAACCTACACGAGCTAGATGTACAATGTTTTAAATCCAGAGATCAATGCCTATGGAGGTTGCACGGAATATTATGTGCTGCATTCAACCATAATAAGTTCCTGGTCATAGTTCACCTTCAACTTTCTATTTCATACTTCGATGTTGTAACATAGGGGGAATATATTCTCCCCTTATTGAATTAAGAATTAAACAAAATATTAAACTAGGAGGTTTTACCACTTCAAAACGTTATTAGATGACCGCATTCCCTTTTCATGGGGCTACCTCTGAGATAGTCTTCTTGCAGGGAGACCCCAGGTAAGCATTGATATGCTCCTGCAGTGCTAGTTTATGTAGCTAATTGTTTTACGTGATGATGCTGCCAGTCCCACGCACATCCTCGTAATAGTTGCATCTTACGACATTTCCTAAGGGAGTAGGCTAGTTGCTGTATTCTTTCATTGTGTCCTCAGAGCTTTCTTCTCCACTCTCCTATTTGGACTCAGTGGAGTGGGGAGATGCCATATTTTGATTTCGGAAATCAAATAGCCTACGTTATCTTGAATTAACTACACTATATTTTCTAATATAACCCACCAAGGGTTGAATGGGATAACAAAATTATCCCCTCTCAGGAGGCCAAAGCTGAAGGTAGTCCAATAACTGATACTACCGAAAAGTGTGGGGGGTTTGAAGTGTTGCAGACTTCACCTATACAAGGTGTCGTCCTTATTTTTTTCTAGGCGGAGTAACCAGTTCTCTTCTTCAGTGCCTATTTCATGAGCAGTCAGGTTCCAATTTTTAGAGCTAAGTAAACTGGAGCGTGTTATGACCTGGTTTTCAACCCCATCTCTTTTCTTCAAGTAGCAAGTGCTCTAAATACTCGGATGCCCCAGAAACTAACTGCACAGGGCAAATTAAATAATACAATGTTTTGTTTCTTCATCAACATTTCGTAATTATGATATGACCACCTAAATGCATAGTACAGTAATGTAAAATCTATTTTAAAGAGCTTTGTGTCTTCCCTTTAATGTGTACACTTCCTTTCTGTCCTGCCTGAGACAAATTATTTAAGACCATTTCTGAATTATCCATTCAGTTTCTTGTGCACCTAGAAAAGATTGAGTTAGAAGAAGATCAAGAATGACAAATAGAGAAGCTACTGGACAGATGGCATGGAAAGAAGTAAGTAATGGAATTGATAAACAGCACCGGTCTCAGGATGTTGTGGAGAGGCATGGTACTTGAAGAAGAAGAAGAGGAAGACATGAATAAAGATTGATAATGGTAGGATGTGCATAATGTGAAGGAACAATGCAAAAGGAACATGATATGTTTTGGAAGAAACCATTAATTAACCCTAACAAAAGATGCAGAGATAGTAAACAAACCAGGTGTGTTGTCAGTACAATCCTTGTTTTATCTTATTATAATTGTAGCTGTAGATTAATTTATTTTATAGGTGATCTTTTTCTTTATGTTGAAATGTTAAATGCCATATTGTCTTTAGGCACTTTAGCCATTCATGATCTGACAGTCTCCTTTCAACCATTTGTCACTTAATAAAATTTATGGCTATGTTTACCTTCTTGAATACCTTGTAATCCTTTATTTTTTCATGGACATTGCCACATTTTCTTCATGTTATTTTCTGTTACAGGATTATTTATCACTGAGTTTGTCAAAGTTTATTTTGATAAATAGTGCTTAATACATGATGTTTGTAACTTCACAAGTTTCACTACTGATGGCTGGAAATTTACATTTGTTTTTTTTTTTTCAGAACCCAATCGTGGACTTGTTCATTTAGAAATAAAACTTTGCCTAAGAGTTACACGATTGTTTCTTAAAATCAGAAATGATGAGAGTCATTTGAACTTACTTATAGAGGACCAGGAAATAATTACTGATATGATGTCAGTTTTAAGAACAGGTGTAAGATACAGCATTAAGGACTATGAAGTGAAGTGGACGTGTGTGAAGTCTTGTTCTGTTCATATACCAAAGGCCTGCATTTTTAGTCCAGTTCTCAATGTTCTCAATCATGGTAACTCAAATGTTAATCAGTATTCACCTAGATTAGATAAATACCTGTCAGTGTTTAGAAAGCAACAAATTTGTGTCATTACAAAGGCTGCTAACACACTGTGTGACCAGACAAGACTGTTTCATGATTCTTATAAAGTATATAGGTATGAAAGTGCTCACAAGTCATCGTTTAATGTAGCAGACTTGCTAGGAAATGTGGACAGACCAGAAGAAATTCATGAATTATTTAAAGGACTAATAGCACATGATCGGGCTAGTCTTGCCAAGTCTATAACCTTAGTAGAATCTACACACCCAGGAAAGCAGAAGCAGGCTCAGCTTCTGTTGACCAAGGTTTTAGAATACATGGTGGAACATGATCAGCATCTACTCAAAGGACCAAGATCTTTCAGAGTTGGTAAGTCAAAATGTCTAGCAGTAAAATTGATAGTTTAACTCTTAAAGGATGTGGTAGTTTTCCCATGTTTCATGCAAGGAACTTTCCGTTCTTTTTAATATAGTATTAAAGTTTAAGAGTCAGTTCTTTCAAAATTTCTTTTTAAAGTATGGCAATGCTGCTTAGTAGTAAAGGAAACTAAATGAGGATTAATAAAGTATAAAATTGGGATAAAACAAAACAAAAACTAAGCCCAAATACACTGACCCTGAAAGCTGGCCAGGGAAAATTGACCCCTCGCGTCCTTTAAGAGTTAGTCATTATGCTAGGTGTATCTTATTTGATATCTTCATTGAAGCTTGTAAGAAGTCACAGAAGTATGGATCTTAAGAAGAATATAATGTATTCCTTCATCATCATTTAGTCCTCAGTTCTCCGAGAACCATAGTTCTTCAAAGTTTCTCAAGAAGCATAGTTTTCTTCACAGTTCCCCAAGAACCATAGTTCTTCAAAGTTCCCCAAGAAGCATAGTTCTTCACCTAATTCATGCCAAGTCATCCTGTCCTGTCCTGTCACACTCCGTCAGTTCAAGATCTTTCTATCTCTTCTTTAAACCTTTTATTTTTTGGGAGCCGCGCTGGTGTAATGGCTTCGGCGTTGTACTGGCGACTAGGTGTTCATGGTTCAGACCCGGGCGTCAGCGTTTGAAGAAATGTTTACGGCTGGAAATTTGACTGAATAACCTGAACGGCTCCTGTGATAAACCCTATGTGGATGGGAAGGAGCGAAGCTCCTGACCGGGTTGGAAGGAAAGTCCTCAGGTTCCCCAGCCTCGCAATGACATGTCATTGGGCCGAAGGGCTGAAAGCCCAAGTGCCGCTGGTTAAGGGGGAAAAAAAACAAACCTTTCATTTTTGTCTCCAGTTCTCTTTTCCATGTTTTTCTGTCTCCCTCTCTTACCCTGGGGGCTTCAGAAAAAGATCTGCCATACAATGCTATCAACAGGTTTTCCCCAGTATGTTTTCTATCCATCACCAGTGGTATTGCTATCAACAGGTTTTCTCAGTTTCCATTGCCAACATCTTTTTTTTTCATCTTAGCCAAAATGTCAAAGGCAACTAAGGAGGGTTGAACATAGGACCCAGCTACCCTACCCTATAGAAACTTTAAGCCACAAAACCTTCAAGACAAAATGTCACATCAGTAAAATTTTCACAGTATAGACCATGTGATATGTCTGTCTTGATAACTTTAATGAAACGCCTACAAAGTCACAGAAATATGATTCTTAAGAAGATTATAATCTATACCTTGGACTGCCATAAAATGTGTGGGGGGGGGGGGGGGGGGGGGGGGGGGGGCAGTTGTTGTGTACTAACCAAGATAAAGAAACAAACACTCAAAGTATTGTGGACATGTTAGAAAAGAGAAACATTAGAAAACCTAGTTAAAAACTATTTTAAAAATTAATTTACTGTAGAAACTAAGACAGAGAGAGACATTTCTTTATACCACTTGCCATGTGGCATGGGAAGAGAAAAAAAAGCCTAATTATCTCTCTTATCTGTTCTTATTTACATAAAACAGATATTCCATGTCTTTGTTGGCTTTTATCTCTTCAAGATGTCGTAACCTACTAGGCCTATTTTATATTATGATGTTGGTTATTGTTTAAGGCTTGTGTTACTGGTCAAATTCTGTATTCTTCATTTGTTTTTATTAAAATTATATAAACGTTTGAAATATTACTTACTTACTTAGTCGTTCCCCTTCTACCGTGAGGTGTAGAGGTTAAATATGACTTATTAATCATCATACCATCGGCCTGTATCCCTGCAGGTTTATCAGGTCCCCCTGGATCAGGCAAGAGCACTTTTATTGAAGTATTTGGGAAATTCCTAACTTCGAATGGACATGGAGTAGCTGTTCTTGCTGTGGATCCTTCCTCGTCCACCACAGGAGGTGAGTATTTCTTCTTCTTTGTTCACTTTATGATGTTAACTTGAATATGTTCAAAGAAAGCAGTTGTCAGTTTGAGGCTGTTGGTATCTCCGTAAAGTTTTTCCAGGAATGGTACTGGTGAGGACCGTATGCACTTTCTCTGTTCCTCATACGTTGGGCACCTTTGAAGTAGATGTTCAGCAGTCATTTTATCGGTGCCGCAGTCACACTCGTCATTAGTTCCTTTCTTTAGCTTGTTGAATAGATGGTATCCCATCTGTTGTGGCCTTTGCAAAGGTAAGTATTTGAAGTTCATGATTTTGGCTGTTTGTACGTAATAACGGTCAGGATTGTATATGTTGTGTACCTTGTCGTCAGTGTTATGTATTCCATCCACAAAATAATAAATAAGGCTTTTTATAAATAAACCACAATTTAATTACTTCAATAGAACACACATGTTGACAACCAAGATGATTGTGTACACAATGAAAAAAAAATAAAGAACATATGTTCTTAGCTGAACTGCCATACAGTGGAAAAACGTGCGGCTCTTGGCTGGTCACCCAACAACCTCCAGTTCGTGCGGTCATCGCACATTACCGCACAAAGCCGATATAACAGGAACGAAGCTGGCGTTCCGTTCTAAACTTTAACAGTATAATAATGTGTAGTAAAAGTAATGCCACCACGTATAGTTCCCGGGGGTATGTAAAGAGACAAAGAATAGGACTCCTGATACCTCACGTATGTCAAAAGAGGCGACTAATGCAGGGCTGGCAAAAACACATTGCTACAGAAACTAGCATGGCAAGAGCACATGAATGCTTGGTGTAGGCTTCCATTGAACAGCTGCGGTGGTTGTTCCATGATGAGTGAAAACAGAAATGAATGATGAGTGAAAACAGAAATGAATGATGAGTGAAAACAGAAATGAATGATGAGTGAAAACAGAAATGAATGATGAATGAAAACAGAAATGAATGATGAATGAAAAGCAATGTCTGTTCTATTACAAAAGACCCAAATGTTGTTTGAAATTTAGACTTGAATTATCAGCAAAAATCTGCAAACCAAACAGAAGTGACAGCCTGAGATTTTGAAAATGCAACAAATTATGAATTTAACATTTGAAGATAGACAAATGGTATAAAACTGGGTTACCTTACAACCTGTTTTCCCCAGACATACCCTCTTTTTTCACATCTTTTCTCAGTGAAGATAAAACATAAATGCCTGAAATATTCTGGAATGTGTGTTTAAATCATACATGTAATTTTTTTGGTTTTTTCAAGCATAGGTTCATTATTAGGAGATAAGACAAGAATGCCAGAATTATCCAGGGATATGTCTGCTTACATACGCCCCTCCCCTTCTAGTGGCACACTGGGAGGTGTCACAAGGACAACCAATGAAGCTATAGTTCTTTGTGAAGGAGCTGGATATGATGTTATCCTAGTTGAAACTGTTGGTGAGAAACATTTCCCTTTATGATTCTGTGTTTCACAAGTACACATGTCCCATTGAAAAGCAACAATCTAACATACTAGGATCTGTTGAACATCACTGTCCTATATTACATCCCCATTGATAGCTATTATACAGGTATTTGGTTTGGTTTTGGTTTTAAGAACTATCTTCATTGCACACGGACAACGCCATCAGTGCTCCGATCTCCTCCCTTAGATCACACAAGGAGGATCTCAGCGCAGTGCACGAACTCCATAGTACCGGCGAGAATCCCAATGTGTGTATATACTGAATAGGAATCACACAAACTATAAATATTTTTGTGGTGGGTAGTATTCCTAATTTGTAAATATTGCCATGGCAGCGGCCTTATGGCCTACTTTTTACGATTTTCCAACTGCCATGGGATTTTTAATGTGCGCAACTTGCACACAGGACCTCCTATTTTTTCACCCTTATCTGAGAAGGCTAGGCATCCGATCTCACTACCCATGAGACCAGGGGGGAGTATGACATAATTAGGACCACTGGTTCTGAAAAAAATATTTCCATAAATTACAATCCCTCAACTGGGATTCGAACTTAGTACCTCTTGAATATGAGGCAGATGCCATACCACTTAGCCACTCTGACCCCCATTGCAGGTATACAAGCCCCTAATGACAATTAATATCAAGCATACAAGTCCTCATTGAAGAATAGTGTCCTAGCATGCAGCTCCTATTGAAGATCAGTATTCTAATATCTTGGACCAAGAAGAAGAAAAATATAGACATCCTACACGACCTGAACATTGAGGAAAACTGGCTCATAAACAATATCATGTCCCGGAAACTGAAATATTTTAGCCACATTAAACGTCATAGTGGCTTAGAGAGAGCAGTGATGGAGGGTATGGTACCTGGAAGGCGAGACAGGGGCCGACCAAGACGACGATGGACACAGGACATTGAAGATACCTTGAACATGACAATGGAGGAGGCAGGAGGGCTGGCTAGAGATCGAGAGTCTTTCAGGCAGGCTGTGATGAGAGCAACGTTCTGCAAAGGACATCCTACATGATGATGATGATCCTAACAAATAGCTTCATTTAGTTCCATGGGTCTGAGGAGACAAAGATATAATAGGACTACTGCTGCCTCAGGCATGTCTAACAAATACATCTCCACTTAAGATAGCACCGATACACATACATATCTCCACTTAAGATAGCACCGATACACATACATATCTCCACTTAAGATAGCACCAATACACATACATATCTCCACTTAAGATAGCACCGATACACATACATATCTCCACTTAAGATAGCACCAATACACATTAGGACCATATCTCCACTTAAGATAACACCAAACACATACATATCTCCACTTAAGATAGCACCAATACACATATATATCTCAACTTAAGATAGCACCAATACACATACATATCTCCACTTAAGATAGCACCAATACACATACATATCTCCACTTAAGATAGCACCGATACACATACATATCTCCACTTAAGATAGCACCAATACACATACATATCTCCACTTAAGATAGCACCAATACACATACATATCTCCACTTAAGATAGCACCGATACACATACATATCTCCACTTAAGATAGCACCGATACACTTACATATCTCCACTTAAGATAGCACCGATACACTTACATATCTCCACTTAAGATAGCACTGATACACATACATATCTCCACTTAAGATAGCACTGATACACATACATATCTCCACTTAAGATAGCACTGATACACATACATATCTCCACTTAAGATAGCACCGATACACATACATATCTCCACTTAAGATAGCACCAATACACATACATATCTCCACTTAAGATAGCACCAATACACATACATATCTCCACTTAAGATAGCACTGATACACATACATATCTCCACTTAAGATAGCACTGATATACATACATATCTCCACTTAAGATAGCACCGATACACATACATATCTCCACTTAAGATAGCACCGATACACATACATATCTCCACTTAAGATAGCACTGATACACATACATATCTCCACTTAAGATAGCACTGATACACATACATATCTCCACTTAAGATAGCACCGATACACATACATATCTCCACTTAAGATAGCACCGATACACATACATATCTCCACTTAAGATAGCACTGATACACATACATATCTCCACTTAAGATAGCACCGATACACATACATATCTTCACTTAAGATAGCACTGATACACATACATATCTCCACTTAAGATAGCACTGATACACTTACATTATCTCCACTTAAGATAGCACCGATACACATACATATCTCCACTTAAGATAGCACCAATACACATACATATCTCCACTTAAGATAGCACCAATACACATACATATCTCCACTTAAGATAGCACCGATACACATACATATCTCCACTTAAGATAGCACCGATACACATACATATCTCCACTTAAGATAGCACCGATACACATACATATCTCCACTTAAGATAGCACCGATACACATACATATCTCCACTTAAGATAGCACCAATACACATACATATCTCCACTTAAGATAGCACCGATACACATACATATCTCCACTTAAGATAGCACTGATACACATACATATCTCCACTTAAGATAGCACCGATACACATACATATCTCCACTTAAGATAGCACCGATACACATACATATCTCCACTTAAGATAGCACCGATACACATACATATCTCCACTTAAGATAGCACCGATACACATACATATCTCCACTTAAGATAGCACTGATACATATACATATCTCCACTTAAGATAGCAGCCATACATGTTATCTCCCGCAGAAGATCAGTATCCTAACATACATGTTTCCATGGAAAATTAATATTCCAGCATACAAGGTTCCATATATTTTATTCATTTTTAATATGGACGTATGATGCATCCATTGTGTCATGTATACAGTCAGCACACAACAGAAACAATTAGCATTCATACACTTCTGCATTTGCTGAAGGAGACTGAGCTAATATGAGTTTGTCCAGAGTTCAGTGACATTGATTCTGATCAACAGTAACAGTAGGTCCCATTGAAATTCATTATCCTAATATTAGAGTTAAGACAGTAGTCATTGAAAACAACATCCAACCATCACACAGATTTTTGGCTAGAATATGAATGCAAATGAAAACAGTGACAAGGCACAATCTTGGTAGAAAAATTTAAGTGGACAGAAACTAACAGTCATTCACAAGGAAGATGTATGAACAACATACAGTGGCATTAATCATAAGCCACAAGTGGGTGATGGAGAAGAAAATATGGGCCTAACACCATATTCTCAATATGCCTCAATGGGTGTGTAATGGGATCCTTTATCTTTTTTTAGTATAGAATGATTGCATTCTTGTATTGTGCTTTGAACTCTAAAACCTGGAGGCAATATTTGTATATAAGAGTGAAGTATTAGGTTAACATTGGGGTTTTATTTTTTTAAACATTGGCTTGCTGTTAAGATAGCACATCACAGCCTGAACTCAGGGCACAGAAATGTTAGATAACTGCTCACCATGGCTCCTAAATTTTTCATTGTGGCATTTAGTTTATTTTTGTTTGGTTCATTTATTTGGTAAGTTTTCAATGTCTACATTGTCTGATACCTAGCATTGGTAGCATTTAAATAACCAGAAAATGTATGTATGTCCTACTTTAACTTCCATTTTAAATTTCTCATGAATGAAATATATATGTCGTTGCTGTGTTTACTTTTCTTTTGTAGGTGTTGGCCAGTCGGAATTTGCAGTGGCAGATATGGTGGACATGTTTTGTCTTCTCATCCCCCCTGCTGGAGGAGATGAGCTACAAGGTGAAGTTTTAGCAGAAACTTACATCAACAACAAACCTGTACAGCCGGTCATCCATTGCCCTACATCTCCTTAAGAAGCAAAGGCCTTCAACAGGCATATACCAAGTCTTCCTGTCACATGTCATCAGGTCAAGGTCTTTCCATGTCTTCCTGTCACATGTCATCAGGTCACTTCACCTTATAATGATAGACCTAATATAGTGAAGTCTCTGACACTTTACTCCCCTTTGGCAGTATTTGCTATGAGACTACCTTTACCATTTATCTCGTAGAAGAGCACACACTGAGATTATTCAGACATGTCTTTATAAGAATTTGTAACAAAAAAAGTAGTTGCTATGAGACTACCTTTACCATTTATCTCGTAGAAGAGCACACACTGAGATTATTCAGACATGTCTTTATAAGAATTTGTAACAAAAAAAGTAGTTACTATGAGACTACCTTTACCATTTATCTCATAGAAGAGCACACACTGAGATTATTCAGACATGTCTTTGTAAGAATGTGTAACCAAAAAAAGTAGTCCCACAGCAGACACTGCTGTAGAGAAGTGAAATGTTAGAGACTTCATCAAACTAGGTCTACTTATAAGATGGGGAGAACAGTTTCATTTCTCGCTGTCTTTATCTTCCCTAACTCAAGAGCAAAACCGGGTATCCATTGATGTTGTTGTTTAACTAGGGCTGCTGAGCTTCTCACTCTTTTGCAGTCAATACCACGTTGAAGACTCCTTGGTATTATCTACACTGTAGATCTAGGCTTTTCGTGGCTTTTCTGCCATTCAGAAACGTGTTGAGTTGAAGTCAGTTTCTCTAGCTTGGCTGGCATTTAAAAGATGATCACATCTGTCCCAAGCTAGAAGGGAGAAGTGAGTTGCATACAGTGCATTTACCGCCATCCAAGGGGGCTCACCAAATATGCAGAGCTACAATACTGTCTAGTTCTTGTCATCAGTTCCACTAGACAAGTGCCAGTGGAACAAGAGATGAGGCAATGGCGATGGATAGGACACAAACTGAGGAAACATGTTGATAGCATTACAAGGCAGTCCTTGTTCTGGAACCCCCAGGGCAGGAGAGGCAGAGGTAGACCAAGAAGCACATAGAGAAGAGAGCTGGAAACGGAGGTGAAAATGATGAGGAGAACGTGGAAAGAACTTGAGATGATGGCACGTGACAGGAGGACTTGGCATGTGTTTGTTAAAGGCCTGTGCTCCTTTGGGAGTGGAGGGTTATGACAATACTGTGCTCTGGATCTGGGCTCTCCCAAGGAATTGGCATGTCCTACACAGAACCACTTCTCAGCTTCCTCTGCCCATCATGGGTCCATAGTGAAATCCTCCAGCATGCAGTCAACGAGGTCAAAGCCAAAGAGGTATGTATGGGGCACAAGTGACTGCTCTTAGTCTGCAATGCTGGGTTCTCAACATGTTTCACCACAGGGAGAATCCCTGGAAGTGTTTGAATGATTTCAAGAGTCAGTGAGGGTGTAATTATCATCACAGACAGAGGTTCACTTCCACATATGTATATAATAGCATTGTGCATAGCTGGTGGTCATATAAGGATGACTCCAGATGTGCCTCCATGCATCAGGTACCCTTTTACAGCTGGGTAGACTGGAATGTGACACTACCAGGTTTCGATCCCAGAACCTGGTAACTGTACCACGAGAGGAAAGCGCTGTAACCTCCAGTCTGGTGATCAATAAAATATTACTGTTTTAAAATAATAGTTTTTTTTCCCATTTACTTTTTATGTTGCCAAATCATATTCATCTTCTACTTATCGCTTCTTATGGAGCATAGAACCACCACAGCAGCTGGTCCCTTTACATAAAGCCTGCATCAAAGTGTGCATGTGCTGTTGCATTAGTAGATTCTATAGGACTTTGTGTTACATGATGAGGTTTGCCAGTCCCATCTACAGTCTCGATTTAGTCACCTCTTATGACATGCGTGAGGTAGCAGAAGTCCTGATTTATTTTTATCTTCTCAGAGGCTCCCAGGAACTACTTAGGGCAAATCATATAAAGCTGCAATTGTAATTACTTGTTTTGTTTTTCTTTCCGTGGTACTTTTATTGTCCATCGTTGGGTTATGGGAGAAACAGCTGGATCATAAGTAAAGGACGAGCATATACAGCAGTTCCGAGGAAGTATTTCAATTGCCATTGTCATCTATAAATCTGTGAGATTTGTTGTTGTTATTGTTTAACTAGGGCTGCTGAGCTTCTCGCTCTTTTGTAGCCAATACCAAGTTCAAGACTTCTTGATATTATCTACACCATAGATCTAGGATTTTCCTATGGCTTTTCTACCATTCTGAAATGTGTTGAGTTGAAGTCATGAGCTCCAGTTTCTCCAGCTAGGCTTGCATTTAAAGGACCGTCACATCTGGTCCCAAGCTAGGAGTTAAAAGTGTGTGGCATACTGTGCATTCCCCGCCATCCAAGGAGGCTCTCCAACTATGCAGAGCTAAAATACTGTGCTCTGGTTCTGGACTCTCCCAAGGAATTGTCACTTCCTGCACAGAGCCACTTATCAGCTCCCCCTGCCTGTCACTGTGTCCATAGTGAGATCCTCCTGCATTTGCAGTCAATGGGGTCAAAGCCAAAGAGGTATGTATGGGGCTCAAGTGACTTCTCCAAGCTTAGTGTGCAATGCTGGGTTCTCAACAAGTTTCACCACAGGGGGAATCCCTAGAAGTGTGTGGAGTGTTTCAAGAGTCAGTGAACGAACGAACGAACAAACTTTATTTTCGAAGGGTTGAGAATTGGGCGCGCAGGCCCGTCTAACATTCTGCCCTTTCACTCTCATTAATCTTGCATACTATATCCTTTTATTCCCACGTATTACTTTAAGCATTAATTTAAAGGCATGCAACATTATAAAGTTAACATAACAGCATTCATTTACAGTTTACAGTCATAATAAAAGATGAGTAGGTTTTTTTTGTTTTTAAATAAACAAGATAGTGACTGAAAGAAAAATAATAAAAATAAAATAATATAAACAAAACCACCTTATACAACTCATCGCACTGCTGTACCAAGAACAACAGGCAGCCGTAAGAATAGAGGGGGAAACATCAGAATGGTTTGAAGTACAGAAAGGAGTAAGACAAGGCTGTACCCTTTCCCCTTACCTGTTTAACATTTATGCCGAGAATATCATGAGAAACGTAAGAGATGACCAAGAACACACAGAGTTTGACTCATTTAACATCGGCGGGTACCAGATCCCGGAAATCAGATATGCTGACGACACAGTCCTCCTATCGACCAACCCAAAAGGACTTGAACAATTACTTCTGTCCACCAAAAAACACAGCGAGGCCCAGAATCTATACCTAAACACCAAGAAGACCAAAGTATTGACAACAGACAAAGTAAAGACCAAACCAGAAATTGAAATTGATAACGAAGAACTGGAAAGTGTCAATGAATTCGAATACTTAGGATCAATCATTAACAGCTCTGGCGACTGTGCAGTAGAAATTAAAAGAAGACTTGCAATTGCTTCACATAAGCTAATACAGATGAAAAACCTATGGCAAGGCACAAGCAAAGAAACAAAGTTACAACTGATCAGAGCATGTATATTCCCAGTAGCAACATACGGCTGCGAGACTTGGACACTCAATAAAACAGTTGCAAAAAAGATTACATCATTCGAAATGAAATGCTACAGAAGGATGTTGAGAATACCCTGGACAGAAAAAAAAGACCAACAGAGAAGTACTGCACTCACTAAACGTACAGGAACATTGGCTCCTAAATACCATCGCAATAAGGAAGCTGAAATTTTTCGGTCATATAAAAAGACATAATAGTCTGGAAAAAACAGTGATGGAAGGCATGGTCCCTGGAAAAAGGGGAAGGGGTCGACCTAGACGACGGTGGACCCAGGACATCACAGAGAGTCTGAACTTGTCTTTGGCTGATGCAGGTCGACTTGCCCAGAATCGTGATGCGTTCAGAGCAGCTGTAATGGAGACAACGTTCTGGAAAGAATATGTCACATGATGATGAATATAAACAAAACAATAAATAAATAAGTTATGTATACCGACACTCACTTATGCGGTCAAAACGTCTAATCTGTAGTATTTTTGAATGTGTCATCAATCCTCAATACAAAAATTACAAAAACACATTTTCGCTTACATCCATACATTCTTGGCGGAAATTGAAATAATAATAATAACACTTTCTTGCGCACTTCTGTAGCAGAAAAAGTCTTTCAGCAGTTTAAAAAAAAAAATTATATCTGCATGTACATGACCCATTTAAGCAAACGGAAACATTCACATCTCTAAAGTACAGTGGTATGCGGGTACATTCTCACATACATTACATTATATAATAGTATTACATGGATATAAAACAAATTATTCCCATTAAAAACGAGCGGAAGAGGAAAAGAAATGTTGACCTATGGATGAGATGTTGACAGGCCTTAAAATAGTGAGGGTGTAATTAGCATCACAGACAGAGGTTCACTTCCACATATGTATATTATATCACTGTGCATAGTTGGTGGTCATATAAGGATGACTCCAGATATGCCTCCAACTTGTATATGTGTGAGATATCTTGTTATGCAGGTGACAGCCTTGTTTGAACACCTTAAATCATTCGTCTATTACACATATAAAAGATAAAGGTAGTCCCATAGCAGATACTACCATAGGGGAAGGAAGTGTTAGAGGCCACTATACTATGTTCAGCATCGAGAGGTGGGGTGGCCAGTTCCCTTCGTCGCTGGCTTCTCCTTCCCTAACTCAAGAGCAAAGTTAGATACACTTTTACGGCTGGGTAGACTGGAGCATGTTGATACTGTGAATTGAACCTGGTACCTTTGCAGTGAAAGACCAGCGCTCTAACCACTCTGTCAATCAGATGCTTATTACGCATGTACAATGTCTAAAATAGTTGTACTTTAAAAAAAATTAACTCAGCGTCAAAATATAAAGTTTATAGAGAAGTGAATGAGAATCTTATATATTTTAGGCATTAAGAAAGGCATAGTTGAGGTAGCTGACCTTGTCATTGTGAATAAGAGTGATGGGGACCTGATGCCAGCTGCTCGCAGAATACAGTCAGAATATACAAGTGCACTAAAATTTATGAGGCCTCGATGGAAAGAGTGGAAGCCAAAGGTAATTTTTTTTTTATGGCTCTTTTATCCCCATTTGCCTTTTCATTTTTGCATCCCTCCCACATTGTGTTACTTTGATGAGGCGGGAGAGCTTGAGTGTCCCAGTGACCCTAAGAGCTGTTTCAGTGGAAGGACTTCACGGATTGACAGGTCAATATGGGTAGGGGTGAGACAAAAAGAGACACAGAACTCACAACCTGCTGTCATGCAGGTAGTTTGTAAGTTAAGTCTGCCTTGGTCTGGCATGAAAACAGGATAGTGCTTATCTCTTGAAGTCACTCTTGTTTTATCACAGTGAGTGTTCTAATTACCCCAAGATATATTCCAGCAATAGTTCATTGTCAAAAATAACTCCTATGTTAGATCAAAATTGGCAGGTGACCAGACCAAGAGATGCATAGAACTCACATCCCTGCTGTCTTTTTGTAATGACTGTTGCATGATTAAAACATGAGATGCTCTCTGATGAAGTCCATCAAGCCCTGAGCTAAAAGGGGTTTATACTATGCTGTTAGTGGTTACCTTAGTTAATTTTGTGAGTTTGAAGAACAGTCAAACAACACAAGATGTCTGCCAGAAGAAAAAAAATAATAATCTGCATCTATTATGATGGTCCCATGAGGCAGCCACATGAAAGTCTATCTTGAATACCAATTAAAAGAAAAGCAAACACCTGCAGAGCACGTATATAGCTTTATCACATCTTGCATACATTTAGCTTATGTGATTATATGTATTCGCAATTGTGTATACTGATGGGTCTGTGATCTGTGTGAAAAATCAGGTTGGGGCTTCTCTGCAAAGGTAAAGGGCAGACTCGTCGCCGAACATAGCGGGGCGTACAAGATAACAACTTCAAGCATGAAAATGGAGGTAGAGGCAGCTACTGCAGTGCTAAGGTGGCTAACTGAAACTTCAGTAACAAAGGCAGTCATTGAGTCAGATTCTCAGTCCATGCTTCGAAAGGTTCAAAATGGTTGGCTAAGGCATGAATGGAAAACCTCCATAGAAGCTTTGAATCTACAAGAGCTGGTGTGAATCTACTGTCCTGGTTATGCAGGGGTTCGCGGTAATGAGAAAGCTGACAGACTAGCATCAAGTGCACTAACAGTGGCGACACTGGATATGGATAAGGGAGAGATACTGAGAACGATTAATGATCACCTGTTAGAGGATGACACTGCAACAGATAAATCATCAAAGTTAAGACTGTTGGAATTTGGCATCAAACGTCAGGCTAGCAGAGATGGACGTATGAGAGGATGCAACCATCGTGTTTATAACTAGCGAGCTACAGGAACAGTTAGCATTCACACTCTTCGACATACACTGAGGGAGCCAGAGCACCTGTGGGTTTGCCTGGAGTGCAATGATGTTGATTCTGTTCAACAATAACAATATATTCGCAAATTCAAAAAATGTGCTCTTCCAATAGCAAACGAAAAGTAAGTTTGGTCCAAGCAAACAATGCAGCCAGTGTCTGTTAATGGTGATCTTTAACAAATACATGTTTATCTTTGTTGTTATGTCTGTACATAAAGGTAAATTTATATTTTTTTTTTTTTTTTTTTTTTTTTTTTTTTTTTTTTTTTGCGTACGCCCGCTAATACTCGAGGCGAAATCTCAGGTTATTATTTTATGTCTAACCTGACATTGATTTTACGTGAGTATCCCTTTATTTCTTGTACAGAGACAGGTGTCCCTCGCCATTCAGGCAAATACTCGCCGATTTCGGAGGTACCCATTGCAGCTGGGTCGGCTCAGGAGCCGCCAGTCCCTGGTCGACGACACTCCTTCAAATGTCTTCGCCAGGTCTCGAGTTAATCCAGTCCAAATCCCGGTCGACGAAAAATCCTCAAATGCCGTCGCCCGGGTTTGATCCTGTATCACCCGGTCGCCAGAGCAGTGTTGTAACCACTACGCTAGCGCGGCTCCCGTAAATTTATATAATTTACTGGTTTATGGTTATATGTAGATAACCCGTCGATATATAGTGTCTCTTATGATGCAGATTTTCCAGTAAACATGTTATGCTCTGAGATTACAGTAGATGATATGAGATATGTCAGTGAGGACATTTAAACCTTCCAGTGTTTTGACACTTCAACCAATGTACTAGCAAAGAACAATACACTACATTTTATGCTTTCGTTAAATTACTTTGGTTAACTTGTTTTTCTGCCATCACCGGTGTCAATACCTTGTCGAGGTATGGCGGCTTGTGTACCCTGATTACCCCCAGAGCTATGCCAGTGGGAGTTTTACTCCTGGAAGGTTCTACCAAGCTGGACAGGTTTGCGTGGGCAGGGGTCAGATGAAAGCAGACACCCTGGTCCTCCAGGTTGGGGGTTTTAGCATAAGGCTGACACCCCTGTCTATGTAAAAAAAAAATTGAAGTTACGGAAACGATAACAAATAAACCAACTTTGCTGCGGGACGGACATCCGGAGTCTGAGGCTCGTATGAATGAACCAGAGTTGGGGCACTGTACGAAGGATGGGCACCGACCGAGCAAAGTGGAATCAATTTGTTGTTGCCCTACAAGACGCCCTAGGCGTGATGGCCACTGACTGCTTTGACGGTCGGCGGCTAAGGATCAAAGAAAGAAAGAAAAACTTGTTTTTGAAAATTGGAAAAGATGCAGACATGTTAATTAAAAAACTGAAACAGTTGTGCACAACTGATTAAAATAGTTACTGTATGCTTTATTTCCATTTCTGATCTTAACATGCTCACCTTTGAACTGACATCTGATGAATAAAAATTTTGATAAGTGGAAGTACATTATATTCTTCTTCTTCCTTGTTCGTCCTGAAAAGGACGGTGGTTGCGTTGTGTCTGTTTACGCCTAAGCTGTGATATCTGCACCTTTCGGTTGACATATCCGACTTCTGCACGGCATTTTTTAGGACCGAGTTTGCCTTCCCTCTTCGATCCGTGCTCGCTCAGCCAGACTGCATTGCTGCAGACTGTTTCCAGGACCACCACGTGGAGGTGGAGCATGGTCTTGACCAGCTCTGGTTCGCTGGTCCTGACGCAGGCAGTCAAGCTATGAGTCGCTGACTGCGGTCTCTATTGCTCAGTACATTATATGATCCCAGCAAATTTAATAATCCATCTGCCCTGTGTGTCTTGATTGTAATCCATTAGGGGTTGATGAGGATATTTTTCCTGTTATGTATAAAAAATTTGGTGACATCAAAACTTTGAAGAAGATCACTGCTTTCTTTATAAATATTTGTGTTGACATAAAGAAAATTTACAAAGAATGAAAAGAGAATAGGTAAAATATCTGTAAATAAAAGTTCATTTAAATTTGAATTTAAACCATCAAACATGAATTACAATCTTATCATGATAATCAGTGCTTATAAATCTGAATTAAAATACTTGAAATTGAAACTACGACACAGAGGTGTGAAGAAAGAATCTTGTTATCCCATGTTTTCTTTTGTGAAAATGAGTTTCTTTATATTTTTATTTTTAGTAGTTATTTTAGTGCATTTCTGTGCTGAAATAATATTTTAACTTTACCAAAATATAAACACAGGTCACTCGTATTTCATCCCTTGAAAAGACTGGTGTGCCAGACCTGTGGGGAATGATGCAGGCATTTAGACAGAACACCCTGGCATCGGGAGAACTCGTAAGCCACAGGCAGAAACAACTAAAGCTATGGCTGTGGAACCATATACGGGAAAATGTCATGGCCAAGTTCGAGCGTGATCCAAAAGTGAAGACTCTCTTACCCCAAGTAGAGGAATTAGTAGTCAAAAGTCATGTGACCCCAGGCCTGGCTGCTGATTACATGTTGAAGCTGTTTGTAGGAGAGGACACAAAAGAAGATAAATCTTAATATCATTTTAGATATGTCATTATTTCCAGTAATTTTATGTTTACCTTATATTAATGAAGATGAAAATGAAGTCATTTTTACCCATGGACAACAACAGTATGATTAACGGGTAATCTGCAAGTTATACTGCTCACTCTTAATTAATAACAATGGCTGTACGTGTCCTTGATAAAACATGTATCTTCATTGCTCATCAGAGGAGTTGAAAAGATAGAAATAGGAGAGTTAGGAAATGCAGGTCCAGGCAAAGATGGAAGGGAAAAAATGTTTTCTGTTGAACGTTACTGGAATGAACAGGAAAGAATGTGTTGCTCATTTAATGTTGTTGTTGAAGAAATGGAAACATATTGTTCAATCTGCATTTGAATTACTTTCATGGATACCTTTAATGCTATATGTTATATAGAGATTATACATTTAATTATATATGGGGATATATTACAGTTAACTGATCTGCATCAGATTTTCCTGCATACTGTACTATTTTATTTGTTTCAAATGTTAAATCACATAATAAATTGTGCTTTGGACAAATTAGTTACTTTTCATTTGCATATTTTTGAGTGTCTGAAGTTTTGTAGTAACCTTTCTTATTTATCAGATCTTAACAAATAAGTAAAAAGGAGCCCGTTACACGCCCATTGAGGCATATTGGGAATATGGTGTTAGGCCCATATTATCTTGACCGTCGGCGCACTAGGGGTGATGTGGTCAGCATCACGCCGGCCGCCTTAACCTTCCCAGAGTTGCTTTGGTACCCATTTGGGGCTGGGTCGACCCTGGAGCCGTTTATGGCCTAAAAAATTCCCACCTCATCTGGGGATCGAACCATAGACCACTGCGCTAGGAAGCCAGTGCACTAACCACTATGCTACCGCGGCTCCCTAACAAATAAGTGGTTTATTAAAAATGCTATATTTTTTGTACTATTCTTTTGTTAACTCTCAGCAGTCGGCATGCAGAGAAATAGATAACCCTCTATCACTTACCTATAAAAATATATTAATTATATATTTTTTGTAAGAAAAATTTACTTAGTAGTAATATAAATTTATTAATTTATATTTCCTGTGACTGAGTAGTTTTTGTTTGTTTGAAAAATACACCTAAATTCATATTATAAAATAATATAAACACAAAGTCACTGCCTTAGCAGCCATTTTGGCTTCTAGGTAATGAGCTGTTCGATTAATAGGTCACATTTTGTACAGAATTAGCTATAACATGAAGCAGAGACTGAAACTGCTGAGGTATAACTCATTTAAGAAAGCATAATGTCAAGTTTATTAATTACATTTTTTTGCCATTTATTTACTCAGTTGTTCATATTTTTTTTCTTTTTCCTGCTTATTCTTTCTTCCGGTGTCCATCAGCTGTAAAATGCATCTGTCATTTATTCCATTCCTCCTTTGCTGTTATGATTTCTTTTGATATTTGATGTATTGGTTGCTTCAGCGTTTCCCACTGTTCATATGTGCTATATTTTGTGAATGGTGTCATAATTATTCTGTTGTAATAAAACTCACTCATTTCCATATCTGATTTAAGGACATCTAAATCTAGTTGGATATTTTTAACCCCCTATTTACATTCTTCAATTTGTAGCCATGTAGTACTAGTAGTTATATTGATTTTATTTAGTCAGAGTTAATCTTTTATATGTTGTTGTGGTTCAAGTGCTAACTGGCCTTCCGCCAGAGAGGGTAATACTTGACCTTTACTCATTTTTCTTCTTCTTCCCAGGTAGGTTCTTCCCTTTAAGTTTGGTGAAAAGCAAAACAGTTTCAGCACAACAACGTATATCCAAAAGAAATTACTGTAAATTTCCACAAACAGCAATTCAGTAGAAAATTATATTAAAGTTTATTGATGTCATTAGACAAACACTGTAAATTTCACAAAATGATGGTTATTTATCCAAAATGAAAAATATATAATCCAACTGAATAATATACACACTTGTCTACTCAAAAAAAACTTGTCTTATCCTCAAAGACGAAGTTCACCTAACGCTATCTAAAAAAATCCTCTAGTCTAAAATCATGGCATCATTGGAATCATAAATCCTGAAATCTCTCCCTATCGCCCACATCTCTTCTTTTTATACTGTTCCTGTCTTTTTCCCCGCCTTTTTTCACACGTCCCATTCTTTTTTCCACACGTTACAATTTCTGCACACGTCTTTCTGTTTTCGACATTTTGCACACAACTTTCTGTTATTTCGACTTTTTTCACATGTGTGATCTTTTCCAACTTAACAATTGGATAAAAAAAAAAAAACCAGATCACACAAACATTCATTTTCCACTTTCCGCGCATAAAACCCATTCATTATTTTTATCTGGGACTGACCTACGTTTGCCCTGTCAGAGCAGTAACTGCCAACTGAACTTTGAATGATACTGCATTTTGTGTAAAAACGTCTTATTTGCTTTTGAGGTCTGTCATTCTTATATGTAGCATATTATAGCACGTATAAATGCTTAGCGTGGAAGTAGTAGGGATAATGCTAGCGTGGAAGGCCATGGGGTCACAAATTTAATCTAATTTTTCCTTTTATTGGTGCAGGGTCACTGTTTCAGCAACCATTCCTGGTCTCGTTTTCACAAATAACACCCTCATCAACTGCCGTCTTCACATAGTAGGCCGGCTGCAGTGAATCTCCATCTTCTGTCTCTTGTCTTGATGATGCACTCTGACAGACTCTTTCCGGGCCATCTCTTGATGATATCTTTCCACTTATAATGCTGTCTTCCTCTTGTACTTTTGCCTTCAACTCTTCTTTTATTAATGGCCTTCAGCAAGGTGTAATGACTTTTTATGTGGCTAAATTATTTTATGTTTAATTTTGATCTCCTTCATTAATTCTCTTTTCATTCCTAAGTTTTCTAGGACCTCTTAATTTGTTTTCTTCTTTTTCCATGAGATGTTCCTCATTCTTCTACATATCCACATCTCAAGGACGATCAATTCTTTCTTCCAGTTGCTTGTTCATTGTCCTTAGAGCAATAAATAATATATAGAACATTTGATGATTCTCAGTTTTTATATGTGGGTTAATTGTTTAGATGTTAGTATTTGTCTCATGTTGTTGTATGTAGCTTTGGCCATTCCTATTCTCATCTTGATTTTTGTTTCACATCTGCTGGCCATTCCTATTCTCATCTTGATTTCTTTCACATCTGCCACCTTGTTATTGTATCTCCAAAATATAAGAAACTCTTGATTCGTTCCAGGATTTTCCCATTTATTCTTATCTTTAACATTGGCTTATCGTCTGCTGTGCTAATTATCATAGTTTTCATTTTGTCAGTGTTAATGTCCAATCCATATTCATGACATGCTATTCACTTACTTCACTAGTTCTTGTAATTCCTGTTCACTTGCAACTAACAAACCTGTACCATCTGCATATCTAAGGCTGTTTATTGATCTGCAACCGATGTTCAGTCCTAGTATTTCTTGTATTTATTTGAAAATTGTTTCTGGTGTAGATATTAATAATAATAATAATAAATTCTTTAAGCACCAAACACGGCGCATAAGGCAGAAACCAGTGCTCTCCAGGTTGTTCGTTGTGATGCCACTCCTCTTAGCTCTTGCACATTGTTTAATCCCAACGTTCTTCCTTCTCTTATTGTTCTTCTGAGTGTTTCTTTTGGTCTTCATTTTTTCCTCTTACCCTCAGGAACCCAAGTGAGTGCCTGCAATGGTATTCTGTTGTTTTGCATTCGTAGGACATGACCGATATATGACCATCGTCTTTTCCTTATATAGTTGGAGACATATTTCTGCCTAGAGTCTTCTCTTATTAGATATTGTTAAGTGAGGATTTCAGATTGTAGCTACTAGGGTAGTGAGAGCTATATTTAACGTTGCGCATTTTGGTTTTATATGTTATTGGGTTTTCGCGGTTCAGGGTTTTGAACGCAAAGAATATAGATCACCTAGATTTTAGGATGACGTTTTCACGTTGTTAAGCTACGACGGGACGACCTTGTAATTGTACCCTTTTTTGTATTGATAGCGATCCTTGACGGACGCGTTTTGTGAGAAGTCTCCCATTGTGATGATAATGATATAAAGGAATTTATTATAAGGCACGAGGGTCTGCCTAGGATTAATGGATATGATTTACGTCTCAGTTGATGAAAGGAAATGTAATTCAATTCGAAGATAATGTACAGGGAGCAATTTTAATGAAGAATTATCCATAATTCATATTGATCGCCGAAGTTGGATTATTCGTTACCGGATTGTCGGAATACGCAATCACGTGTAAATAATCTGACGATAGGACGACTACGAAGAGGTAAACTCAGGAGACGTATTGTTTGATGTATTTTATTGACTCACCATGAATTGTCTTATTGAGATTTGTATGCCGTGAATAAATGTGATTTGTGGACTCTCAACTTAGCGGATTTTCTCAAGTACAATGCCTTTGTTGAACATTGCCATTGTTTTGGCCCATGCTTTCGTTGTATACATCTAAGCACGATATTCGCTCTACCACACGTAGATATATCACGTGATCAGAGAATCATGTATTTTAATGATAAACAAGCCTCAACCAGAACTTACAAAAAGACAAATAGATTTTGTTACCGAAGTCAAACTGATAACCGAAGCCTACATTGAAACCTACTAAAACTACGGTAACAAAAGTTGGCGGCCATAGCGGGGATCGAAAAAAAATTTTCTTATTGAGGCTAAACAAGTGGATTTTGACAAAAGGACAGTTATTTCTAGTATCGCCACGAAATGTTTATAATCGTGAATCACTCATGTGACCTACAAACTGTGACGCACTACGCATAACGACCCAAGAGCAACACACGTCATCAAATTATTTGCAAGAGGAACGGCAGAAATCAAGATCTTCTACAAGAATGCCTAACGACAAATTAAGAACATTACTGCATTCGAAACAAAGCCTGTACTCTCAAACATTCAATAACAACTGCAAGAAAGAACTATCTTCGCCGTTGGCGTATGCTAACACTGTCCGGGGGAAACTATCAAACTTGTAAAGCTAAGTACCTGTTTGTGCAATGATAGCAAACTGTGGTCCACTTTCCTTCGTTGGCATATTTCATTCATTTATGTTATATATATATATATATCTATGTAATCTATGTGTAAATGTTATGCGGGTTTGGTTGACGAGGGAACTAGAACCTGTGTAATATGTCGCGACAAGCTGACTACATAGATTCTAGTTGATCTTAGGGAGATTTGACTTTTTGCAATTCGGTACAGGAGACCCCAAACAAATTACATGGGAACCGTCTGCTTGTCATTGCATCGATTCAATATTAAGCGTTAGTTGTAAAGTGATGTAATATTTGGTGTATTTTTGTTCATACTAAGTTTCATTTTTATTCATTTATAGTCGTTTGTTCGTAAACTATCATGTCCATTTCTCAACCTTTCTATCTTTTATTTCATAATTGTACATAATTGTCAGTTATAGAGTCCTGTGTCGTCATTGTTTTATGCGTTCGTATTTTTTTTCCGTACTTTGACCCAGATTTGGTTTTAATTCTGACACAACTTCCTGTCTTTATTTAGTTAAAAAAAAAAAAAATTAATTGTGATGTCTACATTCGTCAATTGTGATGTACTATTGTTTGTAAAAATTTATTTAATTGTCTCTGTAATGTGTGTTAATTAATCATTGATGTGGGGATAATAATAACTTAATTTTATTATAGAAGAATAATAACATAAAAATATTTTGATTAATTTGATGAAAATAAAGGGACTTGATGGAATGAGTGCAACAATTTACAGTAGTGGTCCAATTCACTAGCGGTTGTCTATCATGGCTAAGGCATGATGTAGTATATTAATGAATAACTATAAAGTTATTTCTTACAGTGAATATGATGGTCATATTAGGGAGTAAGTAATACGTTTGTTTTGTTTTTTTGGAATAGTACTATATTTACCACGGAGCACATATAAATAATTAAATAGATTATAGTATTTATTAATACATAATCGATGCAGATATATTATGGAGGTAGAATACCCATAATTCATGAGTAAATAAGTTTATAATTAATTGATGTTTTATTATTATTAAATAATAATATCAGATATTAAGAGAAATCTAGTTGTTGAAGTTACATCTAATAGAAAGAATATAAGAATCAGTGATATTGAGTATTTTTTCATTTGGTATATATATATACATATAAGTAAATATTTACCTAAGTAAACATTTTATTGACTAAAAATGGCTACTATTGACCAATTTGTGAAAATTGGCAAGGATTATGGTTATGTGACCGCGTGCTCTGTTTTTGAAGACTGGTCCAAAAGGCACCAAATAAATTATATGTGACAGTGGGGGTCCCTACTAGTTGATAGCTAGGTGACTGAGGCAGGCCTAGTTATCGATCATTCACTTTTCTTTCTTCCTCCAGGTGAGACTATTTCTCTTACTGGCCCCCTTGTTCCGCCAGAGATGGTAGTTCCTGGATGAAATTTGGTTCGACCTTTATTTCCAGTATCCGTTCTTCCCTCCTTGGTGGTGAACAGCAATTCCCTCGTACTAGTGGTGTTGGGTGTAAATTATTTATAATGGCCTTGCATTCAGACTTCTACTTCTCTCTCTCTTATATATAAAGGCTATCGAAGTAGTAAAGTGCAACATGATGGGTTTATTTACATATTCCATGGAGGTACAATTCATCAGCAAAAATTCTCCCTTGCAACTTTCTTATTGCCTTCTACAGCCTATTAACTTAATGCAAAGTATTCGTACACTTGTATAATGTCTCAGTTTCAATACCTGACAGCTAATCCCATTATCTGCATCAATGATAATCTTTGGTCTTACTTCAAAGTCTCTGCTTCTTTACCTGACAGCGCACCCTGGTTATCATTCATATAACCATTATCCTCGGTTTTACTCTCTTTAGTCATGCTTCTGTGTCTCAACTACAATATTCTTTCTTGCTGATGTACCTTGTGATGTGGGCATCATTACCCTCTGAAAAAGTTGCTGAAAGTCTAAAAAATAGTTCAAAGTTCATCTTACCGTTATATACAGAAGTCCGTTACCTATCACTGTCCTACTAGCACCACCTAAGAGCTAATCCTACGTTTGATAGCACAAATTATCAATCAAATCTAAATGTTCTCCTGAATTCCTATTACTACCTTTCTATATCTAGCTATTTCTGTAGACCTTCTGCAAACCGCAGGTTTCACATTTCTTGAGAGCCCAGCAAAACTTGACTTGCTCTGTTAAGGTTTCTGGTGGGACTAATCTCTTTTCGTCCTTCAATTTCCTATCTGATGGTCCAAAGTTGTTTTTGAGTGAATGCGATTGGTCCATAGTTTTACTCACTCACCTAACGCCACCTACACGCTTAATTCTATGCTGTCAAACTCCGTGAACTGTGCTACATAACTGTTTACATTTTGCTCACTTTTCACGTGCGGTTTATTCTGCTCTGCGTTCTCTTAACCGTAAAGGGCGCTAATAATCATAGTTATTCCCCTTAGTACTTTTTACCTTAGTTTCATTTTTCCTTCTATGTCTTTACTAAAACTAGTCTGATATGCAAATTTGGTAAACTCTAATGATATATACTTAGATTACTTTAAAGTCTAAAAAGGTTCCCTCCCTTACAAAAAACACTACATTTTCATTCTTTTATCTCCCATGTTAAGAACGAATAGCCTATCACTTAAATTATTCTGATTTTCTAACCCATTTTTATATACTCTTTCATCTTGTTAACACCAAATAACTGTTCGACTGACTTTAACTGCAGCGTATTTTACGCTGTACAACCAAACGGTGACAGTTATAAAGGACAAGAGCTTCGTTCATTTGCAGAAGAACAACTATCTATTGCTAAACGAGAAGAAGAAAAGCAAAGAGAAATTGCTAAATGAGAAGAAGAAGAATGTGAACTTAAATTAGAAAAGCAAAGAGAGATAGCTAAAAAAGAAGAAGGCATAAAGAGAGCAAGAGATGAAATGGTACGGATTGAAGAAGAAATAGACTCAAACGTGAAGAAATTATTAGACAACAAGATAAGGAACTAGCTCTTATCAAATTAGAAACAGCAAAATTACAATCTCAAAGTGCTAATACAAGCCAGGGTGATAATTCTCAACAAGGACTTTCATCCAACCATAACAAAGGTTATTACAATTTTAAACTGCCACATTTTAAATTGAATTTTGATAATTTATCATCCTACCTGGCAAGGTTCGAACAAGTGTGTAAGACCAGTAACTTAGATAAATCTGCCTGGGCACTTAAACTTCGAGAATTTTTGGATGGTGAACCTTTGGATGGGAAGATGGAAAGAATATTTCTCAGAACTCCTGGATGGTGAGCATGGTGAAGCATCAGAAATGATAAACACTAGCACAGAAGAGAAAACCAATGATGGTGAAGATGACATAAAGATGGAAGAACTGAAGGCAGCACTGGAGAAAATCAAGATGGGCAAAGCAGCAGGGCATGATAGTATAACACCAGAAATGGTTAAGTTCATGGGAGCATCAGGCGACCTATTACTCTTAAGGGTTTTACAGGCAGCGTGGTACAACAAGACCATACCAAAGGATTGGGAGATTGCCATCATAACACCAATTTTCAAAAAGGGTGACAATCGACAGTGTGGAAACCATAGAGGCATATCCCTTCTCAGTGTCCCTGGTAAAATCTACTCTAGAATCCTAGAGCAGAGACTCTGACGCCTAGCTGAGCCACAATTGGATGAGGTCCAGTGCGGATTCCGAGCAAACCGAAGTACTCAAGACCTAATCTTCACACTCAGACAGCTGAGTGAAAAGGCCCTTGAGTATAAGAGTGAGATGCATCTTTGTTTCATAGATCTGGAAAAGGCGTTTGACAGGGTCCCCTGGAGCAAACTTTGGGACTGTTTGGCAAGGAAGAATATTCCAGCACCTCTGATTCATGCTATACAGAGCTTCTACAAGTCTTGCAGAAATTATGTGAGGACAGCAAACCATAAGTCGGAAGAGTTCAGGACCACCACTGGTGTAAGACAAGGTGATATTCTATCACCTTACCTCTTCATACTCCTTATGGACGATGTCATCAAGGCATGTAAGGAGAGAACAAGAAAGTATTCAGTGGGGTACTGGAAGATGAGACAGGTCTATATTTCAGAGCTGGCATTTGCTGATGATGTTGCCCTGATTGCTAAATCAGAGGCACATCTCCAATCCAACCTGCAAGTCTGGAAGGAAGAGCTGGAGAAGAGAGGGATGGTCATAAGCAGCTCTAAAACAAAATCCATGGTGATATCACGAGAAGAAAGAAAACATCAGATTAAGCTGGGAGAACAGGTCCTGGAGCAGGTCGACCAATTTAAATACCTCGGAGCTATTATAGACCGAAAGGGAGGCATCAAAGAAGAGTTGGCCACTCGAAAAGCAGCAGCTGGGAGACTTTTTCAGGCCATAAATCGAGGATTCCTCAGCAAGAGAGAGGTTGGTAAGAAAACGAAGATGGCTGTATACCGCTCCACCTATGTCCCAGTCTTGACATACGGATGCGAGTCATGGGCAATGACTACAACCCATAAAAGCCAGATCCAAACCTCAGAAATGAGGTATCTGAGGAAGGTGGTTGAAGTAACAAGAAGAGACATGGTACGCAACCAGACGATACGTCAAGGCCTTAAATCCTACCCCCTGCAGACCCAAGTAGAACAGTCCCAATTAAGATGGTTTGGCCATGTCTGCAGAATGGGAGAAGATCGGATACCACGACAAGCATGGGAAACAAAGAGCCAAGGATCCAGACCCCGAGGACGACCCAGAGTCCGCTGGGAGGACAACATTAGACAATCTTTGAAGGATCAAGGACTAGAATGGAACCAGGCCAGGAGGAAGACAGCCGATAGGATAGTATGGCGCTCTCTCTTCCAAATCTCTACACCTCACGGTAGAAGGGGAACGACTAAGTAAGTAAGTAAGTAAGTAAGTAAGAACCTTTGGATGCAACTGAAAATGTTGATCCTGCCATAGCTTGTGACTACGATGCAATAAAGGCGTTGTTATTACGACGTTTTCATTTAGACCAGGAGGGTTGTAGATTACGATTTAAAAATCTTCAACCAGATTCTACTAAAGATTTTCCAGGCTTTATTGCGAATATACGCAACACTTTTAATAGATGGGTAGAACTAGCTGGTGTAAATAAATCTTATGACAAACTAGTGGATTTAATACTCAGGGATAAAGTATTATCTTCTGTTAGTCCACAATTTTTTTCTTTTTTGCAAGAACGCAAACCTTCTACTATTGTGGATCTCGAGGAGTTAGCTATAAATTATTGCACCGTACATCCGAATGTCAGTTTAGGTAATTCACATCTCAGAGAACCATTACCTGTAGCTTTCAACATGTCATACAATAACTATGACAAATCAAGAACACATAGCCTAAATAGAAATAATTATGGCAGAAGAAATAATGATAGTTATAATCAGAGTCAGAATCATTACGGCAGCTATAATGATTTCAACAGAGGTAGACAACAGTTTAGAAATAAGGTACCTCAGTTTAAAAATAATGATAATTTTCAACAAAGGTCAGGTTGGAATAAACTTGCTACTAACAATTATGATAACAAGGGTAACAATTGGCATAAGAAGAATGACAATTTTAGACCAAGACATAAAAGTTATAACGGAGAGGCTATAACAGTAACTATTCAGGTGTGCAGGAACGACAACGCTCCACCTCAAGAAATCATCAGAAGTTTACACATAATACAGGGGCGGCATTGACTACTAATGTATCTCCATGTGGTAACAATAATGATACACCAACACATTCTTCATCTGCATGTTATATTGTTGATAATAATGTGGCAAATACTTGTCCACAATGCCATACTATTTTGCAGAATCCAGGCCAAATGCCGATACAAGTGACACAGACTACTCCTGCTATTTGTCTCACAGCGAATGATGGTACAGGAACATTGATTTTTAATAAGGGCATATTTGAAGGAAACATTATTTCAGTATTGAGGGATTCCGGATCCACAACCATTGGCATCCGTCAATCCTTAGTACATCCTCGTTTTGTTACTAAAGAGTTTGGACGCTGTATTACTTTCGGAGGGACTATAGAATACTATCCGACAGCGATTATATATGTTAATACCCCATTTTTTTCAGGAAGAGTAAAAGTATGTTTGCTCCAGAATCCTGTTGCTGATTTGACAGTCGGACGCATACATGGCAGCAAAGACTGTACATCTGCGGAAATCTCAGAATGGGAAAAGCAAAACATATATACAGCCAATGCAGTGACTACGCGAGCTCAAGCTCATGAAGTGGAAAAGAATACTGCGGATACCCAGGTGATAATCAACAGTGACAAGGAACCTGAGTCAATGATTGAAAGAGAATCTTTTGCACTCAAGCAAAAAGAAGATACATCTTTAAAGAAATTTTTTGCATTAGTTAATAAAAATGATAATGATGTTGTCAGCAATAAAGGTAAACATTGGTTTACTATACAAAATGGTATTTTACTTCGGAACAGTATGGAACAGAATAAGGTGAAACAACAAGTTATAGTTCCATCATCTTTAAGGACATACATGTTGCGACATGCTCATGACTCTCAATGCGCGGGTCATATGGGCTACACTCGTACACGCTCACGAGTGTTGTCATCTTTTTTCTGGCCAGGAATATCACGAGACGTATCGTTATATGTACGTTCCTGTGTGATTTGCCAGGAAGTTAAGTCTCATGGAGCATTCCACAATGCTCCCATTCAGGCTCACGATATATCAGTTCGTCCATTTGATAAGATGGCGATGGACATTATTGGTCCGTTACTAACCAACTACACGGGGTCATAGGTACATACTAACATGCATCGACCTATGCACTCGATGGCCTGAGGCGATACCACTTAAAAATATTACAACATCTGATGTAGCTGATGCTTTGTTACTGATATTTTCTAGGATTGGTTTTCCAAATAAATTACTTTCTGACCATGGTCCTCAATTTGTGTCTGATACAATGAAAGAAGTTATGAAGACACTTAAAATTGGAAGAAGTCTCAGTAGTGTATATCATCCAATGAGTAACGGTTCAGTTGAAAGACTCAATCGCACCATTAAGCAACTATTACATAAAGTTACTGTAAATAATCCTTAAGACTGGGACAGAGCTATTCCAGCTGTTTTGTTTGCGTATCGAGAGATTCCGCATGAACAAACCGGTTTCTCGCCATTCGAATTAGTATTTGGTGCTCCACCAAGAGGTCCAATGGGACTTATTAAAGATTTACTACTTGACTCCGAGATGACTCAGGACACACAGTCATCGTATGAATACGTTATTAACTTACGTAGTCAAATCATACAAGCTTGTCAAATGGCTACAGCTTTATCAGAGGCTGCGAAAGATAAAGCCAGACAATTTTAAAATAAAAATAGACACCTACGCCAGTTATTTCCTGGTGACGAAGTTTTTGTGTTACTTCCACGAAAGGATAATAAATTGCTTATAGCTTGGAATGGTCCTTATAAAGTAATAGACAGAATTTCTGACGTCGATTATATCATAGACATAAAAGGTCAGAAAAAATTTACCATATAAACATGTTGAAAGAATTCTTTACTCGTCCACTACATCTACAATCTATTTTTCATGACTTAGACGAGAAAGCAATTGGTTCTTACCAATATTCTAGCCTTTCTGTGATTCAGGAAGAGGAATCATCTTTTCCTGAAGTTAAAATGTCCTTTCCTATTCCGGAATTACAATCTTCCGAATCTTGGAGAGATGTTGCTATTTCACCTTTACTTACTTCACCAGAAAATGAATCTATTACAAAACTTTTAGAGACTTACTCAGACGTTCTGACAGATATACTAGGTCGAACTTCAATAATATCTCATGACATTATACTTAAGGACAGTACACCAATAAAACTCCGTCCTTATTCAGTACCTATACATTTTCAAGAGAAAACATCTCAAGAACTTAAACAGATGTTGGATTTAGGAATTATCGAACATAGTAATTCTCCATTCGCTTCACCACTTGTTATTGTGAGAAAAAAAGATAATAACATACGATTATGTGTAGATTATAGGAAACTTAACGCTCAAACTATACCAGACAGCGAACCTCATCCTCTTATTGACGATCTACTTACTCGTCTTTCGACAGCAAAATATTTCACGAAAATTGACTTAACTAAGGGATATTGGCAGATTCCCTTGACTGAACAAGCTAAATATTACACAGCATTTTCGACTCCACAAGGTCTATACCAGTGGAATGTCATGCCTTTTGGGCTAATGAACGCTCCTGCCACGTTCATTCGCATGATGCGAAAAATTTTAGCTTCCAGATCGGACATCATCACATATATCGATGATATTTGTCTCTTTAGTTCGTCTTTTGATGAACATTTCATGGGTCTAAGTTCAGTATTAGATATTCTAAGAAATAATAATTTAACTGCCAGACCAACTAAAATGCAAATAGGGTTTCATCAAATAACATTTATAGGACATATCATAGGTTCTGGTCAAATCCAAACTAGTCCTCAAAATGTTTCTAAGATTTTAAAGTTGTCCATTCCACAAACAAAAAAACAAGTTAGGAGCTTACTGGGTCTTGTCCAGTATTATAGTAGATTTATTCCAAACTTGTCATCTATTACGGCTGTCTTGTCTTCGTTATTGAAGAAAGATATGCCAACTAAAATAAAGTGGACTACTAACTGCGACACTACGTTTAACAAAATTTTATCATTTTTCTCCAGGCCACCTATTCTAAGGTTGCCAGATATTTAAAAAATGTTTATACTCCGTACAGATGCGAGCAATTACGGATTGGGAGGTACCCTTTTACAAAAACATAAGGGCGTACTTCACCCTACTCTCTATATATCGAGGAAACTTACTGAGGCCGAACGTAAATATGCAGCAATTGACAAAGAACTTCTGGGCGTCATCTGGGCCATACAGAAGTTACAGAAATTTCTCCTCGGCGCTCCATTCGTAATACAGACTGATGCGAAGGCTGTGGCTTCACTTAAGAAAGCTAACCATAAGAACGCTAAGCTGGCGCGATATTCAATATTATTACAGCCAAACAATTTCACTATTGAGGCCATCCCAGGCCATGAGAATGTTGTCGCTGACATGTTATCTCGAATCCAGTGTCACCAAACGATACAGATGAATAAGTCAATGAATTCAAGAGAAACTGAAACTGACTGAACTATATTAGTTAGTTGCTTATCCTTTACAGGACGTGGCAATCAACCCCAGCTTTTATTGGCTGTTTGTAATTTTTCTAGGCAATTTTTTTCATTCAGTAGTTTGCCATTGCTTTCTGAACGGTACGGCGCTTATACCATTGTTAAAAATCCACACAAAGCGATCTGCTACCAAACCGCCTGCAGCAGGTTTCGAACCTGGTATATCTGGATTATGAAACTGCGGTCATATCCATTAGGCCACAGACGCCGACTGAACTATATTAGAGATACTGCAATTCAGGAACGGATAATGAACGAACATATCGAGTCAGCCACAAACGAAAATGATGTCTTCAAGTACTTTCGAAGTCAAAGAATTGACAGTTTCCTAGGTCAAATGATGTCTCAAAGAAAGAAAGTCTACGCATGATTTACAATGTTGACATTTCGCTATAGATGATCACGTTACAGTAGCGACGTTGCGGGAATTTTTGCGGACTTTGGTTAGTGTCCTTACAGAATACGTAAAACATTATTCAAGTAAAAATACAATTCGGAGACAGTGTTCTTTCAAATTTGATGGTGTAACATATGATAAACGACTTACAAAGATATTTTCAACTACTTTCGTCTGGAATAAGGAGCAAGCATGACTACCTAATTTATGACAGATGGAACTTTCAAAATACGGACAGCGTATTCATTGTGCGTTCAAGGACTTATAATAAAGAAATAAACTGAAATAAAAAGAAAATAACATTTATACATAGCATACCACACACTTTAATAATATGAAATTTTGAATGGTTCCGTTAGCATATTATTAATATATATTATAGTAGATATTATACTTTAACAAGAATAGATTAATCTAATTGATTCTACATACCTATTCTTTCTTTACACACACAGACGCTACTCTATTCGATTAGCTTACTAGTACTTTTCTTTTCACACATTCTTCCCTTGTCTTAATTTTGTATGTTTGTATTTACCTGTTTTCTGTATATATATTAAGCTATACTTAAGTCTGTAATACATTACACACTACATTTAGTTAATCTTATAGTTTATTAGTTTAGATTATAATATTCATAAATATGATTCTTATTTTACACTCTTAATATATTAATTTAGTTAGAGACATAATAATAGATTTGTTAGTAGACACGCTGACAGGTGACATCTTTATTTAATTTGACATTTTTTGTAGTGTAGTTGTTGACATGAATTAAGTTGACTACAACCTTTGACCATATTATGTGATGCGTAGGCCGATAATCTCGTACATTTTTAGTTTTGGGATGAGAATAGAAAAAGAAAAAAAAAATCTATGAGATAGATTTTTTTTTAACCCCGTCGACCAGGGGGATGTTAAGTGAGGATTTCAGATTGTAGCTACTAGGGTAGTGAGAGCTATATTTAACGTTGCGCATTTTGGTTTTATATGTTATTGGGTTTTCGCGGTTCAGGGTTTTGAACGCAAAGAATATAGGTCACCTAGATTTTAGGATGACGTTTTCACGTTGTTAAGCTACGACGGGACGACCTTGTAATTGTACCCTTTTTTGTATTGATAGCGATCCTTGATGGACGCGTTTTGTGAGAAGTCTCCCATTGTGATGATAATAATATAAAGGAATTTATTATAAGGCACGAGGGTCTGCCTAGGATTAATGGATATGATTTACGTCTCAGTTGATGAAGGGAAATGTAATTCAATTCGAAGATAATGTACAGGGAGCAATTTTAATGAAGAATTATCCATAATTCATATTGATCGCCGAAGTTGGATTATTCGTTACCGGATTGTCGGAATACGCAATCACGTGTAAATAATCTGACAATAGGACGACTACGAAGAGGTAAACTCAGGAGACGTATTGTTTGATGTATTTTATTGACTCACCATGAATTGTCTTATTGAGATTTGTATGCCGTGAATAAATGTGATTTGTGGACTCTCAACTTAGCGGATTTTCTCAAGTACAATGCCTTTGTTGAACATTGCCATTGTTTTGGCCCATGCTTTCGTTGTATACATCTAAGCACGATATTCGCTCTACCACACGTAGATATATCACGTGATCAGAGAATCATGTATTTTAATTATAAACAAGCCTCAACCAGAACTTACGAAAAGACAAATAGATTTTGTTACCGAAGTCAAACTGATAACCGAAGCCTACATTGAAACCTACTAAAACTACGGTAACAAAAGTTACATAGGCATTAAAATTTTTTGACCTAAGAGTAGTGCTTCACAAACTATGTCAACGATTCAAAAGAGTTATGATCCAATGGATTCTTCTTCTTCGTTCGCCCTGAAAAGGACGGTGGTTGCGTTGTGTCTGTTTATGCCTAAGCTGTGATATCTGCACCTTTCGGTCGACACATCCGACTTCTGCACGGCATTTTTTGGGACCGGGTTTGCCTTCCCTCTTCGATCCGTGCTCGCTCAGCCAGACTGCGCTGCTGCAGACTGTTTCCAGGACCACCACGTGGAGGTGGAGCACGGTCTTGACCAGTTCTGGTTCGCTGGTCCTGACGCAAGCAGTCAAGCTATGAGTCGCTGACTGCGGCCTCTATTGCTGCGTCTTTGTGTCCCATCCAATGGATTCCATCTCATTGTAAAATTCCCGGCAATGAAGAGGCTGACAGATTGGCAAAGGAAAGTGGAAATCTACCTCAGTCTGATGCAAGCATAACTTTCAAGGAGGCAAAGAGTTTTATCAGAATCAGATACAGAAACAAATGGATGTAGAGCATCCAGGTCACACAGAATGATGCATACTACCAGCTCAACAGAAAAGAAGAAGTGGTAATCTTCAGACTCTGCACGGGCCACAACAAATTGGGGTACCATCTATTCAACAAGCTAAAGATGGGAACTACCGATGAGTGTAACTATGGCACTGATAAAATGACTGCTAAACATCTGTTTCAAAGATGCCCAACATATGGAACAGAGAAAGTGCATATGGCCGTCACCTGTACCATTCGTGGAAAAGCTCTATGGAGATGCAAATAGTCTCAAACTGACTACTGCTTTCTTTGAAAACATTCAAGAAGCCATCTGAGAGTGTACGAAGAAGAAATGGGCATGAGGACAGTGTGCTGCCTTGTCTCACACCTCTTTTTATGTCCATATATGGTAAAATCCTGCTAGATTTTACTGTCGCAGTTTGTACTCATAAAGGTTACTGATATTCTTGTCTTTTCCATCAATACCTATGTCTTCGAGGCATTCAGTTATTTTCTCATGATGGACTCTGTCAAAAGCCTTCTGATAGTCCATGAAACACATGTAAATGCAGTTCTTGACCTCTAGATATTTTTCTGTTAATATTTTTATACAAAATATTGCTTCTCGTGTTCTTCTGGTCCATAGAACACCAAACTGTTCTGCTTGAACTTCATAGTTTATCATATTTTTTATTATGTCCTGCATGATATTGAGAAATATTTTCATAGTGCGACTCATCGCAACATCAAATAATAAGTCGTTTCTAAATCTGTAGTAAGTCATTGTGAAGCTGATTTGATTATAAATATTGTCTTCTGGGCGTATCTAGTGCCCTTGATATATAGAGTGACGACAACTAAAATTTGGCCGCCATTTTCGGTCGTACCCGTATTGCAGGAAAATGGACCCGATCATGAGTTTCGGACCCAATTTGCATTTTCGTTTAGGTTAGCTAATAATTTGAAATAAAATTAGATGGAAATACAGTAGCACATATTTGTACTATTATTTGCATTTCAAGTAACAAAACAAAAAGAAGAAAACTAGTTTACTTACCGGTTTATTGAAAAGAATCAGTAGCGTGGATTTTTAACACATACTCCGTTGAATTTTATATTCCGTTAGAATTCCACTATTTAGCAACAAAGATTTTATTATAGTTTTATTATATTATATAATTTTATTATTATAAATAACAAATAACAAATAAATAACAAATATAAAATTTTATTATATTATATAATTTTTATTATATAATTTTGACATTTTATATATTATAATTATACAATTATATGACGGTGTACTCATCCATAAAAAAAAGCGAGTTGCGTGATACTGTGGTTTCCGGTGCGCCTTCTGGCCCAGTATCTACAACTTTAGCACCTCTTCAACGGGAGAGTGGGCTCATCCCTAATCTGTTTATGTTCCCAGTAGTAGACTATTCGCAAGCAGCCTGCTCTGCGCGGACCTTGTTTACCGAGGCAGCGTCCGAGCTCGTATGGTGAAAATATGGTTGCGTTATCTTCAAAATACATTGTAGACCTGTCTTTCCCGTGGCTTTTCTGCCATCCTGCAACTTTGAGTTAGGGAGTTCTGAGCTCCAGTCTCTTTCCCAGGCATTTTATCCTGGCCTGGCACGCATACAGAGGACCCCACTTCTGGTTCTAAGTTAGCAGTTGGGGATAGGTGGGGTGGCACACTGTGCATTCCCCGTCATCCAGGGGGGCTCTCCAACTATGCAGAGCTATGCTGTGCTCTTGTTCTGGGCTCTCCCAAGGAATCCTCACGTCCTGCACAGAGCCACTTCCAGATACCCACCACCTGCCATCTTTCCATTGTAGAAATCTCCTGCATGCGGCCATCCAGTCAAGAGCCAGTATTAAATCTGGTGCCCAAGTGATCCCCCCAAGCTCAGTGTGCAATGCTGGGCTCTCATCATGCTGCAAGACAGGGGGGATTGTGATGCTCAGCCATCTCTCTCAACTCTGCACCGATAAGTGACATCGGGGACTTAACTGTGCCTCAGTACTGGGAGGCCCCGTTTCCGGGTACACCACACACAGCCAATTGAGGCAACGGTCGTCGTGGGCGTTACAATTATATAATTTAAAATTATATAGATTATATATATATATATATATATATATATATATATATATATATATATATATATATATATATATATATATATATATATATATATATATATATATATATATATATATATATGAGGATGTAACAATCCTATTTCATGACCACCAGGAATGTAACGATATCTTTTCTGTGTACTGTTATTGTATGGATGTGTTGATGTGCCACTAGAATGTTGAAGGCTGTACGATCTACCCCAATGTTCCTGCACGGTGTTACTGTAGGTTTCTGTACGTGCGTAATCAGTACGACCTGGGCCAAACAGCGTTGTTGTGCATGATTAGCTCACCAGGCGTTGAGGCGCTAACAGGGTGTCATGTTGACATTCAAACATCATACATCTCTTGAATGTGAAGTACTCGAAGTTTGTGTGGGTTGATAAGTGATGTGGGTGTGTAGACAACACGAATGCGTTTAGGCTCTTTCACAGGTAAACAATGCACCCACTCACTCACATGCAGTAGTCAGTAATTGTTGCAACTGCTGGAACTTTTCAACCATTTATTTACGAGACACAGTGACATCAACAGTTACAGTCAAATGGACGAGGATCAAGGACATCATATAAACTGGAAATGACTGGCAAAACATCTGGCATTATAAAGCTTGAACCACTCATCTATCAGGACGTTATCGACAATGGTCTGTCCTTTAACACATAGTTCATACTCCAGCTCATGTACCACTGACTCAGCGCGTCAGGTACTTTAAACAACTCCGCCGTACCAAAAGGCGAGTTCTCAATTGCATAATAATAATGCTGTAATTCATCTAGCATAATACGCCAGATACATCTTCTTCTGCTCAAAGATATCGGCCGTAATGTCGGGCCTCTATAATAATGTAAACAACTGTGTATTCTTCATAGGCAGGCATAATCATCCATGCCGAAACATACCGCCAACATGCGGTTTTCATAATAATATATATTCACTGGGCTTCTGTATGACAGTTAGACAATTAGTCTTAGTTGGCTACATCGAGCACAAATAATGGACTCTGCATCTCAAAGGACTGTGAGCTCTACTCACAGGTTACCACAAAATGTTCTGCAACTTAGGCATAATAATTAAGTTTCTTTTACCTTTGACAGAATCCGAGAAATACACAAATAACAACTGTCGTCATTGTTGACGAACAGAATAACTCTGGGGAGAATCACTGACATCACAGTCACACTGAAGACTATCTTTCCCCCAGATAATGCAGAGAAGTACCACGGACATACCAGTCTGGTCAGAACCCAGATCATCACTCCCTGACGGAAGTCTCTCCATTCGCGCTCATAAAACTTGCGCATGTGTAGACAGCACAGATCTGAGTAAAGCTAACCCTGACTTAAGACAGGTCAACAACAATAAATAAAACAAAGGGAAGATAACCCCAAATCAACCTGTCCCAGGGAGTTCATAAACAGTTCTCTAACTTAGATCATCAAAAGTATTAAATAGATTTATGTCTTATGAAACCGTCAAAAACGACAGCAACAGATTACCGCACCCTCCGGATTTAAACAAAAAATGAACCACATTTTTTTTTTGGAAATACATCAATGAGCAAGATACAACATGCTCATAACGCATGAATGATGCGCCGATGAAACAAACAACATAAAATAATGTCTTAATGACAGGCTCAATCGACGCACAATAGAGCGTCTAGTGAGAACAAAAAATCACCTCACAAGATAAGAGAAAATATTTTCTCCAAGTAAAACATATCCGGGAGGTACCATCAAAGAAACCTCAGTTGCTGGCGATGCTATCAAAAATCACATACATATCAAAAAATGCAATATTATAGCAATACGAATGACAACATATATCGAGAAGTCATATGAACATATAAATCTATCGAATTCTCATGCTATATAATCATTATTATATAATGGATGGCCATAACAAAATTTGTAAAGTTATAATACATACATATGACAATACAAGAGTACAATCTAACTAATAGAAGATGGCATCCACAGTACAAAACAATGCTGTATCCCGAAGATCAATGTAAGCAGCATCCAAATAGTATGTAAGGGAGACATATGGCATCATCATGATTCTCAAAAGCACTCCGTACCTGGTACTAGTTTGCAATGAGAACAATATAAATGACACAGTTAGTAACATGCTATAATGTACTATAATTACTACTACATGTTTAAGTATTACATGTGGCCGCATTAATTTTTTTTTTACCTTTATATTATGTCAACTCAACCTTCTCCATTACACGAAAGATGGTAATAGAGAAAAAACAATTAATTTACCACTCTAAGGTGAAAACAAATGTGTTAATATATATTGTTATAGTGAAGAGACATAAGTCTAGAAGTGTATCAGGAAAAATCTAGGACGCAAGACTTAAGTGGACTCATGTGGGCATCTAGACAGTATGTCTGCCATCACATTATCCAAACCACGGATAGCTCATACCGTGAAATGAAAAGGTTGAAGAGCAATAGCATATCGAGTAGATCTCGAGCTCTTCAAGTTCTTACACTGAATAGCAGTAAGAGCTTTTTGGTCTGTTTCCACAATGAAATGTGCACCAAGAAGGAATCTTTGTAACTTAAGGATTGACCAAACCATAGCCAACAATTCACGGTCTAAAACCGAGTAATTCCTTTCTGCCGCATTCAGTTTCCTAGAGATATACATTACAGGATGCAGAGTTCCTGAATACTCCTGCATTAGTGCCGCTCCGATCCCAGTGGATGAGGCGTCACTACGAAGAACAAAAGTCTTATCAGCAATAGGTAGCCTTAAGATAGGTGGGGATGAGAACAAATTCTTAATCTGATCCAATGAAGATTGACATTCTTGGGACCAGCGCACCATGTTAGGAGACCCTTTCTTCAATAGGGTTGAGAGTGGTGCCATTATAGAGGATAGATTCTTAATGAATCTTCCATAGAATTGTATTAATCCCAAGAGACTACGTACTTGTTTTTTTTTTCTTAGGAACAAAGATATTTAATATCTTAGAAATATTTTGGTCCTCTGTCATCAATAGACCATGACCAACACGACACAGGAAAGAAATTTCACTAAACCCAACATAGGCTTTAGAGGGTTTTGCAGTCAAATTATGCTCGCGTAGAGTAGACAGTAATTCATTTAAACCCAAATAGTGATCTTCCCAAGTATTACTGAAAAGACAGATGTCGTCTAAGTATGCAATGACATCTGAACGATATGAGAGAATTCAACGCATCATGCGTACGAAAGTAGCTGGGGCGTTCATAAGCCCGAAAGGCATAAAATTCCATTGAAACAAACCCCTAGGTGTTGAGAAAGCAGTGAGAGGTTTGGCGCGTTCAGTTAACGGAACTTGCCAATAGCCTTTCGACAAGTCAAGTTTAGTAAAGAATCGAGAGTTAGAAAGTCTAGTAAGTAGATCTAATAAAGGCATAGGTTCAGCATCAAACTTCGTAACTTGGTTCAATTTGTGATAATCTACGCAAAGGCGTATGTTATTGTCTTTCTTTCGAACAATAACCATGGACGAAGAGTATGCTGAAGTGGATGGTTCAATTATTTTCAATTGTATCATTTCATCCAATTCTTTCTCGACTTGTGATTGAAAATGAATAGGAATAGGATAAGGTCTTACTCTGATCGGATTATGATCAGTAAGTATAATGTCATGTTCAATGACATGTGTGTGTCCAGGAATATCGGTAAGGACATCCTGAAATGATCATAGCGTAAAGAATACTTGTCACTGTTCCTCAGAAGACAAATTAGCAGAAACAGTAACGTTTTTCCATGATTCTGTAGAAGTAAGTGGAATCACAGGAAGAGGTAGATTAACATCTGAAAAAGTAGTTTCCTCATCCTGTATAACTGACAGGGATGAGATATGACCTTGTTGGACTGGAGAATCGTTCGTCACCTGGAAAATAGGCTGCAAATAGTCTGGTCGTTCATGATATTCCGTAAGCATATTTGTATGGAAGGTTTTATGCCTTCCATCAATATCGACAACATAGTCGACATCGGAAATTTTCGAGACTATTGTATATGGACCTTTCCATGCAACAAGAAGTCTGTTCTCCCTAGAAGGAAGTAAAACAAACGCTTTGTCTCCAGGACAAAGTTGACGTAGGCGTCTCTTCTTATTAGCAAATCGCCTTGCCTTTTCTTTAGCAAATTCGGATGAGGAAGTTGCTAGCTTGCATGCTTCAATAATCTTCTGTCTGAGAGCAATGACATACTCATATGAAGATTGTGTGTCATTGTCGATATTATCAGCAGTTATAAGATCATGAAGTAAAGACATAGGACCGCGCGGTCGCGCGCCAAAGACAAGTTCAAAAGGAGAAAATCCTGTATGTTCGTTGGGGACCTCTCTATAGGCAAAGAGAGCCGCGGGTAGAACCCTGTCCCAATCCTGAGGATGATCCTCGGTTATCTTCCCAAGTAAGTTCTTGAGTGTTCTATTAAGACGTTCAACCCATTGGACATTGGGTGATAAATACTACTCAAAGATTTTTAATGTGCAGAGTAGACATTACCTGCGATATTGTGTCTGATATCAATTGTGTGCCATGGTCTGACAATATTTCTCCGGGAAAACCCAAACGAGAGAATATAAGCCAAAGAGCGTCTGCGATATCGGCAGTGGAGATGCTCTTAAGAGGTAGAGCCTCTGGCCAACGCGTGCACATGTCAATGCACGTAAGGATAAATTGATGTCCTCTGGCCGATTTAAACTTAAAAGGGCCAATGATATCTATGGCCATTTTCTGAAACGGCCGAATAGGAATGTCTGCAGCCTGAATAGGTGCAGCATGACGTGGACCTCTAGATTTGACCTCTTGACATATTTTGCAAGACCGACAATAAATTTGTATGTCTTTATTGACAAATGGCCAAAAGAAAGCCGCCAAAACTCTCGACTTAGTTCGGGAAAAACCCATGTGTCCAGCACACTGAGAGTCATGTGCATGTTGAAGAATTAGGGCTCTCATACTCTTGGGCACGAGAATTTGAGAATGCATAGACGTGTCTGAGTGTTGTACCATACGCACTAGTATACCATTCTTCATAGTGATATATGATTTGCGATTTGTATTCTAATTCGGATCACCGTTTTTAGCTAGAAGAAAGAATTTCTTTAAAGACGGGTCTTTTTCTTGTAGTTTCACAAACGAGTCATGCGAAATCACCAAGTGATCCTCTTGGCTATGTACTTCATTAACTTCAGTAGATGAAGTTTGAGGAATAAGAGCTTGTGCTCTTGTTACCACTGCATTGGCTGTTTGGATATTCCGTTCTTCTCAGGCAGCAATTTGCTGCGGGGTGCATTCCTTAACCCCGTGAATGCGACCGATGATAAGATCCACAATAGGATTAGGTAGAAGACACGCGTGGACATCTCCCGTAAAGAAGGGAGTAGCAATGTGAATAATAGCAGTCTAGTAATTTTCTACTGTGCCACCAAATGTCACACATTTAACCACCTTTCCCGTGGCACAGCGAGGATCTATGAGAGATTGCTTAACCCCAATAGTAGTGCACCCAGAATCAAAAAGCACTGAGACTGGATTACTATCCACTAGACCCTTATGCAAGATAAGCGATTCTCTCCCGTCATGCGCAACTGCAGCAGGAAGAGCGGGAAGAGGGTGACCACAACTTAAAGTAGTTACCATGGTCGGTTCGAATAATGTTGTGCATTGGGGGCATTGAAATGCTCTCCCAAAATCAAAAACAGAACAAGTAATAGCATTAGAATTTTTATTATCGTTCACTTGATTACAGGCACCATGAGACTCTTGTTGTACAGAGTTTCCCTGGTGATGTGATCTCTCTTTGTTGTGTTGAGATCTACCGCGATTATTATTTCCTCTGAAATTGTCATTATTAGATCTATTGTAACCATTATTCTGGTTTGAATCACCATTATTATAGTCACTATTATCATATTCCCGTTGGCGAGAATAATTATATTGTGTTCATGGAGAATAGCTAGGATAGTTCCTATAGTGGCTACCCTTGCGAAAGTGTTTATAATTGTTGAACCCATACTTACGAGGACTATCAGCTCGTCTCCAGTTCTTTGAAGAAAAACCTTTGTGTGATGGATTGCTTTGATATTGAGTGTAATTCTAATTACTCTTCCTATTAACGTTTTGTTGAGCACCTTGAAATGTATGATTGAAGTTAGGGCCATATGGTGCTGCAGAAGCAACCGGCAACTCTTCCTTCACCTTAGAATTGCTAACAGTAGCACGGGGATGTGCAGTGACGTACTGGCAACAATATTCTTCCATGTCTTTTATGTTCTTAGGTTTACGCTCATGAAGAAAAGCAAGGAAAGACTCATTGACAGATGACATAACTTTATCTCGAAGTAATAAGTCCATAAGGGCTTCATATGTTTTGTCTGTTTTAGACAGCTCAATCCAACGTGTGAATGTAAGACGTATCTTCGTAATAAAGTCAGAGAACTCTACTCCAGTTTCTGGTAGCATTGTCCTAAAACGAAGACGATAATCTTCTTCTTTTAGTTGATATCTTTTAAGTAATGTTGCCCTGACAACATCATAGTTAATTCTGTCAGGTTCCTCTACTGCCATTACAGTACTTAATGGTTCACCTGAAAGTAACTCCATCAATTGTCCGACATATTGTTCCTTATCTACCTTATGCGTTATGCATGTTAATTGAAATCTATCAAGGTAGAATGTTATGTCATCCTTTAGAGGGTTGATAGGAGGTAATTTGAATTTATAAGAACTCTCCTTTATCTTACCCGAAGTTGCTTGAGGAGCACTCATATTCATCAACTTTAATTTCTCTAACTCCAAAGATAAGAGTTTTTCCTCATGTTCCATTTTTGCTTTTCTTTCTTCAGCAGCAGCTTCTCTGTCTAATCTTTTATTCTCAGCTTCAGCTTGAAGTTTTCTCTCTTCAGCAGCAGCTTCTCTATCTAATCTTTTATTCTCAGCTTCAGCAGCAGCTTGAAGTTTTCTCCCATCTGCCTGCATTTGCAATCTTAAATTCTCCGTTTCTGCTTTCTTTTGTTCAGCTTCTATTTTCTGTCTTTCATTTTCCATTTTCTGTCTTTCATTTTCCATTTTCTGTCTCTTTTCTTCCGACTTCAGTGCCTTGGCATATTGAACAGTCGCAAATTCTTCCAATTTCTCACCAGTCTTGCCAAGGGATTTCCCTTGCTCAATAAAGAAATCTAATGTAGACATTCTGTCTAATAATGTGAGATCAGACCTGAAAAATTAAATAAATTACCTTATCCCAACCTCAATGGGAGACAAGTCTGTAATACTAGACTTGTATACTCACTTCACTTTATTCTATCCCAATCTCCGTGGGAGACAAGTCTTTTAATCAAAAACTTGTATAATCACCTTTTTTCTCTATAATAATATCATCATAAATAACCTCTATCTGAAAAGTGCATCATATTAATAATAATAATAGTCCATGACCAAGTATATATATACAGACTGTGTATGATAAACATGTATACGATAACAATACAAAGGCAAGAATATAGAACAACCGAAAACGTTCGCAGAAGTCAAATAAACACTACAGCGAAACTAAGGAAAATATCACAAAACATGTGATGATAACTGCGAATAATCAACAAAAACAAATGACGCCACAATGTATAAACATAAGTGTGTATAAAACTTAATGAAAGGAAGAGGAGGCGGACAAATACCAACAAAACAACTGAAAACTAAAGAACAGAAAAAATATTCCAAAAACAACGAAAGGTACACTTCGTCACAACTAAACGAAAATAGCAACAAATGTTGCTAGCAAATTCCACAAAGTGAAATTTGCACAGTCCCTACAGAACACTCACAATAGACCCTCGGTTAAGTGGGATATCTATAGGAGTTGCCGACCCAACCAGACCCGCAGAAACACACACACCAAAGAACGTAACATAAAGTAGCATTAATAAAGTGTGTTGTAAGAAGGCTCAGTTATACACAATATAACAGTACAAAGTTTCCGAAAAAACAAACCGCCACTTATCTTAAGTACAATCCTGGCCTTAGTCAACAATGGGGTATAACAGTATACAGCAATGAGAGGAAGCTCCACCGTTGAAAATTACAGTGATGAGACTTGTCAATAACAGTTGAACTTGTATGCAAACACGAGTCATGATCGTTCACAATGAAGGACATCGACGAGTTTCAAACTGTTGAAGGTGTGTTGCTGTTATGTGCTGAACAGTATAAATCATCTTGTCCAGTTTCCAATGTGTAGTTCCAACATGAATGTGTGTTCTCATAGATAATGTCCTCAATCAGTCCGATGCGCAGCTTAGACCCACTTATCTGGCCTACCACAAATGTAACATACTGGTCACCACAAATGTAACATTCCTATTTCATGACCACCAGGAATGTAACGATATCTTTTCTGAGTACTGTTATTGTATGGATGTGTTGATGCGCCACTAGAATGTTGAAGGCTGTACGATCTACCCCAATGTTCCTGCACGGTGTTACTGTAGGTTTCTGTGCGTGCGTAGTCAGTAGACCTGGGCCAAACAGCGTTGTTGTGCATGATTAGCTCACCAGGCGTTGAGGCGCTAACAGGGTGTCATGTTGACATTCAAACATCATACATCTCTTGAATGTGAAGTACTCGAAGTTTGTGTGGGTTGATAAGTGATGTGGGTGTGTAGACAACATGAATGCGTTTAGGCTCTTTCACAGGTAAACAATGCACCTACTCACTCACATGCAGTAGTCAGTAATTGTTGCAACTGCTGGAACTTTTCAACCATTTATTTACGAGACACAGTGACATCAACAGTTACAGTCAAATGGACGAGGATCAAGGACATCATATAAACTGGAAATGACTGGCAAAACATCTGGCATTATAAAGCTTGAACCACTCATCTATCAGGACGTTATCGACAATGGTCTGTCCTTTAACACATAATTCATACTGCAGCTCACGTACCACTGACTCAGCGCGTCGGGTACTTTAAACAACTCTGCCGTACCAAAAGGCGAGTTCTCAATTGCATAATAATAATGCTGTAATTCATCTAGCATAATACGCCAGATACATCTTCTTCTGCTCAAAGATATCGGCCGTAATGTCGGGCCTCTATAATAATGTAAACAACTGTGTATTCTTCATAGGCAGGCATAATCATCCATGCCGAAACATACCGCCAACATGCGGTTTTCATAATAATATATATTCACTAGGCTTCTGTATGACAGTTAGACAATTAGTCTTAGTTGGCTACATCGAGCACAAATAATGGACTCTGCATCTCAAAGGACTGTGAGCTCTACTCACAGGTTGCCACAAAATGTTCTGCAACTTAGGCATAATAATTAAGTTTCTTTTACCTTTGACAGAATCCGAGAAATACACAAAGAACAACTGTCGTCATTCTTGACGAACAGGATAACTCTGGGGAGAATCACTGACATCACAGTCACACTGAAGACTATCTTTCCCCCAGATAATGCAGAGAAGTACCACGGACATACCAGTCCGGTCAGAACCCAGATCATCACTCCCTGAAGGAAGTCTCTCCATTCGCGCTCAAAAAACTTGCGCATGTGTAGACAGCACAGATCTGAGTAAAGCTAACCCCGACTTAAGACAGGTCAACAACAATGAATAAAACAAAGGGAAGATAACCCCAAATCAACCTGTCCCAGGGAGTTCATAAATAGTTCTCTAACTTAGATCATCAAAAGTATTAAATAGATTTACGTCTTATGAAACCGTCAAAAACGACAGCAACAGAAACCTTTTTATGCTTGACAGAGAGGCCTATTTTGTGTAAACGATAGGAAGGAGTTATTTTATTTCTTAAAAACTAAAGATAGTTAAACGAAAGTTATAGCTAGTTTAAACAATTGGGATATTACTTAAGAGGTATGTGTAAAGACGTCCTCAAATAATATGTTATTCTAAGAGAAAATTCGTTTTAATTGACATTTATACATCAGGGTAGCCCTCAATATAGTTAGTTAAAGACTGCATAATTTAAGTGCATTTTGCTAACTAAAACAAATTTTAGCTAGACTGATAGAGATAAATTACCAGTATAATACTAACTTTAAATGAGTAAAACCGGTCCACAATTAAGAAAGATAATAGATTTTAAAATTTCTGCACATTGAACGCGAAGGCAAAAAGACGCATTGTTTTGGGATTCCTAAACACCGCTTTTGCCCTAACCATCCGCGAGGTACGCTGAGACCCTATATAAGACCTTGAACTTCGGCTGAATTGAGGCCACAACATTTTCAAAATACAGTACTAACAGAAGAAAGCGGCAAACGCTTGCTGTCAAATATTTTGCAGTTGTATCTACGTAGCAGATCTAGATACCCATTTGCATCCTGTTATAGCTATTGTATATAGCCTGAGGGTAAGAGAAATGTATATATATATGCGTATAATTGTGTACTTTTCCTGTGTATAATCCACTTGTGTGTTTGCTAGTGTGTTATATGTGTTAAGAAAAAATTATAGGACGAGTGTGCTGCCCGCTTGAAAGCAAGCATGTGTTAACGTTTAGGGACGAAAGCCAGCATTGGGAATGTGTATTCTTCTTCGTTCGTCCTGAAAAGGACGGTGGTTGCGTTGTGTCTGTTTGCACCTAAGCTGTGATATCTGCTCCTTTCGGTCGACACATCCGACTTCTGCACGGCATTTTTTAAGGACCGGGTTTGTCTTCCCATTTCGATCCATGCTCGCTCAGTCAGCCTGCACTGCTGCAGACTGTTTCCAGGACCACCACGTGGAGGTGGAGCACGGTCTTGACCAGCTCTGGTTCGCTGGTCCTGACGCAGGCAGTCAAGCTATGAGTCGCTGACTGCATTCACTATTGCTGCATCTTGGGGTCCCCTTGATAATCATGGCAGAATCTACGCCTGTAAGTTTAATAATGTATTTGATGGAATATTTCGTAAAGGAACGTCACACTGTTCAGGAACATAAGAAAGGATGTCAGGAATTGTTTACATGTATTAATCAAGGTGTTACTTCATAATTTGTACTTAACCAAATCATTGTAAGGAAGCATATGATGGACAATAGGATCAACTTATGATTTATAAAGAAAATGTAATCACATCGAACTGGCTGTGGGTGGTATTGAAGTAAAGTGTTATGTGCAACTGTTAGCACATTGTCTGAATTTGTTTGTAATGTTCATTGTGTGTGTGTGTGTGTGTGTGTGTGTGTGTGTGTGTGTGTGTGTGTGTGTGTGTGTGTGTGTGTGTGTGTGGATAAATAGTGCTGGACCATACAAGGTTTGCGATTATTTGTATTTTCCAGGTTTTATCCTGAAATGACTATGAGTCTTCGAGACATTCAATACTGAGGAACTTTGTTGGTGCAAGACGTTCTCAATATACTTAGAGCGAGTCACTAGATTGGTTCCCAGCCTGGAGATCCTGACACTGTGTACTTCACACTATACAAAATAGGTGGACACATAACTCCACTGGTCGGCCCATCCAGCCTTATTTTGTTAAGAATTAAACCACACATTAAACAAACAACTGCATGATGACTAATGAAGGATTTATTGAACTTCTACCTACTTTACAGTCCAGTGAAACTAACAACTGTATATAAAAATATATATAATAACATAATTGACATTTTAAATATAACTTTTATATTTAACTAGTGTGGAAATGAAAATTCCTTACTTATTTATTTCCATTTTGTAAAAAGCATTTGAATTTTATTATCATTTTCCTAACCGAAAAGAGAACCGGTCTAGGATCAATAAATTGTAAATATTTACATTCAGTCTTACTTAATTATTCAAGTTGAGTTAGATTCTGTTTGTATGTATATTACATATCTATTAAATTAATTAATCCCCTAGACAATTAGCCATAATACAATAACAATAAATATAATAACCATTATTCAGGGTGGGATCTGGAGAGGTAGCACTTAGACGACGCCCAAATGTACTGCACGCAAGCTACCAATTTGAAAACAACAGTGCTTCCCTGAAATGATAGAAAACGTTCCTGGTATTGAGAGAAAGAACAGCCAACATGAAACAGAAAGGAGAATCCTAACCACAAAATATATAGAGAAACATTACCCAAGCAACACCTGGATCCATGCATACACAGATGGATCAGCAACTAATGCAACAGAAGATGGGGGTGGAGGAGTCTTACTGCGCTTAAGCAATCGCACACAAAAAAAGATAGCAGTCGCAACATGAAAATTTTCAAGTAACTTCAGAGCAGAGGCAGAGGCTTTAAAAACTGCATCAGAAAATCTAATGACAGAAGAAAGCTCAGAGAGACCAGTGGCTATTTTCTCAGATGCGATGTCGGTTATTACAACGCTGAAAAGTCAAAGTAATGCTGAACTGGATGACCTAAGAGTAACACTTCAGACTATGTCAGCAATACAAAAGAGTCGTGATACAGTGGATCCCTTCTCACTGCAACATCCCTGGAAAAGAAGAGGCTGACAGATTGGCAAAGGAATGGGGAAAGCTTCCTAAACTTGACACAAATATAACTTATGAGGAGGCCAAAAGTTTCATCAACCGCAGATACAGGCAGAAGTGGGAAGCAGTGCATCTAGGCCATCAAAAAAATGATCCATATTACCAGCTCAGCAGAAGTGAACAAGCAGTAATCTTCAGACTTCGCACAGGTCATAACAGATTGAGATACCATCTATTTAACAAATTAAAGATAGGAAATACGGATGAGTGTGACTGTGGCACCGATAAAACGACTTCCGAACATCTGCTTCAAAGGTGCCCAACATATGAGGAACAGAGAAAACGCATATGGCCAACACCAGTACCATTCCTGGAGAAAATCTTCGGAGATAACAACAGCCTCAGGCGGACCACTGCTTTCTTTGAACTTATTCAAGTTGACATCTGAGGGTGAACGACGAAGAAGAAGAACAATTTATATGCATGTCTACCCTTAAGGCTTCCCTCTCACTCTATTGTCCATTCGTCAGTTATTATTCTTTTAATTAAGCTTTTGATTTGTGTTTTACTCATCCCCACATTTATTTAGTTTCTATTAGTTCTACTTTTCTTGGCTTCATTAATCTCATTTTCATTTCCTTCTCAGCCAACATGCGAAGGTATCCAAGTGTCGTGAATTTAGATAGATTTTAAAGTTATTTATGGTCCCGCCTGAGTATAGTGGATGGTGATAAGTACGTGAGAAGTAAAGGTGTAAGAAAATAGATTTCACGAGTGAATAGTTTAAGGAGAAGATCTGTTTCTGGAATGAGTAGTTTCTCTAGTCCAGCCTATCTATACGACTATCCTATTGTATAAGACAATCTTGCACCTCCCTATATCTAGAAATAGAAGTTTCACTACACACACACACACAGCTATGTGACAACAAGACACACAAACGTGAAAAACTATGGTAAATTGGGTATGTGTCTGACCAACACACAAAGTTTAGTTCTTTTTGTTGTTTATTATCATTAAACTTTACAACATCGAACATCTAAAGAAAGATCAAAGAAAATCAGAATGTCATACATAGAAAAAAATAGCAGAATACATGTGCCTCCCCCTTATTGAGAGAAAAGAAGAACCCAACAAGTTAATAACCCCAAAGGTTAAAGGTTAGCACTATGTTACAGCATAGACAGTAAAGAAAAGAACAAAGTTCCTACTAAATGCTATCCAGTAAAATTAAACAATAGTTAAACAGAATACAGATGGTACAATTTTCCCGTAACAAAGAAAATATTCTCTCTCTCTCTCTCTCTCTCTCTCTCTCTCTCTCTCTCTCTCTCTCTCTCTGACATACGTGGCCACTCACTCGCTCCTTACCTACTCTTGGTGAAAGCAATCTCTTGGACGTATAATCCCTGAATATGTATATATTGTCCAGTGGTTTTATCTTCCGAATTGGGCCCCAGTCCCTCCACTAATAATTACATTTTATAAAGGGGACGCCTAATTTGGTGGTTGATTCATGGATATACAAATGTCACCTTGAATAGTTAATGTAGGGAACCCGAGATCTGGTGTTCACAGTACGAAGGAAACATCTGGTTGCAAAAAACTGTTAATTATTGTTAATTGATGATGGTGGTAAATCCTATCGGCTGTCTCTGTGGTGAGTGCCGATTTTGAAACAGCGTAACTTGCGGGATAAATCCGCTGATACGACTGTCAAAAGTCGGGAGAACTGTTATATCTTTCACACCCCAGTGGGCTGATAAATTGCAAAAATATATATCTGGGTATTTGTAAGTCCAGTTAAAATTTACTATTAAAATGGTTATGTGTCCATCTGGCCAATCCTGTTCACAAATTAACTAGGGGACGTGTAAGCCAAGAATAAGACCACATTAATCACTCAGTAAATGAAGAAAAAGGACCAAAATAGACCGCCGGTAGCCGTTTGATCAGGTCTGCGAGAAATAGAGAAACATTATGAAAAAAATGCTACTAATATATATATATATATATATATATATATATATATATATATATATATATATATATATATATATATATATATATATATATATATATATATATATATATATATATATATATATATATATATATATATATATATATATATATATATATATATATATATATATATATATATATATATATATATATATATATATATATATATACCTATATATATATATATATATATATATACAACGGGCTGATCACCCGTTTGCCAGTCACTTCGATTACGGAAACAACAACAAATGGGTTGATTTGCCGTTGCCCTAAAGACGCCACTAGGCGTGATGGGAAACAATGGCAAAGAAAACCTATCTACTGTTGCCCTAAGACGCCACTAGGCGTAATGGCCACTGACTGCTTTGACGGTCGGTGGCTAAGGACGGAAGAAGAAGAATATATATATATATATATATATATATATAATATATATATATATATATATATATATATATATATATATATATATATATATATATATATATATATATATATATATATATATATATATATATATATACGGAAGGGGACGGGACGATCTCTCATCCTCTCCGTCAGTCCTGATTAAAGTTAAAAGTCACACGGTGTCTCTAGCCCAGTGTTTCTCAACCCTGATAGTAGCAACGCCCCCTTTTGACAACTGATATTTTAAAAAGCCCCCCCCACCCCCCACCCTTTTAGCACCCCCTTGCTCTTTATCGTGTATACACAAACACACACATATATACATATATTCCACCATACTTTTAAAAAAGCAATGCAGTTAATGAGTTATCTTTTCTTATAATATAAAAAAAGAGAGAAAGCACATTTATAAAAGCCTAGTTATATTAAATATGTGTTTAAGTACGGCATTATATACATCACAAGTTCATTATCCTTGAATTACAAATTGGCGGAGCAAATGATACAAAATTAGTTCTTACAACTCTATAACTATCATAGTCATGTCATTTTAATAGCACCTAAATGACTGCATATATATCTTCAAATATGAATATTTAAGCCTCTCCTTATGTAACCACTTTAAACATGAACAAATTGGAAAAATTATTAGTTGCTAATAATGATATAATGATATAAAAATTCACTTACTAATGAAGCTTAATGATATACTTGCTTGGTGTGACTCAGCCAGTTTTGTAATATTTGGTTCTAAGTTTGTTAAAAGAAGTTTCAAATCTCCTGTTACAAATCTGCAGTCGGTTTCGTTGCTTTTGTAGTAGCAACACTACTGCACTGAACCCCTTCTCCACCAAATACGACTTTGGGAATGCTGTAATTAGCATTTTAGTTTCACGCCAAAGAACGGGATACGCAAGCCTCTGCTGGATCCAACATTTTTCGTAATGTGTGTGACTGAATCGTGCTTTTGCCTCGAAGTCATTTTGTAGCTCAATTAATTCTTCTTATAAATGTTGGCTAACTTGTTCCACGTCTGATTCAAACGGATTAATCACCCAATCCGATATTATTAGTTTTTGCGAGTCTAAATCTTATGCTCATATCATTTTTAATAGCATCCAAATGACTGCAATAAGCCTCTAATTTCAAATATTCAACTGAATATTGTCGACACTTTCTCTTTACTGCTGACATATTGAAAATTTTAGAATAATATCACTGCACATACATCTACACCTCGTCAAGCCTCAAAACTGACTGAGTTTAATTCTCTACACTCGAAACATCCAAAGACGCATTAAAACTAATCCAGAACTGCCCACAACGTCCCTGTTTCGAGAAGGTATTTACGGTGCACTCGCATCAAAGAGAGTTGAACGCAGAGGTTACACACAGTTCTGTGTAATGCTGTGACTGTAACGTCAACCTCGCTAAACAAAGAGGAGTTTTTGGCAGGCACACGTGATTGTGCGGGGAATGTTTTGGGAGGGAGTCATGCTGTGGATGTGGACAGAGTAGGGAAGGGGCTGTGATGTGTTCACGGGCTAACCAATGTTTGACGAGAATGTGTTTCCAGAAGAAAATATGTGTCGAGAGTGGAGAGAGAAGGTTAGCTTGGGTGTGTCGAGAGGCTAACGAATGTTTCGAGTGTTGAAGGGACATAAATCTCCGCCTACTGTCTTGTGACAATGGTAACATCCCAGGTACTAAAATTTTGCGTTTGGAATCCTTAAAACACTCCATGGGACGCAGGGCAAATAAAAAACTATGTGTTACAAGCTATGCGAAGGGGAATATCTTTTGTAATTGTTTCATATTTTCTTGTAAAAATGTACCCCCCCCCCCCCCCCCTGAATGAAAGGAGCGACCCCCAGTCGTTGCGACCCATCAGAATGCCCCCAGACATCTTGAAAACGCCCCCCAGGGGGCGATACCGCCCCCGTTAAGAAACACTGCTCTAGCCTATCCTATCGCGCGTCGCTTAGCGGGTGCAAGTTTGGTTGAGGCATGCAGCCTTTCCCCCTCCTGCTCCGGTCAACGATCGACGCACAATGTCAATTATGATTTAATTATCCCTACGCGCACTTAACAAATATCGCCTGTCATTAATACCTATTAGATGTCGGCGTCTGTTTGTTCAGTCGCATGATATTTAAATAATATTCACTTATATAATTACACAAATGAAATAAACGCGAATTCTTTTCTGTCACTCATCAGTCACGCCTAGTGTATTAATTAGTCAGCTAAACCGTATCTTCTTATGTGATAAAGCGGGTGGTAACATTATCATTAAACTAAAGCTCACAAAGAAAGTGCATATGGCCGACGCCAGGTCCTTTCGTGGAAAAGCTTTACGGTGATTCAAATAGCCTCAAACTGACTACTGCTTTCTTTGAGAACATTCAAGTGGACGTCTGAGAGTGTACGAAGAAGAAGAAGATCATTAAACTTAACAACTGGTAAACAAATAGCTACGCGTTATTTATATTCCTAGTTTTAACGCTAGGAAATCACCGTGAATTATAATGGTAAAACTTAACACTTTTAATCACGCTTAAGAACAAATTTATATTACCGCAAATCAGAATAACAATCCCCACGAAACTATTAACACATTTACCACAATGGTTCTAGACTACGTGTTTAGACTCCGAAAAATTCTGAGCGACAACTGATAACTGATTTGAGAAGACGCAGTTTATATACATTATTGTTATCTGCTCTCTAGAGGATGTTAATTTCCACACTATAGGGCATGGCAGAAAAATCAGGAAATTACGTTTCCCAGATGAAAGGTTTTCCACGGTCTCTCGGTCGGCGTTCCTAATAGGAAACAGAGACTTAAACCGTGTAACGGGTTTCTGTAGATTTTCCCCGCTTCTGGAGATCAAAGAGTTGTATCCCCCTGTATGTACGAACATCGGAGAGTACACGGGAAAATGTTTTGCCCGCTCGTCTCACTTCAAAGAGGTTCGGTGTTTCCACGTGCATCTGTCTGATATCTGATGATTGACAGATCAGCTCGCGTGAGAAACTCAGGTAAACAAACCAGATTTCGGGCTCCCCGTTATTGCTGGTTGGTCGCGGAAGTTGGTAACTTTCTGTTTGTTTACGTCTCAAGGAAAAGAGGCGTGGATTAAAGGTGAGTAATGCAGGCTGTCAAATGATTGACTTTGCTAACGAAACATAGAACGCCACGAGGTCACGAAAGGCTGTCGGATACTATAGGCTATATTTCCATTATACGCCACACCACGCTATTAGAAAGTAACATCCTTTGGAGTATAGGTAAGTCTTTGCCAGTAATGTCTCTTCTGCTAGGTCTGGTCTACTGCATTCTCGTAAGTTTCTTATAGCTTGAATAGCTGAAAGTGAGTCTGTTAATTTTGTCAATTTATGAGGAGGATTGTTAGAGAAGATTTCTAGAGCTTTCAGAATTTCAATAATCTCTGCTGTGAAACTAAATGTATGATCTGTTATACTATATCATTTCCCCATTTGCCGCTTGGGAACATAAATTCTTACCTCTAATTTGTTATATTCTCCTTTAAATATATCTGTGGATACTGTAATACTGTCCTTTGATTTTTGTTAAATATATTTTCTGGCTTTGTTTTTGATAGTTTCCATATCAGTTGCTTTATTAATTATGCATGCCAGGTGGTAGTCTGTATCTTGTTCCTTGAGCTCCCCGGATGGTACCACCGGCTTGTATACTACTTTACTGTTATTAATTGATGCATTTAGGGATTCCAATTGTACCAGTTCCTCCGTGCACTTCCAACCTGTCGGGTCTCTACTGATATTCGTGAACCTGTTCTGAGTTGTTAATTGATACTTAGCAAATGCTGGATGAGTCTTGTCCAACACAATTTTAGTCATGCAATTTAATCTTAGTTCCTGTGACAAGTTGATTTTAATTATTCGGTCAACTGGCCTGTCAGTTCTCGCGCTTTGCCTACTTCTCTTTTTGTCCACGCCTTTTTAAATGTTCTTGACACTTTAGCGCATTGTCGTGCATTTTCTACGTGTCACTCCTCATCCTGACAGCGCTGGAGTACGCTCCCACAAGTGTTCTCTTGTTTCTTCTGCATTAGCCGACAAAAATGTTATATGATGTCGGTCAGCTAGTGCCCCTAGATCTATAGAGAGTTACGCCAACTAAAATTTGGCCGCCATTTTCGGCTGTACCCGTATTGCAGGAAAATGGACCCAATCGCGAGTTTCAGACCCAATTTGCATTTTCGTTTAGGTTAGCTAATAATTTAAAATAAAATTAGATGCAAATACAGTAGCACATATTTGTACTATTATTTGTATTTCAACTAACAAAACAAAAAAGAAGAAAACTAGTTTACTTACCGGTTTATTGAAAAAAATCAGTAGCGTGGATTTTTAACACATACTCCGTTGAATTTTTTATTCCGTTAGAATTCCACTATTTAGCAACAAATATTCCGTTAGAGTTGCAACACTTAGCAAAACATTCTCCCTTCGAATTGAACTATTTACCTAGTTTGAAATGTGGAAACTGGTGAATGACTGTTGTAGACACTGACAATTTTACTAGATCCAGATGTTTTAACAAAATCTAATTACATTTTGGACCTATATATATATTATTATATATTTATTTATTTATTTATTTATTTATTTATTTATTTATTTATTTATTTATTTATTTATATATTTATTTATTTATTTATTTATTTATTTATTTATATATTTATTTATTTATTTATAATTATATATTATATATATATATACATATACATATACATATATATATATACATATATACATATATATACACACATATTTAGGCAGTAAAATGACTCAGGATGGTGACACAACAAGAGAAATCCATACTAGAATTGCTTTGGCAGCTAGCGCCTTCAATAGATTATCTAACATTTGGAAATTACGATCATTGAATATACATACCAAGCTTCGTCTGTTTAATTCAAATGTTATCTCAGTGTTAACATACGGCTGTGAGAGTTGGAAAATAACAAAATCATTGGAGAACAAGCTGAATACATTCGAGAACAAATGTCTTAGAAAACTCATGAACATCAGTTTGGAAAGAATTCAAGACTAATCGACAAATAAGAGAAGACTCTAGGCAGAAATATGTCTCCGACTATATAAGGAAAAGACGATGGTCATATATCGGTCATGTCCTACGAATGCAAAACAACAGAATACCACTACAGGCGCTCTCACTTGGGTTCCTGAGGGTAAGAGGAAAAAAGGAAGACCAAAAGAAACACTCAGAAGAACAATAATAAGAGAAGGAAGAACGTTGGGCCTAAATAATGTGCAAGAGCTAAGAGGAGTGGCGTCACAACGAACAACCTGGAGAGCACTGGTTTCTGCCTTATGCGCCGTGCTTGATGGATAAAAAGTTTATTATTATTATTATTAATATATAGATATATATATATATATATATATATATATATATATATATATATATATATATATATATATATATATATATATATATATATATATAATCTTATAAGTATAGAAGAAGTGTTAAGAATAGACAGAACTAGGGAACTGCATAATATAGTCAAACAATATTTAACTCGAACAAATGTTAATATTAGTGGCTGGGAATGTGAAGGTCTGATGCTGTTCTTACAATGCATATGACTTTTAACACATGAAAGTCAATTAAATATCTGTTAAAGTCAGTTATATAACTGGAACCACCAGGCCTTTACACCCCTCCATTTTAATATTATTCTTGTTCAGAGTTTCTTCTTGATTTTGCTTTTTTTTTTTTTTTCTTTTTTTTTAAATTTATTTAACGTATTAGCATAATTGTGATTGTCCCTATTTACAACGATTTGAAAAATGTGATGCCACTTTCTCATATCGGCAGTTGTTCATATTATTTGGAATTGAAAACAATATATATCCTAATTATAACCCATCAGAGGTTGAATGGGATATTTTTCTTCATTAATTAAAAAAACAAAAAATCTTACTCGACGCTTATTCTCCCTACTAGTCCTGGTATTGTCCAGCCGAAAATGGCGTCTACGTCGTTCAGCCTCGTTTTCGATTCTGACATAGTTGGCGTAACTCTCTATAGATCTATGGGCACTAGTGCTCCCTACGGCCGTTTGAAATCGGTGAACTGGCCGCGCAACGTTTTTTGGTTTGTTCGCTGGCTCGCTAGGGGCAACTGTTTGAGGCCCAGCCGTGCCGTAAAATCTCCCCGTCAACTGAGAGACGGAACTCTTTTATCCTGTCACATCGATGGAAAAGCGAAGTTCCGACGCCTTTGTCATGGGCTAATTTCACCGATATTCGTGCCCACCTGCACGATACACCAGACACTTCAGAAGCAGAGTTGGGGCCAAATTTGGGGTATATAAGTGAAACACTTTCTCTTAGAGGTATTTCCTCTGACACTTTCTCTGAGAGATAATTTCAACGGATAGATTTTCTGTTTTTGGGTAAGCGACACTGTGTTAAATAGTAGTTTTAATTTGAGATATCATATGACTACTTTTTGAAACTGATCTAGAGTGGTTATAGCCATAAATTAATAAGTGAAATGTTTCTTTTGCTAAACAATTTAATCGCAGGGTGTAGATACTCTCCCAGAAGGAAAAAACATCATAAAGTTATGTAAGATAAAGTCATAAATACCTTATAGTTTTGGGGCCCCGTGTCTTTGTGTTAAGTGAAGGAGTTGTGTTTTTGGTGGCAGGCCTCTAGCAGAAGGGGGAAAACTCACCAAGGCCTTGTGAATTCTATAATTCCAATGCCACTGAACAGCCTAACCTTTGAGGTGAAGACAGGAGTACGACAGGGATGACCCTTATCAACCACTCTATTTTTAACAGTCATAGATTGGGTGATGCGCCAGACAACAGAGGGCAGTCCAAGAGGAATAAGATGGACTACATTTTCTACATTGGAAGATCTGGAATATGCAGATGACATTGCACTACTAGCACATTCACATCAACACATCCAGGAAAAAACGGATAGACTTAATAAGTTTAGTCAGCAGGTGGGCTTGAACATCAATTTAAAGAAGTCAGAGGTCATGACGCTCAATGTGAGCAACCCTGAGCCCATATCAGTAAGGAATCAGCAACTGGTACAGACAGACACCTTCACATACCTAGGATGCATAGTAACACCAGACGGCGGGGCAGGCAAAGACATCAACATCAGAATGAATAAGGCAAGAACAGCCTTTTTTAGCCTAAACAACATCTGGAAGTCCTCTCAATACAGCACAAGCAGTAAATTAAGATTATATCATAGCTGTGTGCTTCTCCATGGTGCGAATTGCTGGAGAGTTACAGAGAAGGAAATGTCGAAATTGTCCTCTTTTCACACAACGTGCCTAAGAAAAATTCACCGAATCTTTTGGCCGAATACCATCACCAACCAAGATCTGCTTACTCGGAGCAAGCAAGAGGACATGCACACCATCATAGCTGGCAGACGCTGGAACTGGGTTGGCCATGTCCTCAGAAGAGACCCCGATGCCATCACAAGAACAGCTATGCTATGGACCCCTGAAGGAAAACGAAAGAGAGGCCAACCAAAAACAACCTGGCGGAGGACTGTGGAGGCTGAGATGCAAAGAATGAACCAGAGTTGGGGCACTGTACGAAGGATGGCCGCCGACCGAGCAAAGTGGAATCAATTTGTTGTTGCCCTACAAGACGCAACTAGGCGTGATGGCCACTGACTGCTTTGACGGTCGGCGGCTAAGGATCAAAGAAGATCAGGGCACCAAGGGAAGGGGGCACCACAGAGTTTTTCCCCTAACTTTTATGCCCCAAACTCTCAACTCTTTCACTGCCACACTTGACTTTAGTCGTTTTTTTTTTTATTTTTTATAATTGTCTTTATTGGCCGTGTTTCCATAGTTATAAGTAAATAATTTGCTTATATTGCTTACTGCTATTTAGTGTTAAATAACAAAAAATAACCTATTCATTTAATATAGTTGTGCGGTCTGACCTGGAAGATAACTGAATTTTCAATCTCTTATTTCACCATCAGCACTTACGGAGTCTTAATGTCTCGTCAGTTAAGCACTGGAAGGGCTGGAGGGCACCATTACTGGGCTGTGCTTAGGGCATCAGTTGGCCTTAATCCGGCCTTGATGCCACTGTAAATTTTTGGTATATGCTTGGAGGGATCAGCCATTATCACTTACCCTTTATCATTATTTAAAGAGGCAGCCTGAATATTAGTATAAATATACAATAAACACAGACAAAACCTCCACAACACTGTTCTCCCTCGCCCCCAAGGACAAATCAGCTAACATACACCTAGGGACAACCGTGATCAAGGAAGAAAGCTACCCCACCTATCTTGGGGTGACATTTGACCAAAGGCTTACATGGAATAAGCATATTGAAAACGCAGAAGGAAAGGCCCGAAGACGACTAGGCATACTCAGAAAATTAGCAGGTACCAACTGGGGAGCAAATGAACGAAATCTAAAGAAGATTTATAATGGAGTAATAAGACCACACTTAGAGTTTAGCTCAGCAGCATGGTCATCAGCTGCTAACTCACATCTGCAGTCTTTGGACAGGGTGCAAAATCAAGCTCTCAGGCTCATTACAGGAGCCATGAAAACTACACCAATAACAGAGATGCAGAAGGTTGCTGGATTACAGACATTGTCCCATAGAAGAGACACAAAAACCATGATCCAGATGGAAAAGTACAACAGTATGCCAATGCACCCAATGAAGGCAAGACTAGATGATCTGGCATTGGGACGTCTAAAGCGTAGCAGCTTTGTGCATCGGGGGAAAAGACTTATAAGACAGCATCAAGAAGACCTATCCATGAAGACAACACCACTGAAGCCCACCCTATACCCTGTACCATGGGAGCAGGCCAGCAGTGCCCTCCAAATTAATACATCAGTCAGTGGTCTCACAAGTGGATGTGAGTATAATGATCTGCAAAAACGAACTGCTACATTGAGTATGATCCAAGAAAGCTATCCCGATCAATCATGGATACATGCCTATACAGATGGATCAGCAACAAATGCTGTTAGGAATGGAGGTGCCGGTATCTTTATCTCATATCCTGACAACCACTATGAGACTAGGCACATTCCCACTGGTAAATTCTGTTCCAACTATACAGCCGAGGTTCAAGCTCTAGAGCAAGCTGCAAATATGATTTATAACACCAACTCTGACTGCCACCAGGTAGTCATCCTCACAGATGCACTGTCTGTCCTGCAAGCTCTCAAGGGTGGTAAACTCCCGCATCTGAGAAATGAACGAATCAAGGTAGCTGCCAAAAAGAGAACCATACTTCAGTGGGTACCATCTCATTGTGGTGTACCCGGAAATGAAAAGGCAGATAAACTTGCAAAAAAGGGAGGAGAATGTGAACAAGAAGATAATGAAGTCACATACTTTGAGAAAAAGAGAGCTATCCAGACTATCAGAAGAGAACAGAATCAACCCAAAGACGACTATCACACTCTCGACCGGCAGGGACAGATAACTATTTTTCGACTCAGGACAGGGCATAACAAACTGAATAAACACATGCACAAGCTACGATTGTCTGCTTCACCACTGTGCACATGTGGATTAAACGAACAAACTGCTGAGCATGTTCTACAGGACTGTCCTCTGTATGACCAGTTAAGAAAGATATACTGGCCGAATGACTCAACACTAAACTCAAAGCTATATGGAGTTAAAGAGGAACTTCAAACAACAGTCGAATTCATCATGAGAACTCGTCTGACGGTGTAATCATCAAAGATGCGATCGCAAGAAGAAAAAAAAAGTATAAATATATAATGTATTTGTGAATGTGAGAGCAGGACAGAACGAAAGTACGAGGGAGTTTTTATTTTGGAAACAATCCAGACAGCAAGATATTGTTGGTTATATACTTCTGCGGGCCAAAAGAGCTTAACTCTGCCTGCATGGCCGGTAGGTGAACGGTATACAAGCCTGTTATGCATTCATGTCGAGCCATAATACAGCGCCGCCAGATGGATGCCTGAAAGCAGGTGTATGTGTACTGTAAAAAAAAAAAACGAGGAGCTGCGAGTTGAGCGCTTGTATGCATGTATATAGATAATAATGGTTATAAATTGCTTACGGATTAATCATGTGTTTGTGTGTGTATGTCTATTTTCAAACGACAGCAGGTAGAATTGCTGCTAATCAGGAAAACAGCTAGCACCGCCTTTAACGTACGGGGAAAAGGAAGCACAAACAAGCGGTACCCATGCAGCCAACAGCAAGCGGCTTTCTTCAGCTGTGCTCGCATCGTTTATTTTTTCTCAGTGGGGTGAATAAATGCTAAGTTTTATGGTCGTATCATAGTGGGTTATTCAGTCAGCAGTTCGACTAGACCCTTAGAGCACATATCATATCTGGCTCTTTAGAACAAGCTTAGTGTGGTATCAAGCGCATTTCAGTGGATGTATTTATAATTTTTCCTGGCTCCCTCGTCAGACAACACTAGTTAATTGTCAGTGGTCGACCAGAGACAGAGTTTTCTTGTCAGAGCTTCAGAATAGTAGACATTAGTTACAACGGATTCCAACAGCACGGTCGTGACTGGGATTTGACTTTGTCGCTTTTTAAGAAATAAACCTGCCCGGCCGACTAGGCCAGCCAACGTCAACCGACAAACTGGATGTACCTGTCCCTTATGTGGACGTGTTGTCCTGGCCAGTGTCGTGACTCTGTGTAACTGCATGTTCTAAATTCTTTCTTTCTGCCTTTTTTTTTCCTTTGCGCTGTTTTTGTTCATCTCAAGCACATTGTTGTTTTTTCATGTGTGATGCCATACGGCTTAGTTAACTTTTTTCCATTTGATTGTTGCATGTATATTTAGATACCATGGTAGATGTTTGATTTGGTTATTTTTATTTGATTTGTGTGATTTAGATATTTATTAAATCGAGACAAAAGATAGATATCAGACAAGCAGTTTTCCCACGTTTTTCTTTGTCCTCTCTATCTGTATAATTAGGAAATAGAAAGAGGGCGTGTCTTTAAACAAAACAAAAGCGGAGGTGAAAACAAAGATTGAGGTATCTCAGTAACCGGTTATCTTGGTTATTGAATGTCACGCAACGAGAATCACAATCATTGATTATGTCATTCCTACCATTCCTGCACCTCACTACAATTTTGCACTAAATCTGGAAGCCTGTGCCTTCCTAATTCACATTTAAATATATCACACAGCAACAGTTCCTACAAAGGGAGGACTCCTAAGGCCAACTCCAGTGCACCCCTCGATGTTGATCTTATTGCACCCACAGTTATACATAAAGCTTGGTGCTGAATTCTATCTAATTTAATCGTATGTGCTGCAAAGTCATAAACTATGCTTCCATAATCAATTTTGTCTCTAATGAAAGATTTTTAGAACAAGATTATCGTCTTAGTGCTTTCATCCATGACCTTTCAAATATCTTAACATGTTAGTCCTCTGCAAGACTCACCAGTCTATCTATGTGTTTGTGCCTGTTCAGTTGTTGGTCTAGTGTCGTTGTTGGTCTAGTGTCGTTGCTAGGTATCGTGTGGGTTGAACTGTACTAATTTGTTGCCCCTGTAAGTTTATGTTAATTATCTTACTTTTAACAATCCTACCTTTACTGAGGGAAAAATCGGGATTTCAAAAGAAAGAAAGAACTGTGGTAGTATTTTTAGATATAGCTAGGGCTTATGATGAATGCTGGAGAGAGGGTGCTCTCTTTAAAATAAAGAAGATAGGAGTAACCGGTAAAATGTATAATTATTTAGAGAATTTTCTGCAAGATAGATATTTCACTGTTCAGGTAAACAATGATAGATCAGAACTGTATGAACAACAAAATGGAATACCCCAAGGATCAGTAATGTCTCCTTCAATCTTTACAATAATGGTAAATGATTTAGGTGAGGAATTTAATGATATAACAAATAAATTGTCACAGTTTGCAGATGATGTTACTATATGGAGGACTGGGAGACATCTGCCAAAATTATATAAGGATCTACAGAAGCAAATAAATAAAGTATGTAAATGGATGACAAAATGGGGTTTTCAGCTGAATTCAAATAAAACATTGGGAATGATCTTCAGTAAAGGTAGGTGATAAGGTTGATATAATGTTGGATTTTTATTCCCGTTAATGATATCCACCAAAAGATAGATATAAGTGGATGGAAGCAGACATCATCATCATCATCAGTTGATAAGATCTCTATGGTGTTGTTTGCTCCACTGTAGTGTATGGAATGTCAACTTGACCTACGCAGTGGTGTGTAGACATGGATTGAGTGTACAATGTGCGAATGATGATAAGGGTTCGTGTTGTTGACAAATGTTCTTTTCTCACACTCATGTATGACTGGAAGTCATCGACACCAACGACTGTGTACCTTTTCTAAAGTTTAATTGGACGTACACACTCGACAGCACAGATAGTGACAAATCACAGGTTGGCATAATACATCATAGTACAGTGGATAAATGGTCCTGCAATGTTATGTTACATGGGCACTCATGTAGATTAATATTATAATGGACTGTCAGTAGCCAAGCCCTCAGCATCGCCCATACATATAAATCATCTGACTTCACTGACTGAGCACGTCAGCTTATAAACAATATTTCAGATGGCTTCTAAACCTAATCTCGTTTAGCGACGATTCTCCCACATAATGTTCAGCACATATTTTTTTCATATAATAATATTGAACCGCTAATAACGGGTTCTCATGTGTAGCAGTGATCTCTGGACTAAACAAGCGATAATACGGGCATCCCCTTTCTCTTCTTGAAAGTCGCTACATGTTTTGGTTCCAAGATGGCTTCACTCGTGAACTGTCACTCACGTTTGGATGCAGATAATGAATCTGTCCTAAAGTTAGTCATTCATAAAACATTGCATTGCTCTGTAGATTTGATCATGAACAATTGACTGCATTCTACAGAATATAGTGCTGCTAGGAATCGAAGTCGTTTTCATCGAGTCAAATATATTCTCTTAGACATTCAAATCGTAACTATCGAAAATGGTGGCTTCGATCGAGAGTTCATAAGAGTGTCTTTGATTACCTTGGTAGAGGAAATATGGAACTGCCATTCCTTGGCAATATGAATAAACACTGGGGTAAAGCATACACGATAGGTCTAGACGACTATCACTTTCCCCACAAATACTGAGATCACTTTTTCCCGGCGACAGGCCGACATAGGAAACACACAGTCCCTATCAGGACGAAGCCAAATCACACCACACTCTAGCGACACATCCGCCGAATAGCCTTTCACCTCTCTAGAGACAACAGAACATATAGTTCGACTTAGATATGTAAAGATATACAGATATAAGACAGACTCGTCCTACTCAGACAAACAATACACATAAATTCAGGCCATAGATATTCTGAAGCAAGAACAATCTATTATTACCCAAACAACGAATAAATCGCAGTAAAATGGATTTATCCGCGGAGTTTGATCGAAGAGATGGCACAACTTTCAAGGGAAGTAACTCAATAATGACTTTCCCTTAAGCACAAAAAAATTACCTATGTATAATATTGTAAGATATCAAAGACTGCACGTAACAGTCTTACCACACCTCCCGGGAAAAAAAAAAATGGAACATTTTTTTTTTTTTTTGAAATACATCTAGGAGCAACGTACAATAGGCTCACAACGCATGAATAATGCGCAGATGAAAATATCAGGAATACCTATAACGCCTAATATGAGGCTAAGTCGACTTATGGAGCGACTGGTGAGAATGTGTCTCATAAACTGAGAGAAATTATTTCTCTACAAGTATATTTTTCCAGGAAGGTGTCATCAAAGTATAATACAATTCTGGCAATTACACAATGCCTAAAAAAATTCATATCATCATTTCGTATTAGATATCTTAAATTTATGATTTATGAAGAAAAAATCATCAAAGCACAGCGGTGAATAAACATCCATGAACCGCTATGTAGTGATACAATCATTATATTATTAAATTACAAATGTGTATCTATCATGATATAGAAAAGGAACTACTATAGAACTAGACATATCAAGAAGTCTAAGCCCTAATAGTTATGTGGAATCATGTGGGCCTCTTGACAGAATGTCTGCCATCACATTATCTGATCCACGAATAGCTCGCACAGAGAAATGAAAAGGTTGAAGAGCAATTGCATATGGGGTAGACTTCGAGCTCTTCAAATTCTTACTCAGTATAGCAGTAAGAGCTTTTTGGTCGGTTTCTACTATGAAATGTGCGCCTAGAAGGAATCTCTGTAGTTTGAGGATCGACCAAACCATAGCTAATAGCTCACGGTCTAAAACCGAATAATTCCTTTCTGCCGCATTATGTTTTCTGCAAATATACATTACAGGATGCAGAGTTCCAGAGTACTCTTGCATTAGTGCCGCTCCAATCCCAGTGGATGAAGCGTCACTACGAAGAACGAATGTCTTATCTTTAGTGGGTAGCACTAAAATAGGTGGTGTTGAAAACAATGTTTTAATCTTATCCAGAGAGCATTGGCATTCCTGAGACCAGTGGACCACATTAGGCGAACCTTTCTTTAGAAGTGTTGAGAGAGGTGCCATGATAGAGGATAGATTCTGAATGAATCTGCCATAAAATTGAATAAGACCTAACAGACTTCTCACCTGTTTTTTAGTCTTAGGGATTGAGATGTTAAGTATCTTACTAATATTATGGTCCTCTGTCTTTAGGAAACCATGACCAACTCGGTGGCCTAGGAAAGAAATTTCGCTAAAACCAATATAGGCTTTAGAGGGTTTCGCTGTCAGGTTGTGCTCACGCAAAGTAGACAGCAATTCATCTAACCCTGAATAGTGATCTTCCCAAGTATCGCTGAAAAGACAGATGTCGTCTAGATATGCAATGACATCTGACCGATAAGATAGGATTCGGCGCATCATGCGTACGAACGTAGCTGGTGCGTTCATAAGACCGAAAGGCATAAAATTCCATTGGAACAAACCTCTAGGTGTTGAAAAAGCCGTGAGAGGTTTGGCGCGTTCAGATAAAGGAACTTGCCAATATCCTTTAGACAAATCAAGTTTAGTGAAAAAATGAGATTTGGAGAGTCGAGTAAGTAGCTCTTCCAGTAAAGGCATAGGTTCGGCATCGAACTTCGTTACTTGATTCAATTTTCGATAGTCAACGCAAAGACGTATGTTATTGTCTTTTTTACGCACAATAACCATCGGCGAAGAATATGCAGAGGTGGATGGTTCGATTATTTTCAAATCTATCATCTCATCCAACTCTTTCTCGACCTGTGCTTGAAAATGTATAGGTATAGGATAAGGTCTAACCCTAATAGGAGTATGGTCAGTTAGAAAAATGTCATGTTGAATGACATTCGTTTGTCCAGGGATGTCAGTGAGTACATCCTGAAATGTTTGCAACATAGTTGAAACTTGTCGCTGTTCTCCTAGAGACAAATCAGGAGAGACAGTAACGTTCTTCCATGATTCACTGGAATGAAGTGGGATCATTGGAAGAGGAAGATTTACATCTGAAAAACTTGTTTCCTCATCCTGTATCACGGACAGTGATGAGTAATGACCATGTTGTACTGGAGAATTGTCCGTTGCTTGGAAAATGGGTTGCAAATAATCCGGACGTTCATGGAATTCAGTAAGCATATTGATGTGGAAGGTTTTATGCTTCCCATCAATATCGACAATATAGTCGACATCGGAAATTTTCGATATTATATCGTACGGACCTTTCCAAGAAATAAGTAATCTGTTTTCCCTACAAGGTAGTAATACAAATGCTTTGTCACCAGGACAAAGTTGTCGTAAGCATCTCTTCTTATTGGCAAATTGCCTTGCCTTCTGTTTAGCAAATTCAGAAGAAGAAGTTGCTAATTTGCATGCTTCGATAATTTTTTGTCTCAACGCGATGACATATTCGTAGGATGACTTTGTGTCATCGTCAATATTGTCAGATGTTATGAGATCGTGAAGCAACGACATAGGGCCACGCGGACGCGCGCCAAAGACGAGTTCAAAGGGAGAAAATCCCGTATGTTCATTGGGTACCTCTCTGTAAGCGAAGAGGGCCGCAGGTAAAACTCTGTCCCAGTCTTGAGGATGATCCTCAGTTATCTTCCCCAGTAAGTTTTTAAGTGTTCTATTAAGGCGTTCGACCATACCATTAGACATTGGATGGTAGATACTACTTAAAGATCTATCTATCTGCAGGGTAGACATTACTTGAGACATGGTATCTGATATTAGTTGGGTGCCATGGTCTGACAATATCTCTCCGGGGAACCCCAGACGAGAAAATATAAGCCAAAGAGCATCTGCAATATCAGCAGTAGTAATGCTCTTCAGAGGAATAGCCTCTGGCCAACGTGTGCACATATCAACACACGTCAAGATAAACTGATGTCCTCTGGCAGACTTGATCTTAAATGGACCAATAATGTCTATAGCCATTTTTTGGAACGGCCGAATAGGAATGTCCGCCGCCTGAATGGGTGCAGCATGCCGTGGACCTTTGGATTTAACTTCCTGACATACTTTACAAGATCGACAATAAATACGTATGTCCTTGTTTACCAATGGCCAAAAGAAAGCCGCAAGGACTCTTGACTTAGTACGGGAAAAACCCATGTGTCCAGCACACTGAGAGTCGTGAGCGTGCTGCAAAATTTTAACTCTCAAATTCTTGGGAACCAGGATTTGAGAATGACTTGACGTAATGGAGTCTTGAACCATACGTACAAGTACGCCATTCTTCTTTGTAATCCACGATTTGCGACTTGTGTCTTTATTCGGATCACCTTTAGTTGCAAGAATGAAGAATTTCTTCAGAGTGGGATCATCTTCTTGCTGTTTTATAAACGAGTCACGAGAAATTACCAAGGGATTATCTTGGTTATGCACTTCATTATCTTCAATAGATGAAGTTTGAGGCACATTAAGAGCCTGAGCTCTAGTGACTACAGCGTTAGCAATCTGCATGTTTTGCCTTTCCCACGTGGAAATTTGTTGCGGAGTGCATTCCTTGACTCCATGAATGCGACCGATGATGAGGTCAGCGATCGGATTCGGAAGAAGACATGCGTGTACATCTCCTGTAAAGAAAGGAGTAGCAATCCTAATGATAGCAGTAGAGTATTTCTCTAATGTGCCGCCAAATGTTACACATTTGACTACTTGTCCAGTGGCACGGGAAGGATCTACGAGTGACTGCCTAACACCAATTGTGGTGCATCCAGAATCAAATAGCACAGAGACTGGATTGTTATTCACTAAACCCTTATGTAAGACAAGAGAACCTCTTCCATCATGCGCGACTGATGCCGGAAGAGCAGGAAGAGGATGGCCACAGCTTAAAGTAGACACTGTGGTTGGCTCAAATAACGTTTTGCATTGGGGGCACTGAGATGCTCTCCCAAAATCAAAAGCGGCACATGCCATATTACTAGCATCATTATTATCTTTACTCTGTTTATAGGCTTCATGGGACTCTTGTTGTACAGAGTTTGCCTGAAAATGTGGTTTATGTCTTTTGTTTTGAGATCTACCTCGGTTATTATCACCTCTGTAGTTATTGTTACCTCTATTGTAACCCCTATTTGGGTTTGAGTCATAGTTCCCTTGGTTACCATTATCATATTCATTATAATGAGTATCTCTGTAATTATGATCTTGTTGACTCCAAGACGGATAACCCTGATAGTTTCTATAATTACTTCCTCTACGGAAATTCCTATAATTATGACCACCCCTGTGTCGAGAGCTATCAGGTCGTCTCCAGTTCTTTGAAGAAGAACCCTGAAATGATTGGTTACCTTGGTTTTGATAACTATTATGGTTACCTTTTTTAACAAATCTGTTTTGAGGTCCCTGAAATCTGTGTGAATAATTGGGATTGTATGGTGTTGCTGAAGCAACTGGCATACTCTCCTTAATCTTAGTGTTGCCAAAAGTCACGTCGGGGTGTGCAGTGACATATTGGGAACAATATTCTTCCATTTCTTTTAGAGATTTGGGTTTACGCTCATGTATAAATTCAAGGAAAGGTTTGTTCACACATGACATAATCTTATCTCTGAGCAACAAATCCATAAGTCCTTCATACGTTTTTTCTGTTTTGGAAAGCTCAATCCAACGATCAACTGTGAGACGTGCCTTTGCAGTGAATTCTGAGAATTCTACACCCGTCTCAGGTACCATCGTCTTAAATAAAAGGCGATAGCCTTCTTCACTTAGCTGATATTTTTTTATCAAAGCCGCCCTAATGACATCATAATTATCCTTATCTGCTTCTCCTACAAGGCATAATCTAGTCAAAGATTCACCTTTCAAGTTTTCTGATAATTGATTAGCGTATTGTGATTTATCCACATTATGTGTACGACAAGAACGTTCAAATCTATCCAGCCAGAATGTAATATCGTCACTGGACTGATTGAACGGTGGAACCTTAACCTTGTAAGTAGAAGGTTTACCATTACCACTAGATGCCTGATTAACATTACTCATACTTGTCAATCTCAATTTCTCCAACTCAAATTCATGTTCTCTTATTGCTTTTTTCTCTTCAGCATCTAATCTTTTTTGTTCAGCCTCCCTGTCTAATCTTTTTTGTTCAGCTTCCCTGTCCAATCTTTTTTGTTCAGCTTCACTGTCTAATCTTTTTTGTTCAGCCGCAGCTTCTCTTTCTAATTTTTTTTTGTTCAGCTTCAAATCTCCTTTCCTCCATCTGCATCTGCAATTTCTTTTGTTCAGCAGCAGCCTCAGCTTCTCTTTCTAATCTTTTCTCTTCCGCCATAGCTTTTCTTTCTTCTGCAGCTAATCTTTTCTCTTCTGCCATAGCTCTTCTCTCTTCTGCAGCTAATGCTTTGTCATATTGAGCAACTGCCCATTGTTCTAATTGTTGACCAGTTTTATCAAGGGCTTTCCCTTGTATAATGAAGTATTCTAATGTAGACATGGTGTCTAACAATAATACTAATCACCTGAAATAATAATAATACCACAAGTTCTCAATGACTTGATTAATCAGTATACTATCCCAATATCTGTGGGTCACAAGCCTTTAATAAGGTCTTGTATAATAGTAATAATAATCAGGTACTGGTTTATACCATAATCCAAGTGCAGTGCACAGGCAATTGTGTCTTATGAAATATACCTATATAAAACATATGTCAACCAACAGAATACATAAAGTACAAATAGGACTGACAATACAAGAACGTTTGCAGAAATCAAAATAAATCAAATAGGGAAATCAATGAAAATAATCACTGAATCTGCAAAGAATAACAACACCAATGACGTCACAATATATGAATATAAATTGTGAATAGAACTGAAAGATAGAAAAGAGTAGACCAACAAATTACAAACAACTCAAAACAAAACTAAAGAACAAAGAAATATTACAAAAATAACAATAATTACAGTCTTCACAGCTAACACAAAAGCAACAGTTGTCGCAGCAAATTTTCAATCAAGAAAATTGCACCTATAGAAAACGCCCACAACGGACCCTCTATGACGTGGGATATTCTGTTGTGAGGACGCCGCCCAACCTTAAACACAACCCACTGACATAGAAACTAACATACTATACAAACAAATAACATGTAAACATAAATATATATAAATTATGTGTATGATAGTATGTGTTGCAAAATAGGCTCAGTTTTACAGTAATGGCAAAGTTATTTTTATGAACATAAACAAACTGCCACTTTATTCAATTAAACATTCTGGCCTTAAATATTAAAGTTCATATATGGAAAACAAGAAGATCCATCGATGAAAATAGGACTTCTTAGTACACAAATACTGTCTTCCTGTTAACATTGACAAGAATTGATCCAACTGTTCTGTGAAACTCTGTAATGTCTAATGTAAAACTGTCAACAACGCTGGCCTACATACTGCATTCACTTGACAGGTCACGTGACGAAGTGTTGACAAAGAGCAAACCAATACTGCAAGTGTGTCGTATCAGCCACAGGAAACGGTCTGGTATCGGTAATCTGTTGACTTCTGAACTTCTGCGAGGTCAAACCCAGAAAGCTGGTCCACCAGTTGATAAGGTTGATATAATGTTGGATTTTTATTCCCGTTAATGATATCCACCAAAAGATAGATATAAGTGGATGGAAGCAGACATCATCATCATCATCAGTTGATAAGATCTCTATGGTGTTGTTTGCTCCACTGTAGTGTATGGAATGTCAACTTGACCTACGCAGTGGTGTGTAGACATGGATTGAGTGTACAATGTGCGAATGATGATAAGGGTTCGTGTTGTTGACAAATGTTCTTTTCTCACACTCATGTATGACTGGAAGTCATCGACACCAACGACTGTGTACCTTTTCTAAAGTTTAATTGGACGTACACACTCGACAGCACAGATAGTGACAAATCACAGGTTGGCATAATACATCATAGTACAGTGGATAAATGGTCCTGCAATGTTATGTTACATGGGCACTCATGTAGATTAATATTATAATGGACTGTCAGTAGCCAAGCCCTCAGCATCGCCCATACATATAAATCATCTGACTTCACTGACTGAGCACGTCAGCTTATAAACAATATTTCAGATGGCTTCTAAACCTAATCTCGTTTAGCGACTGTCGTAGATTTCCGATAGGAGAATTAAGACTAGGTTTGGTCCCTTCTGAATAGGTTTGAATAGGTGATAGACTCAGTGAGAGTTAGTGAAAGGTAATAGAATTTCCACACACGTGAGATGATAGATTTGATATAGTGGCTGTCTCTGAAAGCGAAAAGAATTCTTCTCTCTCTCACCTATCTTCTACAACAGTTGCGAGCTGACCAAACACGATTATTTGGTTCAAGAGCGATTTTAATATCAGGAAAAATCGGCTCACAACATCAAAGAAAGTACATCAAGGAAAATACATATACACATAGTCATAAAAAATCAAGGAAATGTTGCAAGGATGATAGCCCCGTTATAGTGTTAACTCTAGGTTTAGCCCGGCCCCGTTAAGAGAACAGATGATGGCGCCAGAGTCACAGATACATAGGGTTTGAGTCTAAGAGTTTTTCTTTGTTTTATCTCGTAATTATATGCACAGAGTTTGAAAAAAATCTGATTTAACCTAAGACAAAACACAAGAACTCTAGCCTTAGCAACAAATTATGCAGATTGGAAAAAAAAATTAGGACAGCGACAGGGTGTCAAAGATATAATAGTGGAAAATATCACTCAAACCAGCGTACACTCATTCATTCCGCCATGGCTTCTCATTCAGGTACTCACGACTTTGCTCGCTGCCTCTTGGAACACATTGGTTTTAGATTTTCACACAGACTCAAAAAAACGCAGTCTTCTGCCAAGAAGTCCCCAGTTCCAAAAGACGTAGTTAACTCGGAGTCTCCGGGAACGACTACTTGGGTGTGCAAATTTGTTCAAATGTCTGATTAAGTCACCTAACAATTATTCCAGGCGCGGGAGTTAGCTGAGCACAGTGTCAATAGCGTAGGTTTCTAAAAAATGATGAATGTCAGGTCGGTGCCTTCCCTCAGTATAGGATTCACTTTAGTCACACCACAGATTTGTCCACAAGATATAATCTAGTCGGGAAATGATTGTAAATATTCACGCCACCAGGCAGCAAATTATATAGAGTTTCTAGAAGAAATTAAGTGCTGGTTCCAAAGTCCAGTATTTATCATTACAGTCTTTGAAAACCCGTTATAGGGATATTAGTATTTCTGTCTAACTTGCACCGTCAGATCAGTGTTACTTGAGAAAACCCACGTGGTTCAAAATAAGGACTGTCTATTTCTTCACAAGTATGGAAACTACTACTAGGTGCTGGTAAAGTTAGGGTCACCCCAAAACTTTCACTGTGTGGAGGAAAAATAACACATATAATATAATAAACAGAATCTGTACTGGTTAAAACTTACATTTAAACTTGCAAGCAGAGAGCTTTGCTTATCATTTAAACTTCCCGTGACGTAAGTTATATTTAAAAATCAGCATTCCTCATAAATTAGGAACACGTGCGTATCCCGTCATCATTCATGAGGCTCGATTCTAGAGTTTATACGTTAGTTTAGAAAAATACACTCGACTGAGTATTAGCAGTTAAATTAAATTCATAAATAGCTACAATTGCCGTTATAAGCTAGAAATTATAATTTCCTACTGCTTTCCACTGAATGCTTCCCTAGAAAATATAATAGCCTACCACTTTATCTCTCTTCTGCGCTAAAGAAATAGATTAAAATGAATTAAGCGATTTAACACTTTAACACTCACAAAATCTATATATCTATCATATTAATTACCTCAACCACAGAATTACAGGTAGTCGCACAACTTAAGAATAAAAATGCTGAAAATATTTCTGGAAGTCTAGAAGTTCGACAAATTGCCGAAACAAACTGAGATCTTCGCTAACAGCTATTCTGTTTTTCGAGCGACCTATCTACTGTGGAGTCTATGAGCGAGAATGAAATTAAAGTTTCAAACTTGGCCAATATCTTAAAATCAGACAAAGGGCCCAAACTTACTTCGCCAAGCGAAATTATCTCCCCTACTCCCAACATTTACGTCCGCTTAACGCGTGTCGTAACTGTCACCTACTGACCACGATGTACGCGTGTCAGTTTCAAATCCCAGACAGCCTGACTCCATTGTAGGGCAGTTTTCACACTACAGCTGACCATGGCCCAAGTGAGCGCCGTGTCAGTTTGGGATTTTCCAGCCAAATGTCTGGATACTGACCGGTGCAGATGTAAAGTATCACACCTCACCGGGACTAATGCCGAGAAGAAGCTCGCGCGCTCGGTGAGAATGTAGACGATTTGCTACGTCCTATGTTCAGCGAACCGACTTATCACGCCTTCTGACGCCCTGCAGCCCTGACATCTACGTAATATCGTCCTAGCGCGATTCTCAGTTTAAGAGAAAGGAAAACAGGTAAAGTTTGCGAATTATATGAAAATAATATTCGCAAAACGAATGGATGAAAAAATATACAGGAAAAAAAAGTACAGAGATATTAAAAGAGAGAGTTTATGTGAAAGAATAGGAAGAAGATGTAGGAAATTAAATGAATATAAACCCTACGTGACAGAGCCTCCCCCCTTTAAGATATGGAAGCACTCCATGTCTACGTTATGGAGTTTAATTTCCTATAACCGTAGCTTCGGGGTGTCTGTCCTCTTCCCTCTCATCTTCCCCCTCCATCTCTGTCCAATTCCTACTCAAGTCCACTCCTCAAAGTTCCCTTCCCCCTGAATGTCTCATATGCGCGCTTGAAAGAGCGTCGCCGCTTCTGACATTTTTGAAAGATTTCCTGTGATAGCGGTGGAATATCCCTGCCACTATCATCATCTTCGTCAGTTTTGGCGATCGTCAGGAGATGGTCGGAGGTTGGCACTGGTTTTTCCAAGTATCTCTTTAAGAGATTTAAATGGAAAACCTTCTCCTTTCCTTCAATAGAGATCTGGTAGTTAGCCTTAGAAATCTTCTTCAGGACGGTAAACGGCCCTTGCCATCCGATCTTCAGTTGGTTGTTCTCGGTAGGGAGTAACACCGAAACTTTCTCTCCTGCTTCCAGTTCTCTCTCTTCCGCGACTTTCCTGTATCGGTTAGCGTGCTTTGTGCGAGCTCGCTTAAAGTTAGTCGTTGCTAGGTCCCACCCTAGTTTCAACCTTTCCTTTAAAACCGACACATATTTACTTGCTGAGACGACTGTCTCATCCGCCTTCTCGTCTGTCAGAGACTGAAGTAAGGCTTCAAGCGGGCCCTTAATGGGTCTGCCAAATAAGAGTGTAGCTGGCGGAAATCCTGTGGAAGTATGAGGAGATTCTCTGTAGCCAAATAATGCTGCAGGAATACAGAGATCCCAATCTTCAGGTTTCACTTGTGCCAGCTTACTTAGCATCATGGTGAGGTTTCCATTAGCACGTTCCACGAGCCCATTTCCGGCCGGAGTATATGGCTTAGTGTGGATGTGCTGGGTCCTCAAGATCTTAACGATCTCATCCATCAACAGGTTTCGGTATGGAGATCCATTATCCGTCAACACTTGCTGAGGGAATCCCAACCGAGTGAAAATCTGCACGAGGGCTTCTGCGACATGCTTGGCATCTGCGCATGTTAGCGGGATAGCTTCTGCCCATAAAGTGCATGTATCGACTAAGGTCAGGATGAACCTGTTCCTTCTTTTAGTCCTTTCGAAAGGCCCTAAAATGTCGATCACAACCCGTTCGAATGGTGTTCCCATTATTGGCATTTCACCCATGTGGACTGGGGGGGTCCGTTGCTTGGGTGGTACACGTTGGCACTGGGCACAGGATTTGACATATCTGATAATATCAGTATTCACTCCTGGCCACCAATAATGAGTGGTTATACGTTGGTTTGTGGCGTTCTGTCCCATATGTCCGCTAAAGGGAAGAGAGTGCCCCATTTCTAGGATTTGGCTTCTGTACTGTTTCGGTACTAGGAGCTGGTTGTAACCTTGGTCAGGCTTGCCCGTTCTCCGATAAAGTACGCCATCCTCAGAAAAAATGTCCCCGTGCTGTTTGGGTTCCTTCGCCATGGGCAGTTTCCTAAAGCAGGGTGCCAAAGTAGGATCCTTTTGTTGCGCTTCTTTAAGTTCCATAGGTAACAAATTAGGCGCAGGCTCCCGTTCCTTCTTGGTTTGCCCTCTTGTAGTTACTGCTGCCACAATCGGCTCTTCCGGTTTCCCAATACACACGTATCTCCCGCCAAGTATGACTGGGTAGATGGGATCATCCATAACAGCCGCTTTGATCACACCTCTGACAAAGTCAGAGTGTATCTCCACCAATGCGATGGGAAGCGCTGTAGGTGCATCACTCTTACGAACTCCACAAAGTTTGACGGTCTCTCCTGTCTCTTGACCGGGTTTAACCAGGTTTCTGGCAACAATGCAATCGTAAGAAAGCCCCGTGTCAAATAAGCAAGAAGTTTGAGAACCGTTCAAAATAACAATACCTCGCGTTGAGGGTCTATCCCCAAGAGGTTGGGAATCACTGTCAATAATTCCGCCTTGCGAGACTGTTAATAAGCATCCGATGCGTTTAGGCTCGGTGTGCTCGGTCTGATCATATGTCCCGTGCTCGGGGGTTCTCCCTTTGCCACCTTGTCCTTTCTGGCTACGCTGCCATGTAGGGCGGTCGGGTTGATCAGACTGTTTGGGGTGGTTGGGGTACTTGTTCTTGTAGAACTTGGATTTTTCAGGAGGGGGTTTTGAGGTCCAGTTTCTCTGTGGTTGTTTTGGTTAGAAGCCTGAGAAGATTGCTCTAGGTTATGTTTACGAAAATGCTCCTCTGTCGGTTTCCGCTTTGTGGCCGGTAGTTCAGCCAGCGCATTGTGATAACGCTCAGACTTTTCCAAAATGTCTTCAAGTTTTTCTGCCCCCTGCTCAGCGAGAAATCTCCGGGTATCAGCAGACAAAGTGTTCTTTATTTGTTCAGTTAGAACAAGTTCCTCAAGACCTTCATAGGTAGAGGGGAGCTGCGAAAGCTCAAGGCACTTTGTTAGATATCCCTTAAGACGAGATGAGAACTGGTGAAAAGTTTCAGAATTCTCTTTCCGGCTGTTGCGAAACAGTTGCAAAAAACTTGCGAGCGTTCATTTCAAAGCGCTCCAGTAACGCTTTCTTCAACACATCGTAGTCGTCTTGTTGGCTACTTTCCAGCTTAGAATAAACATCATAAGCAGAACCTTTTAGGGCCTGGGAAAGTTTCATATTCCAACGCGACCTCTCTAAACCGTACAGAGTTGCAATTTTCTCAAATTTTTCTAGCCAAGTGTCAATCTTCTCATTTGGACAAGGAAAAGATTCAAGAGTGAAAGACATAGCATTTAGTTGAAAAGATTGAGTGTTAGCAGGGTCAGTTAAGGAAGAATGAGGAGAAGACTCTCCATTGCTGGAGGTAGAGGCAGCCCCACGACTTTGGAATTCTAGAGTTTTAAGAGCCAACTCATGCTGTCTCTCTTCTCTCTCCTTCTCATGCTGTCTCTCCTTCTCTTTTTCCTCATGCTGCATCCTGCGAATTTCCATTTCCTCATCCATCTTCTTCTGCTGTAAATCTGCGGCTGCTTTTTCCTTAGCTTCCGCTGCTTTCCTCTCCGCATCATATCTCTCAAGTTCGTCTCTGACAAATGCTTTCGCTTCTTCTCCTTCCAGTCCCTCTTCCATTGCTTCCTGTCTTAACATCTGCCTCAGTTTCGCCCTCTCGGCCATATTAAATCAGTGACTGAGACTAGTCGAGAAAGAAAATAGGAAAAAGGATACACTGGTTCCTACCACTTACGAGAAAAAATTTACCAAAAATCAAAAGATGATATCCTTAACCCTGGGATACCTCCTTCAAATTAAAATCTAACTATCGCTGCTATTATCGGCAATAAAGCACTTAATGCAAAACACGACTACGCCAAATAAATGGTAGTTAAGATTACAACTGAAAAATAAGTTGCTACAGTGGAAAAGCAAAAGAATATTGCAAAAATTAAAGAGAAAAATAATCCCTTAATTTTTAAAAATCCACTATAAGTTCGCCCCTGAAGTCAGATCGGGTAAGGGAGGGAATTAATCTGGACCAAAAAGTCCGAAACACACTCCTTAACTTAGTTCAAACGCCGTTCTGCCTCAGTACCCAGTGAATGTTATACACTCACCACTTTACCAGCATTTAGTATTACAATCAGCAGTTAACATATATCCCGACAAAATCAACCTGTAACCAAAATGTATATTATACAAAGATGCTGTGGAAAAAAAAAACTTATTAGTTTGTGTGGTCAGCACGCCCGTAAACAGATCGCTAGTCTAGGGGGTAATTATTTTTAAAAGATACACAGTCACAAGACATCACACTCTTACTCATATCAGAATACAGAATCTTAAGTACAAAATCCAGATAGACGAGTCCACGTTTGTCGTACTCGTCTTCCTATTCTAAGTTCAAAGACCGGAAACGAGTCCCCATTTGTCGTAGATTTCCGATAGGAGAATTAAGACTAGGTTTGGTCCCTTCTGAATAGGTTTGAATAGGTGATAGACTCAGTGAGAGTTAGTGAAAGGTAATAGAATTTCCACACACGTGAGATGATAGATTTGATATAGTGGCTGTCTCTGAAAGCGAAAAGAATTCTTCTCTCTCTCACCTATCTTCTACAACAGTTGTTACAGCGTCAGACAGACTACACCAATATACATATTACGTATATTTCTATCACTCACAGGCACGCACATACACGTGACGACAGGTAAACACACAGACGTGGGAAAACTATAACAATGATATATATATTATCTAGAACGAGCTGACCAAACACGATTATTTGGTTCAAGAGCGATTTTAATATCAGGAAAAATCGGCTCACAACATCAAAGAAAGTACATCAAGGAAAATACATATACACATAGTCATAAAAAATCAAGGAAATGTTGCAAGGATGATAGCCCCGTTATAGTGTTAACTCTAGGTTTAGCCCGGCCCCGTTAAGAGAACAGATGATGGCGCCAGAGTCACAGATACATAGGGTTTGAGTCTAAGAGTTTTTCTTTGTTTTATCTCGTAATTATATGCACAGAGTTTGAAAAAAATCTGATTTAACCTAAGACAAAACACAAGAACTCTAGCCTTAGCAACAAATTATGCAGATTGGAAAAAAAAATTAGGACAGCGACAGGGTGTCAAAGATATAATAGTGGAAAATATCACTCAAACCAGCGTACACTCATTCATTCCGCCATGGCTTCTCATTCAGGTACTCACGACTTTGCTCGCTGCCTCTTGGAACACATTGGTTTTAGATTTTCACACAGACTCAAAAAAACGCAGTCTTCTGCCAAGAAGTCCCCAGTTCCAAAAGACGTAGTTAACTCGGAGTCTCCGGGAACGACTACTTGGGTGTGCAAATTTGTTCAAATGTCTGATTAAGTCACCTAACAATTATTCCAGGCGCGGGAGTTAGCTGAGCACAGTGTCAATAGCGTAGGTTTCTAAAAAATGATGAATGTCAGGTCGGTGCCTTCCCTCAGTATAGGATTCACTTTAGTCACACCACAGATTTGTCCACAAGATATAATCTAGTCGGGAAATGATTATAAATATTCACGCCACCAGGCAGCAAATTATATAGAGTTTCTAGAAGAAATTAAGTGCTGGTTCCAAAGTCCAGTATTTATCATTACAGTCTTTGAAAACCCGTTATAGGGATATTAGTATTTCTGTCTAACTTGCACCGTCAGATCAGTGTTACTTGAGAAAACCCACGTGGTTCAAAATAAGGACTGTCTATTTCTTCACAAGTATGGAAACTACTACTAGGTGCTGGTAAAGTTAGGGTCACCCCAAAACTTTCACTGTGTGGAGGAAAAATAACACATATAATATAATAAACAGAATCTGTACTGGTTAAAACTTACATTTAAACTTGCAAGCAGAGAGCTTTGCTTATCATTTAAACTTCCCGTGACGTAAGTTATATTTAAAAATCAGCATTCCTCATAAATTAGGAACACGTGCGTATCCCGTCATCATTCATGAGGCTCGATTCTAGAGTTTATACGTTAGTTTAGAAAAATACACTCGACTGAGTATTAGCAGTTAAATTAAATTCATAAATAGCTACAATTGCCGTTATAAGCTAGAAATTATAATTTCCTACTGCTTTCCACTGAATGCTTCCCTAGAAAATATAATAGCCTACCACTTTATCTCTCTTCTGCGCTAAAGAAATAGATTAAAATGAATTAAGCGATTTAACACTTTAACACTCACAAAATCTATATATCTATCATATTAATTACCTCAACCACAGAATTACAGGTAGTCGCACAACTTAAGAATAAAAATGCTGAAAATATTTCTGGAAGTCTAGAAGTTCGACAAATTGCCGAAACAAACTGAGATCTTCGCTAACAGCTATTCTGTTTTTCGAGCGACCTATCTACTGTGGAGTCTATGAGCGAGAATGAAATTAAAGTTTCAAACTTGGCCAATATCTTAAAATCAGACAAAGGGCCCAAACTTACTTCGCCAAGCGAAATTATCTCCCCTACTCCCAACATTTACGTCCGCTTAACGCGTGTCGTAACTGTCACCTACTGACCACGATGTACGCGTGTCAGTTTCAAATCCCAGACAGCCTGACTCCATTGTAGGGCAGTTTTCACACTACAGCTGACCATGGCCCAAGTGAGCGCCGTGTCAGTTTGGGATTTTCCAGCCAAATGTCTGGATACTGACCGGTGCAGATGTAAAGTATCACACCTCACCGGGACTAATGCCGAGAAGAAGCTCGCGCGCTCGGTGAGAATGTAGACGATTTGCTACGTCCTATGTTCAGCGAACCGACTTATCACGCCTTCTGACGCCCTGCAGCCCTGACATCTACGTAATATCGTCCTAGCGCGATTCTCAGTTTAAGAGAAAGGAAAACAGGTAAAGTTTGCGAATTATATGAAAATAATATTCGCAAAACGAATGGATGAAAAAATATACAGGAAAAAAAAAGTACAGAGATATTAAAAGAGAGAGTTTATGTGAAAGAATAGGAAGAAGATGTAGGAAATTAAATGAATATAAACCCTACGTGACAGCGACGATTCTCCCACATAATGTTCAGCACATATTTTTTTTCATATAATAATATTGAACCGCTAATAACGGGTTCTCATGTGTAGCAGTGATCTCTGGACTAAACAAGCGATAATACGGGCATCCCCTTTCTCTTCTTGAAAGTCGCTACATGTTTTGGTTCCAAGATGGCTTCACTCGTGAACTGTCACTCACGTTTGGATGCAGATAATGAATCTGTCCTAAAGTTAGTCATTCATAAAACATTGCATTGCTCTGTAGATTTGATCATGAACAATTGACTGCATTCTACAGAATATAGTGCTGCTAGGAATCGAAGTCGTTTTCATCGAGTCAAATATATTCTCTTAGACATTCAAATCGTAACTATCGAAAATGGTGGCTTCGATCGAGAGTTCATAAGAGTGTCTTTGATTACCTTGGTAGAGGAAATATGGAACTGCCATTCCTTGGCAATATGAATAAACACTGGGGTAAAGCATACACGATAGGTCTAGACGACTATCACTTTCCCCACAAATACTGAGATCACTTTTTCCCGGCGACAGGCCGACATAGGAAACACACAGTCCCTATCAGGACGAAGCCAAATCACACCACACTCTAGCGACACATCCGCCGAATAGCCTTTGACCTCTCTAGAGACAACAGAACATATAGTTCGACTTAGATATGTAAAGATATACAGATATAAGACAGACTCGTCCTACTCAGACAAACAATACACATAAATTCAGGCCATAGATATTCTGAAGCAAGAACAATCTATTATTACCCAAACAACGAATAAATCGCAGTAAAATGGATTTATCCGCGGAGTTTGATCGAAGAGATGGCACAACTTTCAAGGGAAGTAACTCAATAATGACTTTCCCTTAAGCACAAAAAAATTACCTATGTATAATATTGTAAGATATCAAAGACTGCACGTAACAGTAGGGTTGTAAAAAATAAAATTATAGGTATAAATATCCAAGGGCAAAACATTAAAACAGTTCAAACCACTCGATATCTAGGAATGATATTGGACCAACAGCTGAACTGGAATAAACACATAGATAAACTAGTGGAGTCTTGCAGAGGATTGACTAACTTATTAAGATATTTGAAAGGTAATGGATGGGGTGCAAGCACTAAGACAATGCTCACTTTTTATAAATCTTTTATTAGAGGAAAAATAGATTATGGAAGTATAATATATGACTCTGCTGCACACAGTAACAAGATTAAATTAGACAGAATTCAGCATCAGGCTTTATGTACAATAGCAGGTGCAATCAGATCAACATCAATGGGAGCTATAGAGGTGGCTTTAGGAATCATACCCTTGGAATTACGGAGAAAGGAGTTAAGACTAAATTACATGAACAGAGTTATGTTGGATAAGTCTCACCCAGCACATACAGCTTTTACCAGATGCCAACTAACAACTCAGGCCAAGCCAATGAATACCACTAGATACCCTACAGGATGGAAGTGTATGGAGGAAATTGTCCATCTGGGTACATTAATTACATCAATTAATAACAGTTGTGAATACAAGCCAGTGATTCCGCCCTGGGAGATCAAGAAACCAGACATGGACTACCACCTAGCAGAAATACTTAAGAAAACAAATAATATAGAAAATATTAAAAACACAGCCAATAAATATATACAACAAATATCAAAAGACAGCATTACTGTGTACACAGATGGATCCAAGGGAGAGGATGGCAAATTGGGGATAGGAATATATATTCCAATATGGAAAATGGCAAAAGAATATAGCATCACGGAAAATGCATCCATTTTCACTGCAGAGATGGTGGCAATACTAAAAGCACTAGAAATATTCTCTAATAACCCTCCCAAAAAATTAACAGTTTTAACTGACTCTCTTTCAACAATTAAAGCACTTAGAAACTTACGAGAATGTAGTAGACCTGATATAGCAGAGGAGATTTTTCTGGCTACTACATACTTATATTCTAGAGGATGTTCAGTATTAATTGCTTGGATACCTTCACATGTTGGCATAGAAGGAAATGGAAAGGCAGATAAAGAAGCCAAGAAAGGTAGATCTGATAAAAATCTAATAAATGTAGGGATGAGTAAATCAGAAATTAAGAGCTTAATTAAAGATTTAATAACAGATGAATGGAAAGCAGAGTGGGATAAAAATCTGAAAGGAAGACATGCATATAAGATGTTCAGGGCTCCAACAAGAAAATGTCAGATATCTAGGGAATTGAAAATTCCCAGTAATAAGAAACTTCTCAGACTACAGCTGGGAAAAGGCTATTTCAGAATAGAAGAACCTTACTGTGCAGGATGTCTTCAAGACATTAATATAGAACATTTCTTGTTAAAGTGTAAGAGATATGACCAAATGAGAATACCAATATTGGATTATTTGCAGGCATCCAACTTACCTATAAATATAGAGGAGGTGTTGAGAATAGACAGACCTAGGGAACTGCATGATATAGTCAAACAATATTTAACACGAACACATGTTAATATATAGTGGCTGGGAATGTGAAGGTCTGATGCTGTTCTTACAATGCATGTGACTTTAAACAGATGAAAGTCAATTAAATATCTGGTAAAGTCCGTTATATAACTAGAACCACCAGGTCTTTACACCCCTCCACTTTAATATTATTCTTGTTCATAGTTTCTTCTTGATTTTGTTTGTTTGTTTTTTATTTTATTATTTAACGTATAGGCCTAAGCACAATTGTGAATATTCCTATTTTCAAATGTGATGCCACTTTCTCATGTCGGCAGTTGTTCATATTATTTGGAATTGAAAACAATATATATCCTAATTATAACCCATCAGAGGTTGAACGGGATTTCTGTTTATCTTCATTAATATTTAAAAAAAAAAATAAATTTACTGAAGACCATTCATACTGTCTTATTCGCATTTAAGTGTAGATGCCATGATATGTCAGTTAAATTATTATTATTTTTAAAATCGAAAGTCCTCATGCATGCTAAATAAGATTACTTCTTAGCTATGGAAACCGATGCCTCAATATAAAATTCGCCGCGGGGGGGATATGAAAATATTCATATATTGAGGAGACACTGTGGTATTTATTCATTATAAAATGGGAAATGTTAAAACAAAGGTGAAGAAAAGCTATCAACGAAGAAAGAAGTTGTTACATAATACATTTCGGAGATACTACAATATAATAAATACGAATGCGCACTGTTCAAATAATATATTTTGACGTAATCTATGTGAGAGGCGGTATACTGATTTGTATGAATAAACACCGGTCAGTGAAATTGCGATGTATTTCGTAGCCACCTGCTTCGAGTGCTGTCACCAACGTTGTCACCGGTGCGGGTCAATCAGTCGGACGAGATTCACTACCTTCCACTATTAAACAATGGTGTGTATTGTTAAATTAACTTTGCTTTTTATTTGATTAGGCCTACTTATTATAAGTGCCAAATAAACTGATAATTGTTCGGTATTAAGATGGCATTTAGCAGTGATTAACCTGACAGTATAAATGACTATTGTACAGTAGCCTTTATAACTCGTCAATTAACGTGTGCGTCGGCCACTGGCAAAGCGTCACAGTCTTTATGCATAGGCAAACTAGGCTAATGCATAGTGTCTCGCCCTTTTATGGGCCTCACATACAGATATATTCTTGTCCATACAACATAAATTTATTTAAAAGGGGCCCTCGCAAGTTCATGCTTGCCTAGGGCCTCGCAAGTTCCTTGGACATTCTAAAACCGCCACTTGTCAGTCTCACAAATTACATGTAGGCCTACATCCATTCTAGTACCTACGTGTTATTAATTCTAGCTTTGAATTCATAACGCCGAGTTTTTTGCCCAACTCCAAGCGGCAAACGGGGCGGCCTCCAGTCTATTGTTCTGTACAAGTACTACAAGGGCCTTACTGGACCATTAATTTGCTGAATACAGGAAATGTTGCAGCTAACTAGCTGAGTTCATTCATCTATCAGTTCCATGCCTAAACCACAGGCCTTCAGCAAAAAAACTCTGTCTTCCTATCCTGTGCCATCCATCAAGGTTTTTCTGTGTCCTTTTGATCCCTTTCATGTCTTATCTCCAGTTCCCTTCACCATGTAGGGTACTAAGGAATTCTTTGTTGTTTTCCATGAGAAATACCTTGGCTGTGTGATGAGAAATACCTTGGCTGTGTGATGAGAAATACCTTGGCTGTGTAGGCACAAAATCTGTCATCTCATTTATTCCAATGATGGGGTTGGGTTGAAATAAAGAACAGTGGGTCATATTCTTTTATGTCATCAAAATAATTCTCCAACATTGTTAAGGTTAGGATTATGACTAGGTTTATGATTCCTAAACCTTATCCATTTTAACTACATCTCTGGATTCATTTTTTAAAGGCCGTATCAAACAGACGTCCACTATTGTTCATATCAACAGTGGGGTTGAGTTGCAGATGTGGAAATTCACTTTATATTAGTTCTCTCTATTCATTTTTATCATCCATATGCTGACAGCATCTGCCTTGTCAGAGAAGTCATTTATTTCTCCAAATAGTGTAACAAAGTGGGGGAGAACAAGCAGGGACTTGAGGTGAAAACAGTGGGACATGTGTCCAGTTTTTCAGAAAAATCAACCCGGAGGCCAGTTAAGTCGCCCACATCGATACTGCCCTAAATAAGAATTCAGAGATGCTGTAATCAGTGTTAAGCTTAGGTTTAGGAATCATAAACCTTGTATGACATGCCTGAGCATTTGTCCTTTTTTTTTTTTTTAAAGGAACATGTTAATGAACTTCTAAAAAACCAAAACAATGTTTTTTAAATATCCAAAAAAAAAACTCTTATTGCTTATTTCATAGGCAGAGATGAAAGTAAATGGAGACTCAATTGTCTACTGTTATTTCTGTATTTAATTTTTAACTTAGGCATCAAATCCTACAAGAGCACAACTTTCAGAAGAGGAGAGAAGGATTGTACTATCGCCACTAAAGGAGGCAGGCTGGACGTTGGTTGAATGCAGAGATGCCATTTACAAGGAGTTCATTTTCAAAGATTTTAATCAGGTACTAGTATTTGTAATTGACCAAATCAGTATGTGTGTTGTCAAGAGTCTTCATAAACAAAAAATTCATTCATGCAGCTATGTTTTGTTGGTTCTTTTTACATTTCTTTTAAAGATATTTCAAATGCGCAGTTTGTTAATGATTTAGTTTGAATAATTACTATTTATACTTGAGTATAAGTGAGAAATTTTTCCCTTTGTGGGTCTTAAAAAACATACTTCTTCTTCTTTGATCCTTAGCCGTCGACCGTCAAAGCAGTCAGTGGCCATTACGCCTTGTGGCGTCTTGTAGGGCAACAACAAATTGATTCCACTTTGCTCGGTCGGCGGCCATCCTTCGTACAGTGCCCCAACTCTGGTTCATTCTTTGCATCTCAGCCTCCACAGTCCTCTGCCAAGTTGTTTTTGGTCGGCCTCTCTTTCGTTTTCCTTCAGGGGTCCATAGCATAGCTGTTCTTGTGATGGCATCGGGGTCTCTTCTGAGGACATGGCCAACCCAGCTCCAGCGTCTGCCAGCTATGATGGTGTACATGTCCTTTTGCGAGAGACGAGACAGAAACCAGATAAAAAACATACGCTCAGCTTATATTCAACACCAGAAAAGAAGATTTATCAAACCAGTACATGTTGCGCCCCCCACCCTTACCGCCGCACACTGGTATCCTTCAGATATAAACTTGCTACTTCATTAAATGTTTTAATGAAAATATATTTTAAGTAATACACGTTTAAACTCCTATTAAGTCACAGATTTCAACTGGGGTACATCTTATTGACCAGCCTCCTTGGTTTGATCTATCCGCAATACCATTACTTCTTTCACTAGATTCAATTTTGTCAGAGTCTAAATTGGACCCTTATTCAATATCCACATTTGCTTCGGCCGCACGGTTAGCATCCTGATCAAGTAGCAAGTCACTGCTCAGATCCCAAAACAAATATTTGACTGCCCAGAAAGCCTTGGCTTTAAAAAAAGTCACGGGAAATTCATTATATCGATCACCTCTTCAAACAAATTCTGAAAAACAGAAGCATTTTAATGTAGACCTACAGGAAATCTATTTTATAACTCATGTCTCGCTAGATACTGAGATCTCATTGCTACTTAGCATCTTGATCAAATAACAAGTCACTTCTCAGATCTTAAAGCAAATATTTGATCGCCCGTCTGACATTCTTCCCTTCCTTTCCCTCATCTTTTATCCTGAATTCATTTATTTTCACATGTATTTTACATATTAATGGGGCGATTGCAAGCGTTTTAAACAGGAAAAGGTTTAGCTGAAACTGAAAAAAATTTGCAGGACGCCAAGGAAATTCCAATTCAAAATTAATGAAAAACTCCTTCAACTTATAATTGGGCCTTTCATTTTGGATGGTTCTTAAGTCCTAAAGTCTAGGAGTCGGCTTATACTCCAGTATATTCGGTAGTCACTTTGTAGTCATGAATCCCTGAGTTAAAAGACATGAAATTTTCAAATACCGCTAGTTTTTGTCCTTTCTAGAGAACAATGTTTAAAGCATGATAAAAGGTAAAGGTGTTCCATAGCAGAAACTGCAATATTGGAGTGATGTGTTAGAGACATCACAATACTGTCCAGGTTTTTTTTTTATGAATTAGGGTGACGAGTTCCCTTCCCTACTACTTTTGTGTTCACTAACTGAAGAACAGAGTCAAGTACCCATTTGGGACCTCAAGACGCAGCAATAGAGACCGCAGTCAGCGACTCATAGCTTGACTGCCTGCGTCAGGACCAGCGAACCAGAGCTGGTCAAGACCGCACTCCACCTCCATGTGGTGGTCCTGGAAACAGTCTGCAGCTGTGCAGGCTGGCTGAGCGAGTGTGGATCGAAATGGGAAGGCAAACCCGGTCCTAAAAAATGCCGTGCAGAAGTCGGATGTGTCGACCGAAAGGTGCAGATATCACAGCTACGTTGTAAACAGACACAACGCAACCACCGTCCTTTTCAGGGCGAACGAAGAAGAAGAAGAAGTACCCATTTACAGCTGGGTAGACTGGAGTGTGGTGCTACCTGATATCGATCCCGGTAACTGTGCTGCGACAGGAAAGCACTCTAAATCACTTAAGCATGTTATGAAATTACAACTGACTTTCTAAAAGTGTGATTATCTTCATTGTTGAAATAAACGATCAAAACTGAAATGTATATATATATATATATATCTCATGTAGCTTTGCTCTGCTTATACTCGTACATATTTTTTTTTCCTGGCTTTTGTGTTTGTGATAAACTGTCACAGTATTTGTTTTTCAGGTATATTGTTTTATAACATGAGCATTATTTTGCTTCTGTGGCATTTGGTTTATGATAACTTTAACTGTTACAATAGTTTTTTGTTTTTTTTCCAGGCATATGGCATTACTCAGGCTTGTCATACAAGACAACTAATATGAGATGTATGGGGGCTGGCAATCTCTGTTACGGTAGTTTTATTGATGGCGTCTGCTAGAAATTGGCAGTGCGCATGATTAGGGTCAATGGAATTAATATAAATTGATCTTTATACTTTACGGAGTTATGAATGCGAAATGCACGGTCAAGTCGTGACGTGTTAGCGTCGATATGGTCACGCTTGGTGACTAGGTTACCGTACCCTTTTTGTATTGACCGTCAAGCAGTGAAGACGGATTTTGTTACTCTTCCAAGGTTGTGCATGATGCTACTGCACATATATATATTTTAGTCAAGTACGGACACGGGTCAGTCCATTGTAATTGATGAAGAGATAAATGATTAAGTAGTTGATTCAGTCTCGTCAAGACACATGCGCTCACTACCGGTTGTCTGAAACCCAGCAGCGCGAGTATATAGCCATGATGTTCGTTTGACAGTTTTTCAAGTACGACATGGACCCATAATAGGATGTTTGCAAGTATTCAATTTGTCATATATGCTTACCATAAACTACATTAACTGATGTCGTCAAATATGTTTGTTTTACGTAATAAAACTGTTTTCCTCGTGGACTCAAATAAGATGGACTTATCAAGTTGATCATTGAGATATTCACTTGTTGATTATACTTACCACGCATTCGCATATCAAATAATTAAAGCACGATTATTACTAATGAATGAGAACCAGAACACTCAAGTCATGGACAGAGATAATGAACATTCTTTATTAACTCAATATTCAACGGCCTAAAGCAACTTCCATGATACTCTGATCACAGACCTGCTATGCTAACCGGATCGTCTGTATCAGAGAACTGGTAGGCCAGTTCGGGGATACGAAAATCTTCTCCTTCATCAGGTTAGATCTAGCGACAAATTTCTTCGCAACACGATTGTTTACGTTTACAATACGTTCACATGACTTTATGAGACACTGCACGTGACTAGAGGTCAAATATACGTCATCACCCTTTTCGACCGAGTCAATGATAACCATTGGCAGCTTTACGAAAGTCAAATCTAATGTCCTGCTACAAGTATCGATGCAAGGAGAATATCAAGAGGGAACCCCGTCAAAACGATGAAGTTCAGCTCACTGTACCTGGTTGGCCGTCGATGCATACTGGCATTAACTGAAGAAGATCACTAGGCGCAAAAAGATAAGTGAATGTTGAAACCTTTGTCGGTTCATCAAAACTAGGTGTAGTCCACTTCATTTTATTCGGGCATGTTATCTGCAATTAATTGTTTTATGTTTTGTTTGTCATTGATTGTCTATTTATTATTTATATAAGCGGGCGGTTGGATTTGGGAGTTTTTAGATCGACTAATACCTCTTTTCAGATGGTCAGTAGATCTAAAAACCGTTCTAATAGGGATTAGTTGAGTAATTGCATTTGCAAAGCATCTGCTGAGATTTGCCAGCAGCATACTGCGTTTGCTCCTGAAGTTATTCGACCTTAGACGTTTTAGTTGTAAAGTAATGTTATATTTGTAGTAATTTTGCTGTATTGAGTTTCATTTTATTCATTTCGTAACTTGTTCGTAAACTATCCCGTGCATTCTAATCTGCCTATCATTTATTTTATAATTGTAAAATATTTGTCAGTTATGAGTCCTGTGAGGTCATTATTTAATGTGTATGTGCTGTAACCTAGATTTAGTTTTTCTTCTTAGCATGTACTTCCGATTTTTGCTTGTTTCAATATAATCATTTTTTTCGTTTGCATTTGTCAATTGTGATGTGCTAATGTCTTGTAACATTTTAGTTGACTAATTGTCTTGTATTTATTAACTTATAAATTGAGTATGTAATAATAATAGTGTAAATTAATTAGGTAAATAATACAATATAAATATTTTGATTAATTTTCAACAGGAAAATGGACTTGATGAATTAATTGCAACAATTTGCAGTATTAGTCCAATTCACGATTGCTTATGCATTTTATGCATCATGACTAGGGCATGATAGCATTATATATGGATAAATACTTATAAAGTGAGGGTTTGCCTTGAATATAATAGGCATAGTGGATAATACTTGGCACGTTAATCTATTCATAATATTACGTTGTACACTGGGCACACATAGGTAATTGATGGTAATATATATTGTTGATTAATACAGATAGTTGATTAAATAAATAGATTATTAAATTACAAAATGCTTACGTTAGACCATTTTGTTAAAATTGGTAAAGATTTCGGAAAAAGAGGAGAAGTTCTAGAAGCATACGCAGTGGCGGAACTTGCGAAACATAAGGGAGAATTAGAAGAACAGAAAGCTATAGCTAAACAGGAGGAACTTGAAAGGAAAGCTGAATTGAAGCGTCAAGAAGAAGAACATGAGGCCAGATTAGAAAAACAAAAAGCTGAATTGAAGCGTCAAGAAGAAGAACTTGAGGCAAAAGAAGCAAGAAGGATAGCAAAACAGGAAAGGGAAGAGATTGAAAAAGAGTAACAAAATCCGTCTTCACTGCTTGACGGTCAATACAAAAAGGGTACGGTAACCTAGTCACCAAGCGTGACCATATCGACGCTAACACGTCACGACTTGACCGTGCATTTCGCGTTCATAACTTCGTAAAGTATAAAGATCAATTTATATTAATTCCATTGACCCTAATCATGCGCACTGCCAATTTCTAGCAGACGCCATCAATAAAACTACCGTAACAATCTCATTATGTAAAACAAATTGCCACAGCTACAAGAGCATGTTAATGACTGGTGCCAGGTTTCATGCAAGGGAACCAGCGAGCTCCATCCAAGTTCTCCTGTCCTGTGCTGTCCACTCAAGGTCTCTCTTCTTCTTTGATCCTTAGCCGCCGACCGTCAAAGCAGTCAGTGGTCATTATGCCTGGTGGCATCTTGTAAGTCAACAACAAATTGATTCCACTTTGCTCGGTCGGCAGCCATCCTTCGTACAGTGCCCCAACTCTGGTTCATTCTTTGTATCTCAGCCTCCACAGTCCTCTGCCAAGTTGTTTTTGGTCGGCCTCTCTTTCGTTTTCCTTCAGGGGTCCATAGCATAGCTGTTCTTGTGATGGCATCGGGGTCTCCTCTGAGGACATGGCCAACCCAGCTCCAGCGTCTGCCAGCTATGATGGTGTGCATGTCCTCTTGCTTGCTTGGTTGGTGATGGTATTCGGCCAAAAAATTAAGAGAATTTTTCTTAGGCATGTTGTGTGAAAAGAGGACAATTTCGACATTTCCTTCTCTGTAACTCTCCAGCTCTCCGCGCCATAGAGAAGCACAGAAAGCACACAGCTCTGATATAATCCTAATCTTGTGCTGTACTGAGAGGACTTCCAGATGTTGTTTAGACTAAAAAAGGCTGTTCTTGCTTTGTTCATTCTGTTGTTGATGTCTTTGCTTGCTCCGCCGTCTGTTGTTACTATGCATCCTAGGTATGTGAAGGCATCTGTCTGTTCCAGTTGCTGATTCCTTACTGATAATTTTGTTGATTTTGAAAAGGCTTTTGACAGCATACATAGGGACAGTTTATGGAAAATACTGAGGGCTTATGGAATTCCAAGCTGCAAAGTGTCAATTATAAAAAGCCTTTATGCCAACTTTACATGTAGCATTGGGCAGAGCAACCTAACCTTTGAAGTGAAGACAGGAGTACGACAGGGATGCCCCTTATCAACCACTCTATTTTTAACAGTCATAGACTGGGTGATGCGCCAGACAACAGAGGGCAATCCAAGAGGAATAAGATGGACTACATTTTCTACATTGGAAGATCTAGAATATGCAGATGACATTGCACTGCTAGCACATTCACATCAACACATCCAGGAAAAAACGGATAGACTTAATAAGTATAGCCAGCAGGTGGGCTTGAACATCATCCTTAGTGTGGCGAGAGGTTTTATTTGGCTTTAAGATCAGTATAGTACTGACCATTACAGAAATAGAATTTCTGCAGAAAATGGTGAAGTCCCAGTGTCTGAGAGAACTACTGGTATCACAAATTAGTTACGGCTGTGAATGATCTGATCTCGAAACAATAGTAGAGAGGAGACCGACATAAAGTGCCACCTCCGCTGTGTAGCGGATATTACTGTGATATTAAAAAACCAAGGAAACAGATTTTACTTAACACCGATAAAATTGACAAGTCGTTTAAATACAATTTCCTTATTATTTATTTAGTATATACACTATCTACTCTTGTGCTGAAGGGTGAATGTTGAAAAATGGAATGTAATGAATTTGTAAGTTTACATATGATTTACAAATATTTATATTTATATAGATATGTAAATAAATATTACAAGAAGTTTTCCAATTATAGGAACAAAAAATTATATCAGCTGTGCTGTTATTCAATTATAGTACATGTATCAGCTGTGCTGTTAATTAAGGATATAACACTTATCAGCTATGCTGTTATTTTTGTCTCTTGCTATGCTACTTCACTTTCTCATCACTGACAGTTTCTATGCTCACAATGCCGACAGAAATGATACTAATGTGTACTCATCTCTTAGAAGTGCTGTCCTTCTTGGTTTGGTTGACACAAAACACCAGCTGTTGATCGTTTCGTTAGCCCACCCAAGACTGAGGGGGACTAAAGATGTAGAGTCTTGACAACCTCTATGCTCCTGCGGAGTTCCAGGCAGCTGGATTGACGACCCACGATCTCAGTTTTTATGACACGTATAAAACCTGTAACAAGGAAAAATAGGGGCTAATTTCTGTCCTCAAGCCCACCTATTTCTATTGTATATGATATGAGCGTGTCTCAGTGTCTGCATGTAGGATGAATGACAACATGGCTCAGTATGATTTAGCAATAGCGAGACAAGACAGGTGTCTACTTGCAAAACATTCTTTCTGATAAACTAATACATGGATATCATTCAATAATATAAATTCAATGCATGAATACATTCAATAATATAAATTCAATACATGAATACATTCAATACATGAATACATCCCATAATATAAGTTCAATACATGAATACATCCAATAATATGCACACCTAGGTGTGATACAACAATGTCCTTCCCCCTATAATATACCAGGCCCTCTCTGACAAGTGCTATAATATATCCTAACAATAACGTTATGTTCTTATGATAGGAGTATGTGAGACGAGGACTGTTTGGTGATATATCAGGTGGGAGTTATAGGAGGCAATAGATTGGAGTTAGAGGAGACAAGAGATTGAGTCCTAACAAGGACTGTTTTGGTTATATTTCAGTTGGTTTTATCTGAGATAATAGACTGAAGTTATAGGAGACAATAGATTGAGTCCTAACAAGGACTGTTTTGGTTATATTGCAGTTGGTCTGAGATAACAGATTGAAGTATAGGAGACAATAGGTTGAGTCCTAACAAGGACTGTTTTGGTTATATTGCAGTTGGTCTGAGATAACAGATTGAAGTATAGGAGACAATAGATTGAGTCCTAACAAGGACTGTTTTGGTTATATTGCAGTTGGTCTGAGATAACAGATTGAAGTATAGGAGACAATAGATTGAGTCCTAACAAGGACTGTTTTGGTTATATTGCAGTTGGTCTGAGATAACAGATTGAAGTATGAGTCCTATTAGTCTTTGTCTATTCAATCATAATAGGAAATACAATCATTATACTTAATTTCCCCAAGATACAATCAGTAACCTGATAGGTAGTATAAATGACACACAAAAAATACCAACATTATAGACCTGCTGAAAGCCTATTTTCCTAAAGGTTATCGTAAATATATTTACCCTCTAAGATTCAAACCGGCCAGATTTTGACTCGACTTAGCAAAGCAAGCTGCAGGTCATTGCACTCCAGGTAAGCTATAAATCAAGGTGACAGCTTCTCCTCTTCAGTCGGTCGGTATCTCTGGCGTCGCGTCGGTGATGTGTGATTATGCATAAAATCCGCCCGATTATATAGGTAGGTAAATGCTTAAGGAAAGCGTTTGGTTGGTTCCTGGCGGAGCAAAATGATTGGTTTCCTCCGGTTTAGTCTCAAGCGCTGTACAGCCTAATTTTATTCAGTTTTCATCCGCCATCTTGCGTGAACAAGATGGCCGTTAATTTATTCTGTCTCAGAGACTGGTGAACGTTGCTCGTTGATTGGTTGAAGCAAATCTGTATCTCGACATAGTGATTAACAAAGTAGTGGGTTACACTCGTTTCACGACATAGCCCCCTCCTTTCCTAGCTGTGACTTGTCATAGCTGACGTGTAAACCCCTGCTGTGGTTAATCCTTTTGCGTCTGTCCTTCCAGAGTACTAGGGTGTCGACTTAAAAAAATCAGCTCCTACATTGTCTCTTCCCGGAATGTAATTCACGGTAAAGGAATAAGGCGCAAGAAGCAGACTCCACCTTAACAATCTCGAATTTAACTTTTTAGATGCAGCCAAGAAAGTTAAAGGTTGGTGATCGCTTTGGACAATGAAGTGTGTCCCATACAGGTAAGGTGAAAATTTGTCGATGGACCAAATTAGAGCCAAACATTCTTTCTCTATGGTCGAGTAGTTCAACTCAGCTGCATTCAGCTTCCTACTGGCGTAGGCGACTGGTAAAAGTTCCTCCGGCAGGGCTTTTGATTTCTGCAAGAGAGTTGCACCAATACCTATACTGCTAGCGTCCGTCCTTAATACAAATTCCTGCGTGATATCGGGTAGCGTAAGGATTGGTTTGCTGGTGAGTTTTGCTTTTAGCTCTGTGTAAGCTTTTTCACAATCAGCATTCCATTGGATTTTGTCAGGCTGTCCTTTCTTCGTTAAGTTAGTTAACGGTGCACACAGAGAGTTAAAGTGGGGTATGTACTTCTGATAGAACCCACATAATGACACGAATGATCTCACATCTTTCTTCGTTTGAGGTCTGGGTGCCTTCTTTAACTTCTCTATATTCTTTGGGTCAGGAGACATATGACCTGTAGAAATAGTGTGACCTAAGAATTCCAACTCCTTACAACCGATATAGCACTTGGTTGGACGTGCAGTCAATCCAGTGGCTCTCAGTCTGTCAAAAACATGGAGAGCGCTACTATATGCTCTTCAAATGTGTTTGTAGCAACAAGAATGTCATCCATAAAGTTAGTGATATGGGGATTTTGTAGAGGTTCCAACAATTTCCTCATCATTCTTGAAAAGATACTGGGAGCATTTTTCAGCCCAAAGGGTAGTACATTAAACTCGTAGTGTCCGTCTGATGTACTAAATGCCAGCATTTTCCTAACTTCTGGTTTCACTGGTATTTGGTAGTATCCCTTGCTTAGATCTACCTTCGATAAATACCTAGCCTTACTCAGTGTAGAGAACAGCTGGTTGGTGTCAGGTAATGGGTCCACCTGAGATTCTGTGATCGCATTAAGCTTCCGGTAGTCAATACATAACCTGTGTTCACCACTCGGTTTTCTCAATAGCACCACACTTGAGCTATAGGGAGAGTCTGACTTCGAGATAATTTTCTCCTTCAACAGATAACCAACTTCCTCCCTTAGTGCTTGGGCTTTCGCATAGGGTATAGGGTATGTTCTCATGCATACTGGGGTAGGGTCGGTAACCTTCATGTCGTACTCTAACAGATTCGTACGACCTGGCTTATCTGTGAGCACATCAGCATGGGTTTCCAACACTTTCTGAACCCTCTTCTTCTGCTCTGGAGTTAAATGTTCACTAATATTTACTTGAACATAATCCTCTGTAGTTGTGAGTGGATACTCCATAGAGTGAAGGGGTTCACCGTGCATTTCTGTTGCAATGGCTAGGGTCATGATATGTGCAACTTCTGATGATTCCTTGTCATAGTATTTTTTAAGAAGATTGACATGATATACCTTCTCCTTTCCTTTCTTGTCAATCTTATAATTGGTCCTGGAAAGTTTCTCCAGTATGACATAGGGTCCCTGCCATCCAATCTGCAATTTATTATTGCTGCTCGGCAACAGTAATAACACCTTTTCACCCACCTCCAGTTCCCTATCCTTTGCTTTTTTGTTGTAGTACGCAGCATGCTTCCTCCTGGCCTGTCTTAAGTTATCATTGGCCAGTTTCCAACCTGCTTTCAATCGAGATGTCAACTCGTTGACGTACTGGTATGAGGAAGTCACTGTTTCCTCTGCTTTTTCATCAGTCCATGTCCGCAGCAATGCTTCCAGTGGACCTTTGATTGGTCTTCCAAACAACAATGTAGCTGGAGCCAATCCAGTTGAATTGTGGGGTACTTCCCTATATGCAAATAGTGCCGCGGGTAAGTATGTATCCCAAGTATCAGGTTTTTCACTCGCCAGCTTTCTAAGGATTGAAATAAGCGTACCATTGAACCGCTCTACTTGACCGTTCCCTTGGGCATGGTAGGGACTACAATGATAGTGCCTGGCTTGAAATATCCTGAATACTTCTTGTGTTAGCTTTCCCTTAAACTGAGACCCATTGTCAGTCAATATCTGATGCGGGAAACCTAATCGGGTGAATATTGTCAACAGTGCCTCTGCCACATGCTTTGAATCTATAGCTGACATGGCCACTGCTTCTCCCCACATAGAGCAAGTATCAACCAAGGTTAAGATATATGCATTTCTCTTCTTGGTCCTAGTGAGGGGTCCAACAATATCCACTGCAACACGTTCAAACGGGGTTCCCATAATAGGCATTTCTCCCAGTGTTGCTGGTGCAGTCCTATGCTTAGGAGCTACTCTTTGGCATTCTGGACAGGATCTTACATATCTTTTTATGTCCTCTGTAATTCCTGGCCAAAAGTAGTGACAGGCTATCCTTTGTCCAGTGGCCCCTATTCCCATATGTCCACTGAAGGGTATAGCATGTCCTAGCGTCATAACCTTCTCCCTGTAAGATTTTGGCACTACAAGCTGTCCATGCCCTTTAGGTCCTGTTCCAGCTTTTCTGTATAGTAGGCCATTCTTCATATACAAGTCTCCTTTCTCTGGAGGGTTATGTGCTTTAGGCAATTTGCCAAAACAAGGCTTCAATGTGCTGTCTGCTGCTTGAGCTTTTTTTCATCTCTTCTGGATGAGTATTGATAGGATTCTCCTCCATTTTCCTGGAGCTTTCCCTGGTCTGGACTGTTGCCATAACTACGGGTTGTATAGGTTCTCCAAGGAAAACATACCTACACCCCAAAATCAAAGGGTAAATAGGGTCGTCCATCACTGCTGCTTTGATTTCTCCTTCCACATAGCGAGATCTTATGTTGATTCGAGCTATGGGTAGTGTCATGGTTCTTGCTCCCTTGATCGGTCCTCTGATTTCCACTGTTTCTGTGGTTATCTGGTCAGGACTCACTAAAGAAGAGCACACAACTGAATCAAAGTCCAATCCTGTGTCATATAAACACAGTACTTGAGTGCCATTCACGGTCACTTCCTCACAGACAGGGGGATGATGGAAGTCTTTCTGACTTACTGCCATTTCCTTCCTTCCCTGATTCCCTGTTGTAAGACATGCAGCATGATGAGGAGGATTCTTCCTTCTGCAGTCCGCAGTATTGTGGTTACTCATTAGACAAGTTTTACACCACTTTCCTTCCTTCCGGTAAGGTGTCTTATCCGATCTTAGAGGGTTTTTGTCCTTTTGGTCAAACCTTTGTTTGTTCCTTGTGGTATGGTCCTTTTGTTCATATTTGGTATAGTTTTGTGATGATTTGAAGTTTTCACCCTGCTTCTTCTTATTTCCTAATAATTCTGCCTGAGCTGCTTGATACCTCTCAGCAACAGTTACAATATCTTCCAATCTCTCTGCTCCTTGTTCCATGATAAACTTCCTCATTTCTTGAGGCATGGACTCTTTCACTTGCTCCATCATTACCATTTCTTTCAGATCCTGACACTTCCCTAAACTACTCCATTTTTCCAAATAGGTTTCCAATCTAGCCGAGAATTGGTGATAGTTTTCTCCTGGAAGAAGTTTAGCTGTTCGGAATTTCTTTCTATATGATTCTGAGTTCTTTTCATATCTCACAAGCAGTGCCTGCTTCAGGATTTCATAATCTTCCTGGTCATCTCTTGAGAGCTTCAAATACACATCGTAGGCCACACCTCTCAATCCCTGAGATAGTTTAAGACTCCATTTTTCTTTCACTAAGCCATAGGTAGTGGCTAGTCTTTCGTATCTATCCAGGTACGACTCAATGGCGTCTTCTTTCTCAACAAATGGGTCCAGATGAAAATTCATGGCCCCACTTGAGGTGCTCTGGCTGGAGCTACTCTCAGAGTGAGGTGAGCTACCACCATTATTGCCAGTATTTGCCTGAATTTCAAGCTCTTTTAATCTCAACTGATGGTCTCTCTCTGCTTGTAATTTCCTTTCCTCATTTTCAGCCTCCCATTTCTTGGCTTCAATTTCTAATCTTTTGGTTTCTCTTTCTTCAGCTTCCAGTCTTTTGTCTTCTCTCTGAGCTTCCAGTCTTTTGCTTCTCTCTCAGCTTCCAGTCTTTGTCTTCTCTCTCAGCTTCCGCTTGCAACCGCCTTTCTTCAGCCTCTAATTTCTTTGCTTCTCTATCAGCCTCTAATTTCCTTGCTTCAGTCTCTAATTGCAACTTTCTTTCTTCCCTATCCATATGTTTGTCCACTTCTGTTGTGACATACTGAGTGAGAGCATCACCTGTCATATTTAATTCCTTACCCATCTGCATGATCGCAGTTCTGAACTTCACTAGATCAGCCATGGCGTTACTTAGATAGGGTATGTATATTTACTATAACCAAGTTATTGTAATTAAACTTAATTAATTTAAATGAACAAAAAATTTCCGTGCAACTTTGTGAGCATCAACTATTTACTGAGTACTAAATGGTACTCCTCCTAAGAAAATATTTAAAAAAAAAAAAATCCTATTATAGAATTTTTTTTCAAAAATCTGTTTCTTATGTTATCTATGGGTGGCACAAGATAGAGTGTAGATAGATGAATAGACTAAGTATGGCTCAAGATATACAGAAATATCCCAGGAACGAGCCCCCAGTGTGGCGAGAGGTTTTATTTGGCTTTAAGATCAGTATAGTACTGACAATTACAGAAATAGAATTTCTGCAGAAAATGGTGAAGTCCCAGTGTCTGAGAGAACTACTGGTATCACAAATTAGTTACGGCTGTGAATGATCTGATCTCGAAACAATAGTAGAGAGGAGACCGACATAAAGTGCCACCTCCGCTGTGTAACTAACTGTGATATTAAAAAAACCAAGGAAACAGATTTTACTTAACACTGATAAAATTGACAAGTCGTTCAAATACAATTTCCTTATTATTTATTTAGTATATACACTATCTACTCTTGTGCTGAAGGGTGAATGTTGAAAAATGGAATGTAATGAATTTGTAAGTTTACATATGATTTACAAATATTTATATTTATATAGATATGTAAATAAATATTACAACAAGTTTTCCAATTATAGGAACAAAAAATTATATCAGCTGTGCTGTTATTCAATTATAGTACATGTATCAGCTGTGCTGTTAATTAAGGATATAACACTTATCAGCTATGCTGTTATTTTTTGTCTCTTGCTATGCTACTTCACTTTCTCATCACTGACAGTTTCTATGCTCACAATGCCGACAGAAATGGTACTAATGTGTACTCATCTCTTAGAAGTGCTGTCCTTCTTGGTTTGGTTGACACAAAACACCAGCTGTTGATCGTTTCGTTAGCCCACCCAAGACTGAGGGGGACTAAAGATGTAGAGTCTTGACAACCTCTATGCTCCTGCGGAGTTCCAGGCAGCTGGATTGACGACCCACGATCTCAGCTTTTTTGACCAGTATAAAACATGTAACAAGCAAAAATAGAAACCAATATCTCTCCTCAACCCCACCTATTTCTATTGTATATGATATGAGCGTGTCTCAGTGTCTGCATGTAGGATGAATGACAACATGGCTCAGTATGATTTAGCAATAGCGAGACAAGACAGGTGTCTACTTGCAAAACATTCTTTCTGATAAACTAATACATGGATATCATTCAATAATATAAATTCAATGCATGAATACATTCAATAATATAAATTCAATACATGAATACATTCAATACATGAATACATCATATAATATAAGTTCAATACATGAATACATCCAATAATATGTACACCTAGGTGTGATACAACAATGTCCTTCCCCCTATAATATACCAGGCCCTCTCTGACAAGTGCTATAATATATCCTAACAATAACGTTATGTTCTTATGATAGGAGTATGTGAGACGAGGACTGTTTGGTGATATATCAGGTGGGAGTTATAGGAGACAATAGATTGGAGTTAGATGAGACAAGAGATTGAGTCCTAACAAGGACTGTTTTGGTTATATTTCAGTTGGTTTTATCTGAGATAATAGACTGAAGTTATAGGAGACAATAGATTGAGTCCTAACAAGGACTGTTTTGGTTATATTGCAGTTGGTCTGAGATAACAGATTGAAGTATAGGAGACAATAGGTTGAGTCCTAACAAGGACTGTTTTGGTTATATTGCAGTTGGTCTGAGATAACAGATTGAAGTATAGGAGACAATAGATTGAGTCCTAACAAGGACTGTTTTGGTTATATTGCAGTTGGTCTGAAATAATAGATTGAAGTTATAGGAGACAATAGATTGAGTCCTAACAAGGACTGTTTTGGTTATATGGCAGTTGGTCCTATTAGTAGATTGAGTTATAGGAGACAGATTGAAGTATGAGTCCTATTAGTCTTTGTCTATTCAATCATAATAGGAAATACAATCATTATACTTAATTTCCCCAAGATACAATCAGTAACCTGATAGGTAGTATAAATGACACACAAAAAATACCAACATTATAGACCTGCTGAAAGCCTATTTTCCTAAAGGTTATCGTAAATATATTTACCCTCTAAGATTCAAACCGGCCAGATTTTGACTCGACTTAGCAAAGCAAGCTGCAGGTCATTGCACTCCAGGTAAGCTATAAATCAAGGTGACAGCTTCTCCTCTTCAGTCGGTCGGTATCTCTGGCGTCGCGTCGGTGATGTGTGATTATGCATAAAATCCGCCCGATTATATAGGTAGGTAAATGCTTAAGGAAAGCGTTTGGTTGGTTCCTGGCGGAGCAAAATGATTGGTTTCCTCCGGTTTAGTCTCAAGCGCTGTACAGCCTAATTTTATTCAGTTTTCATCCGCCATCTTGCGTGAACAAGATGGCCGTTAATTTATTCTGTCTCAGAGACTGGTGAACGTTGCTCGTACGTTGCTCGTTGATTGGTTGAAGCAAATCTGTATCTCGACATAGTGATTAACAAAGTAGTGGGTTACACTCGTTTCACGACATAGCCCCCTCCTTTCCTAGCTGTAACTTGTCATAGCTGACGTGTAAACCCCTGCTGTGGTTAATCCTTTTGCGTCTGTCCTTCCAGAGTACTAGGGTGTCGACTTAAAAAATCAGCTCCTACATTGTCTCTTCCCGGAATGTAATTCACGGTAAAGGAATAAGGCGCAAGAAGCAGACTCCACCTTAACAATCTCGAATTTAACTTTTTAGATGCAGCCAAGAAAGTTAAAGGTTGGTGATCGCTTTGGACAATGAAGTGTGTCCCATACAGGTAAGGTGAAAATTTGTCGATGGACCAAATTAGAGCCAAACATTCTTTCTCTATGGTCGAGTAGTTCAACTCAGCTGCATTCAGCTTCCTACTGGCGTAGGCGACTGGTAAAAGTTCCTCCGGCAGGGCTTTTGATTTCTGCAAGAGAGTTGCACCAATACCTATACTGCTAGCGTCCGTCCTTAATACAAATTCCTGCGTGATATCGGGTAGCGTAAGGATTGGTTTGCTGGTGAGTTTTGCTTTTAGCTCTGTGTAAGCTTTTTCACAATCAGCATTCCATTGGATTTTGTCAGGCTGTCCTTTCTTCGTTAAGTTAGTTAACGGTGCACACAGAGAGTTAAAGTGGGGTATGTACTTCTGATAGAACCCACATAATGACACGAATGATTTCACCTCTTTCTTCGTTTGAGGTCTGGGTGCCTTCTTTAACTTCTCTATATTCTTTGGGTCAGGAGACATATGACCTGTAGAAATAGTGTGACCTAAGAATTCCAACTCCTTACAACCGATATAGCACTTGGTTGGACGTGCAGTCAATCCAGTGGCTCTCAGTCTGTCAAACAACATGGAGAGCGCTACTATATGCTCTTCAAATGTGTTTGTAGCAACAAGAATGTCATCCATAAAGTTAGTGATATGGGGATTTTGTAGAGGTTCCAACAATTTCCTCATCATTCTTGAAAAGATACTGGGAGCATTTTTCAGCCCAAGGGTAGTACATTAAACTCGTAGTGTCCGTCTGATGTACTAAATGCCAGCATTTTCCTAACTTCTGGTTTCACTGGTATTTGGTAGTATCCCTTGCTTAGATCTACCTTCGATAAATACCTAGCCTTACTCAGTGTAGAGAACAGCTGGTTGGTGTCAGGTAATGGGTCCACCTGAGATTCTGTGATCGCATTAAGCTTCCGGTAGTCAATACATAACCTGTGTTCACCACTCGGTTTTCTCAATAGCACCACACTTGAGCTATAGGGAGAGTCTGACTTCGAGATAATTTTCTCCTTCAACAGATAACCAACTTCCTCCCTTAGTGCTTGGGCTTTCGCATAGGGTATAGGGTATGTTCTCATGCATACTGGGGTAGGGTCGGTAACCTTCATGTCGTACTCTAACAGATTCGTACGACCTGGCTTATCTGTGAGCACATCAGCATGGGTTTCCAACACTTTCTGAACCCTCTTCTTCTGCTCTGGAGTTAAATGTTCACTAATATTTACTTGAACATAATCCTCTGTAGTTGTGAGTGGATACTCCATAGAGTGAAGGGGTTCACCGTGCATTTCTGTTGCAATGGCTAGGGTCATAATATGTGCAACTTCTGATGATTCCTTGTCATAGTATTTTTTAAGAAGATTGACATGATATACCTTCTCCTTTCCTTTCTTGTCAATCTTATAATTGGTCCTGGAAAGTTTCTCCAGTATGACATAGGGTCCCTGCCATCCAATCTGCAATTTATTATTGCTGCTCGGCAACAGTAATAACACGCAGCATGCTTCCTCCTGGCCTGTCTTAAGTTATCATTGGCCAGTTTCCAACCTGCTTTCAATCGAGATGTCAACTCGTTGACGTACTGGTATGAGGAAGTCACTGTTTCCTCTGCTTTTTCATCAGTCCATGTCCACAGCAATGCTTCCAGTGGACCTTTGATTGGTCTTCCAAACAACAATGTAGCTGGAGCCAATCCAGTTGAATTGTGGGGTACTTCCCTATATGCAAATAGTGCCGCGGGTAAGTATGTATCCCAAGTATCAGGTTTTTCACTCGCCAGCTTTCTAAGGATTGAAATAAGCGTACCATTGAACCGCTCTACTTGACCATTCCCTTGGGCATGGTAGGGACTACAATGATAGTGCCTGGCTTGAAATATCCTGAATACTTCTTGTGTTAGCTTTCCCTTAAACTGAGACCCATTGTCAGTCAATATCTGATGCGGGAAACCTAATCGGGTGAATATTGTCAACAGTGCCTCTGCCACATGCTTTGAATCTATAGCTGACATGGCCACTGCTTCTCCCCACATAGAGCAAGTATCAACCAAGGTTAAGATATATGCATTTCTCTTCTTGGTCCTAGTGAGGGGTCCAACAATATCCACTGCAACACGTTCAAAGGGGTTCCCATAATAGGCATTTCTCCCAGTGTTGCTGGTGCAGTCCTATGCTTAGGAGCTACTCTTTGGCATTCTGGACAGGATCTTACATATCTTTTTATGTCCTCTGTAATTCCTGGCCAAAAGTAGTGACAGGCTATCCTTTGTCCAGTGGCCCCTATTCCCATGTGTCCACTGAAGGGTATAGCATGTCCTAGCGTCATAACCTTCTCCCTGTAAGATTTTGGCACTACAAGCTGTCCATGCCCTTTAGGTCCTGTTCCAGCTTTTCTGTATAGTAGGCCATTCTTCATATACAAGTCTCCTTTCTCTGGAGGGTTATGTGCTTTAGGCAATTTGCCAAAACAAGGCTTCAGTGTGCTGTCTGCTGCTTGAGCTTTTTTCATCTCTTCTGGATGAGTATTGATAGGATTCTCCTCCATTTTCCTGGAGCTTTCCCTGGTTTGGACTGTTGCCATAACTACGGGTTGTATAGGTTCTCCAAGGAAAACATACCTACACCCCAAAATCAAAGGGTAAATAGGGTCGTCCATCACTGCTGCTTTGATTTCTCCTTCCACATAGCGAGATCTTATGTTGATTCGAGCTATGGGTAGTGTCATGGTTCTTGCTCCCTTGATAGGTCCTCTGATTTCCACTGTTTCTGTGGTTATCTGGTCAGGACTCACTAAAGAAGAGCACACAACTGAATCAAAGTCCAATCCTGTGTCATATAAACACAGTACTTGAGTGCCATTCACGGTCACTTCCTCACAGACAGGGGGATGATGGAAGTCTTTCTGACTTACTGCCATTTCCTTCCTTCCCTGATTCCCTGTTGTAAGACATGCAGCATGATGAGGAGGATTCTTCCTTCTGCAGTCCGCAGTATTGTGGTTACTCATTAGACAAGTTTTACACCACTTTCCTTCCTTCCGGTAAGGTGTCTTATCCGATCTTAGAGGGTTTTTGTCCTTGTGGTCAAACCTTTGTTTGTTCCTTGTGGTATGGTCCTTTTGTTCATATTTGGTATAGTTTTGTGATGATTTGAAGTTTTCACCCTGCTTCTTCTTATTTCCTAATAGTTCTGCCTGAGCTGCTTGATACCTCTCAGCAACAGTTACAATATCTTCCAATCTCTCTGCTCCTTGTTCCATGATAAAATTCCTCATTTCTTGAGGCATGGACTCTTTCACTTGCTCCATCATTACCATTTCTTTCAGATCCTGACACTTCCCTAAACTACTCCATTTTTCCAAATAGGTTTCCAATCTAGCCGAGAATTGGTGATAGTTTTCTCCTGGAAGAAGTTTAGCTGTTCGGAATTTCTTTCTATATGATTCTGAGTTCTTTTCATATCTCACAAGCAGTGCCTGCTTCAGGATTTCATAATCTTCCTGGTCATCTCTTGAGAGCTTCAAATACACATCGTAGGCCACACCTCTCAATCCCTGAGATAGTTTAAGACTCCATTTTTCTTTCACTAAGCCATAGGTAGTGGCTAGTCTTTCGTATCTATCCAGGTACGACTCAATGGCGTCTTCTTTCTCAACAAATGGGTCCAGATGAAAATTCATGGCCCCACTTGAGGTGCTCTGGCTGGAGCTACTCTCAGAGTGAGGTGAGCTACCACCATTATTGCCAGTATTTGCCTGAATTTCAAGCTCTTTTAATCTCAACTGATGGGCTCTCTCTGCTTGTAATTTCCTTTCCTCATTTTCAGCCTCCCATTTCTTGGCTTCAATTTCTAATCTTTTGGTTTCTCTTTCAGCTTCCAGTCTTTTGTCTTCTCTCTGAGCTTCCAGTCTTTTGTCTTCTCTCTCAGCTTCCAGTCTTTTGGCTTCTCTCTCAGCTTCCAGTCTTTTGGCTTCTCTCTCAGCTTCCGCTTGCAACCGCCTTTCTTCAGCCTCTAATTTCTTTGCTTCTCTATCAGCCTCTAATTTCCTTGCTTCAGTCTCTAATTGCAACTTTCTTTCTTCCCTATCCATATGTTTGTCCACTTCTGTTGTGACATACTGAGTGAGAGCATCACCTGTCATATTTAATTCCTTACCCATCTGCATGATCGCAGTTCTGAACTTCACTAGATCAGCCATGGCGTTACTTAGATAGGGTATGTATATTTACTATAACCAAGTTATTGTAATTAAACTTAATTAATTTAAATGAACAAAAAATTTCCGTGCAACTTTGTGAGCATCAACTATTTACTGAGTACTAAATGGTACTCCTCCTAAGAAAATATTTTTTTTTTTAAAAATCCTATTATAGAATTTTTTTTCAAAAATCTGTTTCTTATGTTATCTATGGGTGGCACAAGATAGAGTGTAGATAGATGAATAGACTAAGTATGGCTCAAGATATACAGAAATATCCCAGGAACGAGCCCCCAGTGTAGCGAGAGGTTTTATTTGGCTTTAAGATCAGTATAGTACTGACAATTACAGAAATAGAATTTCTGCAGAAAATGGTGAAGTCCCAGTGTCTGGGAGAACTACTGGTATCACAAATTAGTTACGGCTGTGAATGATCTGATCTCGAAACAATAGTAGAGAGGAGACCGACATAAAGTGCCACCTCCGCTGTGTAACTAACTGTGATATTAAAAAAACCAAGGAAACAGATTTTACTTAACACCGATAAAATTGACAAGTCGTTCAAATACAATTTCCTTATTATTTATTTAGTATATACACTATCTACTCTTGTGCTGAAGGGTGAATGTTGAAAAATGGAATGTAATGAATTTGTAAGTTTACATATGATTTACAAATATTTATATTTATATAGATATGTAAATAAATATTACAACAAGTTTTCCAATTATAGGAACAAAAAATTATATCAGCTGTGCTGTTATTCAATTATAGTACATGTATCAGCTGTGCTGTTAATTAAGGATATAACACTTATCAGCTATGCTGTTATTTTTGTCTCTTGCTATGCTACTTCACTTTCTCATCACTGACAGTTTCTATGCTCACAATGCCGACAGAAATGGTACTAATGTGTACTCATCTCTTAGAAGTGCTGTCCTTCTTGGTTTGGTTGACACAAAACACCAGCTGTTGATCTGTTCGTTAGCCCACCCAAGACTGAGGGGGACTAAAGATGTAGAGTCTTGACAACCTCTATGCTCCTGCGGAGTTCCAGGCAGCTGGATTGACGACCCACGATCTCAGTTTTTATGACACGTATAAAACCTGTAACAAGGAAAAATAGGGGCTAATTTCTGTCCTCAAGCCCACCTATTTCTATTGTATATGATATGAGCGTGTCTCAGTGTCTGCATGTAGGATGAATGACAACATGGCTCAGTATGATTTAGCAATAGCGAGACAAGACAGGTGTCTACTTGCAAAACATTCTTTCTGATAAACTAATACATGGATATCATTCAATAATATAAATTCAATGCATGAATACATTCAATAATATAAATTCAATACATGAATACATTCAATACATGAATACATCCCATAATATAAGTTCAATACATGAATACATCCAATAATATGTACACCTAGGTGTGATACCACAATGTCCTTCCCCCTATAATATACCAGGCCCTCTCTGACAAGTGCTATAATATATCCTAACAATAACGTTATGTTCTTATGATAGGAGTATGTGAGACGAGGACTGTTTGGTGATATATCAGGTGGGAGTTATAGGAGACAATAGATTGGAGTTAGAGAAGACAAGAGATTGAGTCCTAACAAGGACTGTTTTGGTTATATTTCAGTTGGTTTTATCTGAGATAATAGACTGAAGTTATAGGAGACAATAGATTGAGTCCTAACAAGGACTGTTTTGGTTATATTGCAGTTGGTCTGAGATAACAGATTGAAGTATGAGTCCTATTAGTCTTTGTCTATTCAATCATAATAGGAAATACAATCATTATACTTAATTTTTCCAAGATACAATCAGTAACCTGATAGGTAGTATAAATGACACACAAAAAATACCAACATTATAGACCTGCTGAAAGCCTATTTTCCTAAAGGTTATCGTAAATATATTTACCCTCTAAGATTCAAACCGGCCAGATTTTGACTCGACTTAGCAAAGCAAGCTGCAGGTCATTGCACTCCAGGTAAGCTATAAATCAAGGTGACAGCTTCTCCTCTTCAGTCGGTCGGTATCTCTGGCGTCGCGTCAGTGATGTGTGATTATGCATAAAATCCGCCCAATTATATAGGTAGGTAAATGCTTAAGGAAAGCGTTTGGTTGGTTCCTGGCGGAGCAAGATGATTGGTTTCCTCCGGTTTAGTCTCAAGTGCTGTACAGCCTAATTTTATTCAGTTTTCATCTGCCATCTTGCGTGAACAAGATGGCTGTTAATTTATTTTGTCTCAGAGACTGGTGAACGTTGCTCGTACGTTGCTCGTTGATTGGTTGAAGCAAATCTGTATCTCGACATAGTGATTAACAAAGTAGTGGGTTACACTCGTTTCACGACAATCCTAAAGAAGACAGAGGTCATACAATGTGAGCAACCCTGAGCCCATATCAGTAAGGTATCAGTAAGGTCTTTCTATGCCTTCTGTATCACTTTTGTTTCTGACTCCAGCTCACTCATGTAAGTGTTGTTCTGCCTCTCTCACTTCTGTTATATGATGGATCCCAGAGCAAGGACTGCCTTGTTATGCTATCATCAAATTTCCTCAGTGTGTGTCTTTTCCATTGCCAGCATCTTTGTCTCATCTCCCGTTCCACTTGCATTTGTGTGGTTCTTGTCATAAATTCCACATTGGTGACTTATCATGCCATTTCAATTATTTGTTTCTTCTGTTCTATTCAAGCATCCATTTTATGAAAACCTGTAACTTTTTGGTTGGTTGTTTTTGCTGTTTTCTCCATATTTCATAGCCATATAATAAGGCTGACTTCACATTTGAGTTGATGATTCTGATTTATATATTGGATTTGATTTCCATATATTTCCCAGTGGCATTGAGAGGTCCTTTTTTTTCCGTTACCGCAGCTCCCATATTGCTGCCAAGATATAAGTAAAATTCTACCACTATTAGGGGTGTTTTCTGAAGTGCAATTTTTTATTATCATTTGCTGTCTTTCTTCTCATAATCTTTGTCTATTCCATGTGGCTTCATGACATAACTGTAATTTTGTAGTTTTTTTTTTCCAGGCCTTTGGCTTCATGACTCGTGTAGCCCTAAAAGCTGAGAAGATGGATCATCACCCTGAGTGGTTTAATGTTTACAATAAGGTAAGAATGATTATCTTCATCATCATTTTTAATTGCATGATGGGTAATGGGGCAACCACTGCAGCTGACACCCACCCCCACCCCCGGTAGGAAGTCTGCACCAAACATTCACAACAATAGTTTCTATAGCAGTTTGTTTTTACATGATGAGGTTACCAGCCTCATGAACAACCTCATTTTAGTCGCTGTACAAAATGCCCGAGGGGCAGGAGATCTGTTCTTTCTTTGTCTCATCAGAGACCCCTTGCATAATTCCCAAGGAGAAGAATAATGCATTTAACATACTGTGCCAGAATAGGCAACAGGAAAATGAAGAAATTCATTATGTGTGGGACTTTTAACTGTTGCCATAAATGAATCATCATGGAAAGATTTTCCTTGGCTGTTTGATTAGTTTGTATTTTTGTTAATGCACATTTCATTTCTTTTCATATATGTTTCTACCACTGCATCATTCCAGTCTGTTTATATTTCTTCTTGGGCTGTCGGTCACGTTTTTGCATGCATCTTATGGAACAAATTATAAGTTTTTATGTCTGCAGTTATTTAATGTACTTGTTTGGTTTTAGCATTATGCTGCTCTCTAAAGTCAGATCATGATCATTTTCCTTTGGAGCCAGCCTTGCAGCTGACCGCCCCATGCAGGAAGCCTGCACTGAGCTCTTACATGCTCCTGCAGCAGTGGTTTCTGTATTGAATTGTTTGACATGATGTGGTTGCCAGTCCCATGCATAACTTCCTATTATTCACCTTGTACGACATGCAGAGAGGGGGTGAGTGGTCCTATTATTTCTTTGTCTGATCAGAGACCCACCGCAACTACACAGGGCCTGAAGCCAGATGATCAAGAGTTGTGGGGGGAAAAGATTGTTTTTTAAGTGGGGGGGTGCGTATATTATAGAACTTTGATACCCTGTTCAATCTGACCTGAGGTGGGCCATTTTGATTATAGTTTATTGTGGGAATTTTAATTCAATTTAGACGCTAGACTGATGTTAGCCCTGAAAAGAACCGCTAGCTGACTCTGAATTTTTCACATCATTTGCTTATTCCTAATATTGTGGCTTGTTCAATCAGTTGCCGTGTCCTTTGTTATAAGCGTGTTGTTTTTTTTTCTCTACATCTGTTCTCGCTATTTTGTTGGCAGCCATGAATAGGGCTAGCCCTTAAAAGGACTACTAGATGAATTGTGGATTCTTGTGTATTTTTGGCCAGCTCAATGTGTTTACATTGCGTATCTACTGCTTGTGTCATCTGCCTTGTTTATGACCCAAAAAAAGGTTTTTTAAAGGAAAGAGTGAACTAGCATCAGATGACCATTTGTCTTCGCTCAATGACCATTTTGGTCTACCCTGTTCAATCTAATTGTCAGTTATAATAAGGGTATTTATTCTCATTTTATTTTCAGTTTTGTGTTAATATGAAATACCTGTTGTTATTTGCAATTGATTGCTGTTGATGGTGACAGTTCATATTAAAATTTGTTGTTTTCTTACTTTTGTTATTAGTATTTTTCACGTGTCATGTTGTTTGTATTACTTTATTGTTTATCCTTAATTATGAGTAGTTATTTGTTGTTTTTAAAAAAAAAAATGTATGGTTTATTTTTTTAAAAAAAGGTAGAAAATATGGCTCATTTTTAAACCACTGCATTTACATCTAGGAATTTCTATTCATTGTTATGTGGCTCCTGGGCCCTCTGAAGAGGCAAAAACTAGGACTACTGCCCTAGGTATGTTATGTTGTAAGAGGCAGCAAATATGAGATTGTGCATAGGGCCAGCAACCTCATCATGTACAAGAAATTACTACTGAAACCACTACAGCAGGAGCATGTGAATTGTGGTGAAGAATTCCTGTAAGGGAGCCAGTTACACTGTTTCATGCTCCATAATGAGTGAAAAAGGAAATGATGATGTTGATTTCTGTGTCAAATGGCCAGCCACCGTTTTTAAAATTTATTTCATATTTACAGATTCTTTAACGTCTGCTGCAATTTTTCAGGTTCAGATAACTCTGAGCACACATGACGTTGGAGGCTTGTCACACAATGATATCACACTTGCATCCTTTATTGAAGAGGCAGCAAAGTAACAACTGTCACACACAAAAAATAATTAAGCTGTTTTGATATCATTATTGGTGTAGTTAAATAAATAATAGTTAATCAGTGAAGCTGCAACCTTTTGTCAGCATGGATAATTAGCATTGATAAAGCTGTAACCTTCTGTCAGTGTAGTTAAATAGCCTTAATTGAGGTGTAACCTTCTGTCAGTGTAGTTAAGTAGCATTAATGAAGCTGTAAAAATCTGTCAGTGTAGTTAAGTAGCCTTACTCAAGCTGTACCCTTCTGTCAGTGTAGTAAGGTAGGCTTAATTAAGCTGTAATCTTCTGTCAGTTTAGCTAAGTAGCATTAATGAAACTGTAACTTTCAGTTTGATTTTATGATTTGCTTAAAAATTTCTTAATTGGGTATTCCCTGCACAAAGAAAACAGCACATTTCTTGTGTAAGGGCCAAAAACACACACTAAAGCCCACAAGTCTACTGAACTCTTTAAGTGTAAAGTGAGGTATACTAAAAACCCAGAAAAGGGGTGCTCCATATATGTAACAGATATTTTGAAGTGCCGTAATAACAAATGCCAGAAATTGCAATCTGGTAGAAACAACAAATACTGTGTACTATAAAGAAAAAGGAACACTATATACTCAAATTAAAACCCACATGGGGTTGAACTGAGTATTCAATGCATGAAAAATACCTCATAGCTCTATTGCATGGCCAAAAATAACGTTTTTAAGTCCTCAAATCTAAAACGGAAAATTAAAATACCTTTTCAAAAATTCAGAAATGGATATGTACTGAAAATAAGAAAAATATTCTACTAAAGGGGAACTTCATTGCAAAGTTATTTTAAGGAACTTTTGCATGTTAATCAGACAGCATATTTTGATTATCTCATTTATGCAATTTTAGGCTCTATTGTGTTTAACTTACAGGCGTATAAATGTCTTACACTGTAATATCATGTTGTCCAAAAGTGTTTTATTAGTAAGCATTCTGCTCAAAGAGCTATGCATAATGTCATGCTGTTGTGCTATTTTCATTCTGTAATTCATATTGATTTCAAATTACGTCAATGTTATCAAATCCTAATTCACTTGTAGCACATTTTTTATATATAAAAGGCAAGATATAAGTTTTTAAATTTGAATTTATTTTTGATATGATCATTAGTCTTTGTCCTTCTGCTATTTTGTACCCCAAGTATATGGGGTTTTATTGTATTACTGACTCACGTGCATTTATTGAACTGTTTGTTCTAATATTGTATCAGGGAAATCTTTACTGTTTTTTTTTTTTTTTTTTTTTACTTTCTAGTCAATGAGTTCTATGCAAGGGTATTTGTTTTTTTTTTTTTTTTTTTTTTTTTTAATATGAAGATCTGAAGTGTATTGAGTCAAAATTTTATTTTTAATCAAAATTTGGTTGTTATAATATTTTTAAAGACAGCATTTAAAGCTTGCTCAAAATGTAAGCAAAACGTGTGTGCTTTTATTTTCTGTGGTTTATGCATGGAAAGGAAATATGTGAGAAAGCTGAGTGTAGTTTCATGAAGACTATCTTACACACACAATGACATTATAATTTAAAAAAAAAACAATTAGAATCAGAAACAGATGGGATGTAGAGCAGCCAGATCACACACAAAATGATGCATACTACCAGCTCAACAGAAGAGAACAAGTGGTAATCTTCAGACTCCGCACTGGCCACAACAGATTGAGATACCATCTCTTCAACAAGCTAAAGATAGGAACTACCAATCAGTGTAACTGTGGCACTGATAAAATGACTGCGGAACATTTGCTTCAAAGTTCCCCAACATATGCGGAATAAAAGAGCATATGGCCGACACCAGTACCAATCGTGGAAAAGCTCTATGAAGATTCTAATAGCCTTAAACTGACTACTGCTTTCTTTGAAAACATTCAGGTTGGTGTCTGAGAGTGTACGAAGAAGAAAATAACAATCAAGAGGAAGGCAAATTACATACTGAATTATATATACTTGTTTGTCCATAACTTAATACATATGTGTAAATAAGCAGCTGAGGCCTGTCACCTCAGGGGTATTATTATGGACAAAATATGTGTTCCTTATGGGGAGGTTAAACCCCCAAAATGAAAAACACAGAATTATAAGATAATAGCTATATCTGGTCATTTATACAAGCAAAATGACTGAAAAAAATACAAAACATCAAGGTATGTACTGAAAACTGGCAGTCTGAGGGGGAAAAACAGTAGAAAAAAGGCAAATTTTGGCTTTTTTGGGGTATTTTGTTGCCCAAGATATCTATGTGAGTACAGCTTCAGTTATGAAATTTGACTGTTTCATTTGTTCATATATGATCTTCTTCTTCTTCTTCCATCCTTAGCCACCAACCGGCAAAGCAGTATGTGGCCAGTACGCCTAGTGGCGTCTTAGGGCAACAACAAATTGATCAATCTATCGCTGTTTCCACCACGCCTAGTGGCGTCTTTGTGGAACAAAAACAGACCGAACAATCTATCATTGTTTCTGTAATCAGATTATTTGGCAAGCAGGTGATCAGCCCGCTGTGCGAAGTTTTTGCGGGATGGGGTAAACAGCCCCATGCCCATACCCTCCTTAGTCGCTTTTTACGACATGCGTGGTAGGGTGCAGTGTTACTATTCTTTGCTCCCCTTTCGGGCCCCGGTAACACACGGGTGACATATATGATAATGATTGTATACTAAAATAATTTTGATTGGTTTGATATCTGATTTTTTTTTGGATTTTAACATACCGTTTGACAAATAGTTGTAACTTTTTAGGGGGGTAACTTAGATATTTCTTAAGTTTTGTAGTTTGTTAACATATATGCTTTATTTTAGTATAATTTTATGGGCACTATGTGTACAGCATGTGACCCAAAATTCATTACTGTATCACTAATAGTTTTTTGAGAAATCATGGGCAACGTGCCCATATTTGTGTGAAAAATGCGGTTTTGAGAAAATGAAGAAAAAAGGGAAGAATTACACTTTTACACAAAATTTACTCACCTCAGTATCCCCCTGCTATGTAGGAATCATCTCTGGTATTTTCCTTTATTGATATCATGGGTTGTTTCATACTTTGCAGCTTACTTTTCATTAAATTCTCTATTTCAGCAGACTGTATGCGCTTTTTGTCAATTTGCGCAAATATTTGAAAAGCATATTTACCAAAGTTTAGACCTAAATTATCAAAGATGTTTTTTCTCCTCAGTTTCCCCACAGTTGTACACAATCACTGCATCATTTACAGCTATTTGCAGCCTACTTTTTCCAATGAAAACATTCTTTGGGCACCTATACCATATGAGGTTATGAAATGATTCATTTGAATTCTGAGTCCCACCATGAGCACACTTTTCCAGAAGGGTATCAGCTGCAAGTTCCTCAAAAACTTCTTTAATAATAGAACACACAAATTCAGGAAGTTGATTCTTATTATCTGCAGCTGGGTCTTTCTTCACAGGGCACCAACTATCACAGTCTTCATGTATTCCTTGTCTGTGTTTCCAGATTGCCCATATGCTCTTCTTCATTGCTGGAACATCTCCTACATTTCTGCGTATGGCTGCCCCATAGTGTCCTTGAATCCGTTTTATGGCTAACTTGGTTAATCTACCTATTCCACCTATGCCGGTATAAGTTTTCCCATTCTCTGTGAACTTCTTGCATCTGTTTTCTGATACTTTATCCAGAAGTCTCTTCCCCATTCGCTTTTGAACATGTCTGCAACATTCAAGCTTTCTTATAGTTTTGCCATGGTAAATGGGTGGCTGATGCTGTGCTACTGTCTTGTAACTTTTAGAATCCCCATCTCCCAGATATCCTGTGTAACACAAATCATACTGTTTCTCTGAACGATTAAAGACTTCTTAGTATTCCATATGGCTCCATCAAACCTGCAGTACCGTCATGATTTTTCTCACATTCTCCTGATTCTGAATGATTCTGACTCCAGAGTTTGAATTCATGGTCTGACATTCTGCTCTTTGCTTTCATACAGCTATCACAATAATTGCTGCTTACTTCTACATCCAACACCTTTGCTGGTCCTTTTTGGCTAACAGAAAGAACTGTGGCCACACCATTTTTGCTTGTAAAGCCTCGCCGCTGCCAAGTACCATCACATGAAACTGTTACATCTTTACCTTCTAACAGTTTTATTTCTGCTGCTGCTTCTGCTTTGCACTCATCTGCAACTATAGAGGTGGCTTCCAATATCTTTTTTCTGTAGGTGGCACTTCTTATGTTACTTACTGGTGGTGGCAAATTCATGTTCCCCAAAAGTCTCCTTCCCTTCTCCATGTGACATCCAATGCTATAAATTGCAAAAGTGAATCTCAAGTTCACATTTTCTGAGTTCTTCTTCATGGTAATAACATGTTTACATTGTGAGCACATTATATAAAGCTGACTCTCTAGACCTACAAGCTTCTCTGAAATTATAAAATTATCTCCAGTGTCTGGTAGTTCAAAACAAGATGGACATGGAAATTGTTGAATCAGCTCAGTTACTTGTGTCATATTATACAACCTGTATCCACTCATTCCTTCTACATTTGAATCAGCATATTCATCATCTAGGATATTTGTGTGTAGCTTTTGATAAGATGATGATAAGCTAGAAGTGCTCACAGGCTCACACTCAGAGGTACTAGCATTGTGTATGACAGTAGGCCTAAACTCTGTTAGTGGTTCACAGTTTATAAATTTGATAGTCTTATCTTCATTTAACCTTTTTTTCACATACCTATTTCCTTGAAACTTTCTTTTCTTTGAACGATCCATTCTCTTTCGTGAATTTTTATCCATTATAATAAATAATAAAGAATTATTTCACACACTGCAATGGTCACTGGTTTACCTCGTGTTAGAATTTGACAAGCCTTTGTTTACTTCGAATAGAATAGTCCCTTTTGAGAGCTCGTTTCTGATTGGCTGAAAAGCCCCAAGCTATGGCAATGGTTAACACAGATTAGCCAATCAAAATTATTTTTACACATGAAATGATGTTTAAAAAACTTTAATTAGGTTTACTTCAGGGAAATGAATACCGAAAAAATTTTTAAAATCCATGCATTAGAAGCGAAGATATACCAATTTGTACATTTTGCATATATAATTAGGTAAACAATACACTTACCTGACCTACTTTAAAAATTTATATAAAATCATCCACAAAGGTTTTAGTGAAAATAAACATAAAGAAATGTAGGCAAATGAATGTACTTTCCAGTTCAATATATATCTAAAATTTGATATTTTCAATGAAATTCTTCATTTTTGGGGGTTACACCTCCCCTTAACTAAAAACATATATTTCACACATTAAACCATATGTATATGTTAATCTCCACATTTAAATCTAGTGTAATATTGAAATGAGGTATCTGAGAAAGGTGGTTGAAGTAACAAGAAGAGACGTGGTCCGCAACTAGATGATATGTCAAGGCCTAAAAACCCAACCCCTGCAGACCCAAGTAGAACAGTCCCAACTAAGATGGTCTGGCCATGTCTGCAGAATGGGAGAAGATCCACTGCCATGGCAGGTATGGGAGGCTAAGAGCCAGGGATCCAGACCTCCCGGACGACCCAGAGTCTGCTGGGAGGATAACATTAGACAATCTCTGAAGGACTAGAATGGGACCAGGCCAGTAGGAAGACAGCCGTTAGGATAGTATGGCACTCTCTCTTCCAAACCTGTACACCTCACGGTAAAAGAGGAACGACTAAGTAAGTAATATTGCTGTACATGATGCTTGCATAAACAACAAGTAAGATCTCTCCAGGTGTCTTCTTCTTCTTCTTCCGTCCTTAGCCAAAGACCGACCAAGCAGTCAGAGGCCATCACACCTTGTGGCGTCTTAAGGGCAACAGCAGATTGATTTTCTCTGTTGTAGTTTCCCATCACGCCTAGCGGCGTCTTTAGGGCAACAACAAATAGATCCATCTGCCGTTGTTTCCGTAATCGGTGTGACAAGCCAACGGGTGATCAGCCCATTGGGCTCTCCAAGTGTACATCACATTAATTTTATTTTGTGAATCCTGCCACATAAATCATGAAATCTTGTTTGGTCTCTCCTCTGTGTATTCCTGGGACTTAACTTCTCCTGGGCGTTCTATAGCTCATAGCTGAGCTTCAAGTGCCTTGCTAGTTGCTGTAGGCAGTGATATCTTTTCACAACTTCTTGTTCCAATTTCATTCTTGACTTTTCAGTTTTCCATTACATGCCTTCAACAAATGTACTGTAAACCGTTCGGTCTGTACCATCTGTTCAAGGTTTTTTCATGTCTTCTTTCATCCCTTTAATGTCTCTCTCCAGGTTCCTTCTCCATGTATTTCATTTACGCTGAGGATTCCAGAACAGGGACTGCCTAGAAATGCTATCAGCTAGTTTTCTCAGTGTGCCATATCAGCACCTTCTCTTGCTTCACTTGTGTTTGCCTATTCTTTCCAGTAATTCCACACCGTCATGCCATTTCAAATCATTCTGTTTTGTGCAATCACCTGTTTATGAAAGTCTATCTTTCTGGCTGTCATTTTTATTGTTCTCCTTGTTTTAGAGCCATACAGTAGGACTGACTAGAAATTTTAGTTGAAGATTCTTAATTATTCGTACTGGACTTGATTGCCATATATTTTTTTATAATGCAGTGAAAGCTCCTCTTGCTTTTGTTTTCTTTTATTGATATCATTCCTGTCCTTAGAGCTGTTGACTAGTTCTGCTGTGGACTTCACTATCTGCTCTGTGTATCAACCTCTGTCTATTTCAATGAAGCATTCCTATTGCAATGTTTTCAAAAATGTCTTTTTCTCATAACGTCCAGTGGAAGTGGACTGCTTCCTTATGATGTGTGTAATAAGATTTCTCCCATGGTAGCCTCTATCCGGAAATGTTCTTTACTTTTTAACAGTCCGTGCTTAGCTCTCTTCAGTAGAATCACATTTCTGTGGCCTTTCAGAGACCATCTTGCTTATTTACTGATTGTCTATATTCCACATATATCGTACAAAGTGGAGATACCCCCAACAGAGCCACCTCAGATTGGGCGAAAAGAATCTCTTACAAACAAGCAGAAGAGAAAATAACACACCAAAAGGAACACCAGTGTTGAGGACTGTTTCGCGGTGTGAAGTAGCTTGGATATTTTGTTTATTTTGGTATCAAAGTTTTTGCACCTCGAAACACCCTCTCAACTATGAATACATGTTCACATACCATTGTTGATGTGTTAACACAAATGATTCTTTCTTCTTTGATCCTTAGCCGCCGACCGTCAAAGCAATCAGTGGCCATCGCGCCTGGTGGTGTCTTGTAGGGCAACAACAAATTGATTCCACTTTGCTCGGTCGGTGGCGATCCTTCGTACAGTGCCCCAACTCTGGTTCATTCTTTGCATCTCAGCCTCCACAGTCCTCCGCCAAGTTGTTTTTGGTCGGCCTCTCTTTCGTTTTCCTTCAGGGGTCCATAGCATAGCTGTTCTTGTGATGGCATCGGGGTCTCCTCTGAGGACATGGCCAACCCAGCTCCAGCGTCTGCCAGCTATGATGGTGTGCATGTCCTCTTGCTTGCTACAAGTAAGCAGATCTTGGTTGGTGTTGGTATTCGGCCAAAAGATTCTGAGAATTTTTCTTAGGCATGTTGTGTGAAAAGAGGACAATTTCGACATTTCCTTCTCTGTAACTCTCCAGCATTCCGCACCATAGAGAAGCACAGAAAGCACACAGCTCTGATATAATCTTAATTTTGTGCTTGTGCTTTACTGAAAGGACTTCCAGATGTTGTTTAGACTAAAAAAGGCTGTTCTTGCTTTGTTCATTCTGTTGTTGATGTCTTTGCTTGCTCCGCCGTCTGGTGTTACTATGCATCCTAGGTATGTGAAGGTGTCTGTCTGTTCCAGTTGCTGATTCCTTACTGATATGGGCTCATGGTTGCTCACATTGAGCGTCATGACCTCTGTCTTCTTTAGATTGATGTTCAAGCCCACCTGCTGGCTATCTGTCCGTTTTTTCCTGGATGTGTTGATGTGAATGTGCTAGTAGGGCAATGTAACACAAATGAGAAGGGCTCATATTAGTGTTCATAAACAGTCACGACATGACGGCTCACGAAGTCGGGGGTTAACAACTGTTCATGACGATCGTGTATCCTTTTTGACGACGTTGGTAGAACAAAGGAACAGTCAGAGTGTTATTTTCGCTTTTGAGCGAACTAGAGGCGTTTTGCCCTCTGGAGGTGTATGTGTGTGGCTCATGCCATTCTCTTCATGTATGTGGATTAATTATTGATTTTGTATATCTCAACGTGAGAATTCTATTGGAGTTTAATAGATTCATGTAAGCTCAAGGTAGCAGCTGTGTAATTCACTCAATGATGGCTAATTACAGTGTGGCCGTTCGTTAGAGAACAGTTATATAGAAATGAAGTACAGTATCTTCATAGAAACCACGGTTTCTAAATATCTTGGGACCTGTCTGGTGACAGTCCTATAAACTGCAAGAGCGTATTCGCCCGTGAACAGAGGCTCGTGCCAAAACCCCATCGAGGGCTCTTGAGGTATGGGGCTCAAGTACAGCCATTAGCGGCTTACAAGACTGGCCAGGCCCTCTACATGACAGACCACAGTCTTAGTCAAGGTGCTGTGCGCACCACAGCAATCAGGATGCCTGCACATGCGCTAAATTCATCTACATTTCACTCGCCCTGTACCCTGCAGGCGCAGAACTACTGGGGGTCCTTCTCAATTGCCCCGTGGAGCCAGGAGGCATGAGAATAGAGCTACTGGCCAAGCAAAGAAAAGACCATTTAAAATAATGCACTGGAATGCTGAAGGCGTCAATAGTAAAAAAGACGGCTACAGCAAAAAATTAGAGCTCAAAAATATCTTGAATAACTACAAAAGACAGTGAAGTTTATACAAGAAACAACATTGCAGATATAGACAATATAGTTCAAGCGAACGAAAGAAGAAGAAGAAGAAGCCAATTCGTTACTTACAAGTCAATGACAGACTTACGTGTGTGATCTGCACAAAATTCATTACATTTCATACTAGAAATCATTAGCAGGATTTCTGAAGGGCCAAGTGTTCATACTGGCTAACATTGACGTATATACTGTAATCTGTTTTAGAATGTGTCGTATAATGGAATTTCATGTATTACGTGAATAATTCTATAGAAGTCGTCTATGGCAGGCATCCGAGGACATTTTATCTAAATGTGGTGTTCCAGATGTGTTGTGCAGTCTGTGGTATTGTGGGCAGTGCCTAATTTCAAAGAACACTTAACACCCCATCAAGTCAAGACAAACAACGAGAAACCCCACAGAACATTCACGAACACAACACGGGAAAATTCACACCACCTTCTCGACATTAAAATTTAGTAAAGAACTCTGCGACATTAGTTGAGATACTTTATTCCATTAAATTTAATGTTTGCAACAACAAAAAAAGCAGCTGAGGGCTATCACTTCAGAGATGCATTATCCCCATTGTTAGGTACGGCTGTTAGATACTAAACATATTTCAGGATCTGCTCTATGTACACCAAAAAACTCATTTTCTTACTTCCATATACACTAATTTGTTGCTTAGAATTTTTTTTCACGTTATAGAATACTGTTTTTGATTGGGCTTTTCTGCTCTTTCTTTCTGAGATGCATTTTTCCTCTGATGTTATTAATATGCCCAGGTATTTTAATCTATTGACTTGTTTCAAAACTATCCCATTTTGCTTTGATGGTGCATTGTGGGGAAGTTTATTTCTTTGAGATGATCATTAGCTTTTGTCCTTTTGCTATTTGGGCTAAGGCTTTCAGTTTCCTTTTGTGTCACAATCATATCAGTTATTGCTTATGGTTTTTTTTTTCATTTTATGCTATTACTACTTTGTCACAGGGAAAAATATTGAAAACTAGTTACCTAGGGGATCAGAAAAGTCAGTCAAAAACTACTTTATCACTGGCTTATCACATATTTTATGCTACATCCACCAACTAATATTCATTGCATATCCTTTATGGATCTCTATTAATTTTCAGTGTACAGGAAGAAGAGAACTGGTGATAGCACACATCCCTGCCTTGTTTGGAAGAGGGAAGGCAAACCGGTCCTAAAAAATGCCGTGCTGAAGTCGGATGTGTCTTAGATATTAGCTCCGGTGTAAAGACAATGAAATAAATTCCCATATATGATTTACAGAGCTCAGTAATGGGGAGCAGAACATCGGACCACTGCACCCTACCAAGCAGGTGGTAAAGAAAACTAAGGAGGGTTATGCATGGGGTTAGCAAGCTCTTAGGGTGCTGGCATCTTCATGACTTAATACATATTGCTACTTAAACCAATGAGGGTCAAGAAGATGAAAGGGCCGAAATACATGTAAGGGGGCCTGTGTGTTATCTTCTGAGTTTTATCTTTATTTGGCCTAATAGGAGATGCTGATCTGATGCCACGGTTGCTCCCCTGTATACTTCATCATGTAATAATGATATAAGCTTCTTGTTTACGCATATACAAGCAATCTGATTCTCTGTCCTGATATCTAATGATGTCCACGCTGCTTTGTGTATTTTTTATTTGGAAACTTGCTTGCTCCTGAAGCAAGGTGATTTGAAGCAAAGAAGTTTATTATTTCTTCATTGTCGTTCACTGTCCCCAGTCCATGATTTCATCAAAACTGCTATTGTTGTTTCTATCTTTGCGTTTAGATCCATCAAGATAATAATTTTTTTAATTATCTTTTTATAACTGACATTTTGAAGTCTGGTGTAAAATTTCTTATGTCATTGGTTCCTCGCCGCCATTTAGTCAGTGCATAACACTGGATGGTATTCATCTTTATTTTCTTTTTGGCAGTTTTGAATGTTGCTGATGTGATATTAATCTGAGTGCCAATGCTTCCCATTCTAAAAGTGCCGTCTGTACTTTCTTAGAGCCACACCTTTACTTTAAGTTGCACTTTTTACGGGGCCACATCTGCAGCTGACCCCTGTTCCGGAAATTCGCACCGAAGCACATGCTCATGCAGCAGTGATCTCTGTAGTATTTTCTTTTACGTCATAAGGTTGCCAGCCCTCGTTAAAATACCATATAAGATTACTTTTACGGCATGCCTGATGAAAAAGTAGTCCTATTCTTTCTATGTCTGCTCAGCCTAATTAGGGTATAATCTGGTCTAGAGTTATATTTTTGCACAGGTCGCCAAGAGTAAGGTAACAGAGATGCGGTGAAAAATATAGTGACACCGCGATTTATGCGAGGTTTACGTTCCGAAAGCACGCACGTAATTTGAGACAGTGTTCTCCATTGAAATTCGGTACATTATAATTAATTATAAAGGAGATTCGGCAAAGTAGATTACAATAAAAATTAAATACAGTTTTTTGGGGGGTTTTTTAAGGATAGGAAAACGAATATAAAACATAAGAAACAAAATAAAAACATGAAATTAAAAATGTTAATAATAGTAGTGACGATTTCTTCTCCAGCTTGCGTTATTGCAGTGTATAGTTTCGTCTGTGCTTGTCGCACGAGAATGAATGCAACAGTTACTGTTTGCTCTGCGGGGAAAAGTGAGTTGCAGCGACTCTGCAGCTAATTAACATGCTTTGGTTATGGCAGTTCAGTTCTTACCTCGACAATGTCATATGGTGTACCAGCAACCGCTGGGAATGGTGGGCATTCACCACATAATTCCAGTTTCGCCGGTATTCATTGTTTGTTTTTGACTTCCTCCATTGTAGTAATGTCAGACTGCCAAATGATTCCTGTTTGTGCTGCCTTTTCCATCGATTTCGTCACTTGTTATAGTGTTTCCAAGTACAGTGTTCCCTTTCTCATCAGTATAATTTCCTTTTTAGCTCCGACTTTGTCCTCAGTAAGTCTGAAGAAAACAAATATTCTGGATCAGGATGTTGCACCAGTTATCATTATCGATAACTATGAATTGGCGGTTATGTATCATTTCACATACCTGGGGTCTACCATCAACACCAAACTCTCTGGACACAGAAATTGACAGCTGCAGCCATCTTTGCCCGTCTCACAACGCGTGTCTGGGGAAACTCCAAACTCGCTATGAAGGCCAAAGCTGTGGTATATAATGCTTGCGTCACCAGCACGCTTCTGTGTGGCAGCGAGACATCGAAAACCTACGCGAAGCAAGAAAGAAGGCTCAATACCTCCCATCTACGGTGTCTACGTCACATCATCGGTATTTCATGGAAGGACAACGTGACTAATGTCGAGATCTGTCACGTGCTGACCTTCAAAGCTTGTGTACACTGCCTAGACCGCGCAGACTACGTTGGCTAGGCCACGTCCGCCGCATGGAAGATGGCCGCATCCCTAAAGATATTTTCTACTGGCATATGGCAAAAGGCCTAGGCCGGTCCCAAGCCCGGCTGAAAAAGGAAGAGGGCGGCCTGCACGGAGGCCGTAAGGAGGCAGCTCCTCCATCATGCAAAGGCACAACAGGCCAATCACCTGTTTGTCTTAAAAACCAGATTACGAGAAACATAAGAGAGAAAACCGGACTGATTTTAAAGGCGACGAAATGGAACGGACTACGACTTACGGAACATGAAACACAAGAAGTATAAATGGGAAGGAAGAGGAGCTGGTGGAAGAGATGAGGAAAGCCAAATTATAAATCCTGGCTTTAACAGAAACAAAGAAAAAAGGATAAGGAGTTTTGGATCTCGATGGCTACACGCTGCTCTACAGTGGTGTCCCCGCATCTGAAAGAGCTAAAGGGGGAGTGGGTTGTATTCAGTGGCGTATTCTCTATGTGTGCTGTGCGTGCTGCGCACACCTATGCGCGAAGGAAAATAAAAATTTAATTTATTATTCTATAAAATATTTCTCCTCTAAGTTCTGCTTTCGGACCGCACGCATCAGGATAACGGATTTTCCTGCATAGAATCTACGAGTACATCTAGTTTCAGTTTCACAGAAGCGTTTTATAGTGCAGTTTTTATTGGTTGTAGCAATCGCCCGAAGTTTCTCGGGTAATTCCGTCACAATGCGTGCTGGACCGTTCGGATTCACGTCTAAAGACTGGTTTGTGTGAACCGGGGTCATGGGCAGATACGTCAATACAATGCGAACATGCGTGCGGTGGCCTAGCAGCTCTCGAGTTGTAAAAATCGGCTGTGTCCGTCCAGTGTTTTTTGTGATTAATTTTTGTTAGTTGCCGGGAATGCAGATTATTACAGTGACAGTGAGTTTCAAGTTGTAAGTTAATTAGTATTTCGGAGATAATTGACATATACCCCTAATAACTATCGTTGCGTAATTGAATATAGATGGTTTTTAAATTAAGAGGGGAAGAAGTTAAATAGTAGGCGTACATATTCATTTTAAGTAGCAGCACGCCTAGCTCGCATTACCTGGATACGCCACTGGTTGTATTGTGGCCAAAAACCAAAGGGATAATATCAAGGGAGGGAACTTTGTCTCGGAACGCATTATGGTCCTAAAACTAAAAGAAGGAGAAACCATAGTCAACCTTGTCATTGTGTATGGGCGGAATGAAGATGAGCGAGAAGAAGTCAAGGAGGAATTCTTCGAGATGCTTCAAATGGGACTTAGATTCTGCACTGACAGAATCTGATCATTCATTCATCTGACGTATTCTTTCCAGAACGTTGTCTCCATTAAGCTGCTCTGAAATCACGATTCTGGGCATAGTTAGGAAGAACTCATTCAAATATGTCCGGGATGCTAGAGTATGGAGGGGGCCAGAGATTGGAAGTGACCATTACTTGTTAACAATTAAAAGAACAACTGAAAGAGTTACTCGACCTAGGAACTGCCTAACATCACGAAAGAAGCTAAGTAAACGAACAGGGGAAACAAGCATTAAGACCTACAAGTTGAGAGAGCCAGAAGTGAAGACCAGATACCAGGGGCTTATTGCTACAACAGTGAGAAACACAGAACAACAACCTGATGACCTGAAAACACTCTGGCTGAAATTTAAGGACATTATAAAGACAGCTGCAGCAGAAGCATGTGGTGAAGTTCGACTTGGGAACAAGAGACAGAGGACATCTTGGTGGACAGATGATGTTAAAGAGAAAATAAGAGAGAAGAAAAAGGCATGGAAACAATACTTACGAGCTAAAAACACACCAGGAAAAAACAGAGAAATACAGAGAATATATGATACTCAGAACAGAAGCAAAGAACAAGGTGCTAGCAGCTGTGGTGGATTTGATGTTATGAAATGTTGTTGTTATGAACTCTTAGTGTACTGAATGAGGTCAGCTGTGAAGGTCCCTGAATATAATAAATATTATGGTAAGTTACAGGGTACCTTTCTGCTACCACCTTTTTGATCTCACTCAGACTTATTCTTTGACTAAAATGTATGATGATGATGATGTGACGATATTCTAAATACAATATCTAAATTAGAATATAACATTAAAGTACATAAAGTCTAAAATAGGATAGAACTAAAAATTTGGGAGAGATTGGCGTCTTCACCCACGCCAGCGCATTAGTTAACGCCTTATGGCCGAAATAAATGTACCCAATGCTTCTAAGTAACCTTGAAATAAATGTAACACTTTTCCAAGTTCAAACAAATATTTGCCTAGGAGACAGAAGTATATAGGACAACGGGGGAGAGAAAGATAGATGGCCCAATGCTAATTCGTTTCGCGTTGATTTCAAACTAAAAGCCAACCGCAACGCAGTGGCACGACTTGCCTAGGGCGATTTTAACAATACGAGGAAAAAGTAAGAAAATGTTCGGGAATTGGGTCATGCAGACAGCATTTATGACGTAATTCTCACGTACTACGAGAAACTCTCGTAATTTACTCGAAAATAGTGCAACAAGACATGAATAGGTTGGATATGGTAGAAAAAACGTGTAATTCTGAACCAAGGTACCTAGGGCCATAAAAGTTATATATTCGTGTGCCTTGGGACTTTCTAAGCAAGAATATGTTATCAGTTACACAAATAGTCCACTAAATGACCAAATTATAGCCATAATACTATAGAGGATCCGACAGACTGTCAGGACAAGTCATGCCTGCTTATTTTTTTTATGGCATATTTTGAAAACAACTTTGGGGAAAGAAGGTACGGGGAATTGGATTGGATAGTATTTAAAGCAAGGCGAAATATTATTGGTTGACCTAAAAATACAAATCTAGTTGGTAGTAGTAACGCATAGTGGTTTGAGATATTTTTTTTAAAGTTCATTCAAAAATAAGAGATGCTTGGTCCCATTGGCCAAAGCCTTTTACATTATAGGAAAAGTAGGCTGCTCGCTGCCATTTTTTTTTTCTTCAAAATATTCTGAGGAGCAAGCAGCGATGAGCAGACTTGTGCTTTTTTATTAATACTAATAACAGAAGGCAGTCTGGACAGGGGCAGTGCTGAAAGTGTGCCATATTCTATTGCCTATTCATCGTTACTTGTTTATATTTCCTTGATATGTGAACAGATTGATTTTATTGACTTTTTAATTAAACAAGGGTTGGGTGTAAGAAAAGGCCATGTAAAAAGATTGTAATTAAATGGTTCCATGGCAGACTTAGGCATGGCCTAGATGTTGATCCATCATATAATGGACTATCTAAGAAGTTTAGAACTACAGGACTATATATGATGGTCATACAGGAACATTACACCTATCTTATTGCATGGAAAAGATTACTGCTGGAATGACAGAGGCGTAGCAGCCATTAGGGAAAAGAAAAGAAAACTGGTACAATTTGTTCCATCAAACTAGAGTGGAGAAGCTAGGTTTGTCAGAGAGATCTGACCAAGTTCTTTATGTTGAATGTATTATTATATGTAACTTTGGGGGAATTAGTTTGATATTAAGACAGAAACATAACTTGCATTTACAGGGGTTTCTGCTGGCACTTGTCTAGTGCTGGTAATTGCTGATTGAGAAATTCTGCACGATTTCTAAGAGTCTCTGGTACCTGCTTGTAGTGAAGAAATTCAAGACCAGAGGAGACTGAGGTGTTTGGCCAAACCAACTACAACTGCTGTGATTCCAGGGTCCAGATAAGTCTTAGTATCTGGCCTGGGACAACTTATCAGTGACTAAAGAAAATCTCCTGTGTATACATAAACATTCCTCCCAAAGAATAAAATAAACAATCCTAGTGAAACAAAAGAACTTTGGGATGATGAAAATCCCCAACCTGCCTCCAAGTACCAGTTAGTTAAAATAGAGTAATTTACATCAAATTGAAAATTTGTAACAATGTACTATGGACATATTGTCTTTTGTATGTAAATCTCTCTCTCTCTCTATATATATATGTAAATATATTTATCTATCTAAATTGATTCTCATTAAGAGGTAGTCCTGACCATAACAAATTTAGGCTCATGACCAATAAAGATTAACAAAAGAAATTCTAAATATAAAATTTAATAACTGGAGTTAGTTGAGTTTATCATAGTACTTAGTATATGTATGTGTATGTTTTTGTATTGAGGTTCTTTAACATCACTCTTACATTACCCTAGACACTAAACATAGCTCTCAATCATACTAGGCCAAAATATAACTTAGAGTGAGATCGTAGGTGGTATCAGCAAGGTGCTTTGAAACACATCTATCAATTGTCTACATCAGGGACCTTCACAGATTGACCTCACTCAAGTACAACTTTACCATACACCAACCTTCTTAACATCAAAACCCACCACATATATTGGGGTCTCTAGGTCCGGGATTTGAATTTGGCATAGTTAGATGAATGTTTGAAATAGGAATCTCATACAACATATATTAACTAACTCCAGGAATAAAAATTAGCAGTAGTATATAAATTCAAGATTGTATTACTATTGTTATTAGAGGTTAGAAACACCCCCTAAGAAAGATAATAATAATTAAGTGGAGATTTACAGTTGATAAGTTGTCACAGCCAGTAGTAATTAGTTAATTATAGTTGGTATTTATTTTAGTTAAGTTTAAGATTGTCTTAGAACCTTATTAGACCTACTTGAGTTAGAATGGCTGATTTAGCCAAGTTCAGATCTGCCGCTGTGCAGACTGCTAAAGAGATGGGCATGGATGGACCAGAGCTGGTCCAGTATGTAACTTCAGAATGCGACAAGTATATTGAAAGGGAGGATAGGAAGTTAGCAGAAGAGAGAAAATTACAGTTACAATTTGAGGCTGACAAAGAGGCTAGGGCATTGGAGGCTGAGGCTAAGAAGTTACAGATAGAATTAGAAGAAAAAAAGGCAGAAAGAGAAGCAGAAGAAAAGAGATTGGCTGCAGAAAGAGAAGAAAAGAGATTAGCTGCAGAAAGAGAAGAGACAGGCTGCCGAGAGGGAAGTAGAAGATACGAGATTACAAAGGGAGCACGAGTTACGACTAAGGGAGTTGGAAATTCAAGGCCATGCTCCTGAAAATGGTGCCAGCCCCTTTGCCTCAGATGCCACTGCTAGTCAGGGAGCCTCAACCTCAGCTATGGGTTTTCATTTAGACCATTTTGTTGAGAAAGACGATGACATAGAGGGGTATTTAAGTAGGTTTGAACTTTTGGCTACCACGTATGGGTTAGAGAGAGAGGTGGAGCCTCAAGTTATCACTGGGTCTTAGGGGAACAGCTTATGAAGTTTTTGCCAAAATGAGCAGGGATGACCAAGACAATTACGACATGTTAAAGCAGGCTCTTTTGTTGAGGTATGAAAAGAATGGAGAATTTTATAGATAAAATTTAGAATTGCCAAACTACTGTCGGGTGAGACCTATCACCAGTTCTCTGCACGGTTAGAGACTTACTTGGAGAAATGGACTTCTCTGGGGAAAACCCAAGATCTTAAGGAAATGATCCTGATTGAGCAGCTAAGAGAGTCCATGGCTCCAGACTTGAGAAAGTTTCTCATGGAACAAGGTGCAGAGAGGCTGGGTGAGTTACTCAATGTCGCTGAGAGGTATCAGGCAGCCCAAGCAGAAGTAGCTGGCACTAAAAAGAAACAGGTAGAAAATTTTAAGGCACCACAAAACTTTAATAGGTTTGACAATAGAGACCAGAACAAAGGTAAGCAACAGTTTGATAGGCCACGCCATGATTATAAAAATAAGACCCCACAATTCAATGAAAGGAAATATGATGACAGAAAACCTTTTCATAAAGGTAGATTATATTGTAGACATTGTAAGATGGACAACCATAACACTGATAGTTGTAGAAGGAAACCTCCTAATTTCGCTGCAATGAAAATGGGGAGAAAGGGAGTAAAGGTCAACTCTACTGAACAGCAGGAACCTTACCACCCCCCAGTGTGTGAAGATGTAACATGTAATGGAGTCACCATAAGGTGCCTGTATGATACTGGATTAAATTTTGATTCAGTTGTGAGTTTTCACCTGGTGCAGGCAGATCAATACACCACAGAAACAGTGGAGATCCAAGCTGCAACCAAGGACGTAGCGACCATGACACTTCCCATCGCCAGAATAAATGTGAAAACGCGATATGTGGAAGGAGTAATCAAGGCAGCAGTGTTAAATGAGCCAATCTACCCTCTGATATTGGGGTGTAGATATGTCTTCTTGGGGAATCCCAAGAGACCTGTGATCATGGCAACAGTGCAGACCAGATCACAGTCTAAAAAGGAGGAGGATAATCCGATAAATACCCATCCAGATGAGATGAGGAAGGCGCAGACTGAGGATAAGACCCTCAAGCCTTGTTTTAAGAAATTGCCCAAATGTCATACACCTCCAGGCAAGGGAGACTTCTATATGAAAAACAAATTGATTTATAGGAAGGCTGGAACTGGATCCCATGGTCACGGACAGCTAGTCCTTCCCAATTCATATAGGACTAAAGTGTTCGAAACAACAGGACAGCGTATAGCTTGTCATTATTTCTGGCCAGGAATAACTGAAGATATAAAGACATATGTAAAATCCTGTCCAGAATGCCAACGGGTAGCTCCAAAGCATTGGACTGCTCCAGCAACTCTAGGGGAAATGCCCATAGTGGGAACACCTTTTGAAAGAGTTGCCGTGGACATTGTGGGACCTCTCACTCGTACCAAGAGGAGGAACAGTTACATTCTGACTCTGGTGGACACTTGTTCTATGTGGGGAGAGGCGGTAGCCCTGTCATCAATCGATTCGAAGCATGTGGCAGAGGCATTACTCACAATCTTCACCAGGTTAGGTTTTCCCAACCAAATTTTGACTGATAATGGCTCTCAGTTCAAAGGGAAACTAACGGAAGAAGTATTCAGGATCTTTCAAGCTAAACACTTTCACTGTAGCCCGTACCATCCACAAGGAAACGGCCAAGTGGAAAGATTTAACGGGACGCTCATTTCGATCCTGAGAAAGTTGGCACATGAAAAACCAGATACGTGGGATCAATACCTTCCCGCCGCCGTGTTTGCTTATCGGGAGGTACCCCATAGTTCAACCGGTATGGCCCCGGCAACCTTGTTATTTGGGAGGCCAATAAAAGGTCCATTGGAAGCCTTGTTAAGGACGTGGACTGATGAAAAGGCAGAAGAAAATATTACCTCATCATATCAATATGTGAACGAGCTGACCATTCGTCTTAAAACTGGCTGGAAACTTGCCAATGAAAATTTGAGACAAGCCAGGAAAAAGCATGCTGCCTATTTTAATAAGAAAGCTAAGGACAGAGAATTAGCTGTGGGAGAGAAGATACTTCTTCTTCTACCCGGCAGCCAAAACAAGTTGCAAATTGGATGGCAAGGTCCATATACAGTTCTAGAGAAGGTGTCTAGAACAAATTATAAGATAGATAAGAAAGGGAAAGAGAAAATCTATCATGTGAATCTCCTGAAAAAATATTTGGACAGAGAAAACCAGGAAGAGACACACTTACTGACCTTGTCTGTTGCAATGGAAATGAAAAAGGAACCACTCACCTCTGTCGTGAAATTCTAAATCCACATATCTAAATTAGAAAGTAAATGTAAAGCCTAACGAATTATTTCAATAAAAGGAAAGAAGAATGGTAAAAGAACAGTGCGGTCACAATAGCGTACGCCTGTATTATAGAGCGTCATGCTAGTTAAACAAGAAAACCCCTTTTTATGCTCCGTCTGCATAATTGTAACGCTTTCACGTTTGCTAGTAAAGCCTACTGCATCAAATACACGCGTTTCTAAAAATAAAACTGTTACTGTGTTTCTTAGAAAACCTTGAGATAGACACACTGCGTAATGACCTAGATTAATATTACATTAATGTTATTTTATGCACTACGTAAACGAAAAGACAGACGTGCTTAGAAGAGAGAGAGAGAGAGAGAGAGAGAGAGAGAGAGAGAGAGAGAGAGAGAGAGAGAGATGTACGGAGGAACGCATGCAATACTAACACGTCGTCTAGCGATATGAAATTAATGCCACCCCACGCGAAAGGCATGCAGGCTTGCTTTTTTTCAAATAAACAGTGACAAAAAACACTACCAATACGAGGTAAGGTTTTAAAAAACATGGTTAATGCTTATTAGGAAACATGACACAATACTGTTTTATGTCTGAAATCCTGACATTAGCCTGACAGTACAGAAGACACCCTATCTTATAGAAGTAAACGGGTGGTAGAAGAAAATACATATTTTGAACGCAGCCACTTGGCTCCATTAAACTTATATATTTGGGTGCCTTAGGACTTGCTGACAAAGAATATGTTAGGTGTTAAGCAAATAGTCTAATAATTAACAAATTATAACCAAAATATTATAGTGGTGTTGTCTGACAACACAGGATCATATTTGCTCATAATGGCGTGTTTGGACACTGCTTTAGAGGAAATGAGGCCACCACGTTAAATCCGATTTGATTGGCTAGAATAATATGTAAGGCGAAACATGATTAGTCGACTGCTAATACTATTTTTGGTTGTTAATGGAAACGATAGGAAGGGTACATTTTTTTCAAAAGCTTTTGTAAACATGGTCTCATTGGCTAGACCATTTAATATAGTCAATTAGGAGCGTCTGTTCAGTGCCACTTTTTGAAAATAAACTTTGTAGAAGCAAGTGCGTTGAGAACCAGCTCATATTTTTCTAATAAAAGCCTGGGACAGAGGCAGATCGGAATTGTGCCATAACTCATCGCCAGTCAACGTACTTGTTTAATATTTCCTTGAATTGTGGTAAGCTAGACATATTTGATATCTTTTAGATGAAAATTGAATGTGAATTGATAATTTATGTCTGTATGTGTGTGGTTCAGTAACAAACATGAGGCAAAGCCTAGATATTGCTCCACCATGAACAAACCTTGTCGGAGAGGAGTATAACTGCATGGGATTGCCAAATAGTACTATGACACCTATCTTATTGAATAGAAGGAAATAATGCTGGAATTGCAGAGGCGTTGTAACAATTAGGGAGAGGAATACTGATGTCTATTGTTACATGAGAAGCTAGCAGTTGGCCTACCGCGCTGAACTCTGTGTTTGTTATGTATTGTGCTTCAGTGTGGAAATAGATTATAAATTAGTTCTGAAGTAGGAGGTACAACCTTCTTGTTTCAGGGACCGTGGTACTAAAGTATTAAAGCAGCACCTGGTCTGAGTTTTGCTGAATCCAGAGGCTGGTAGCATACTCCTTGGTCAAGATATCGACCAGTGTTGTTTCTCAAGAAAACTGTGAAGCAAGCGAGCAGAGGAGACTGTTTCTTGCCGCCCACACAGAAGTTAAGATTTCTTTGGCCAGAGCAGCTCAATCTTGTGTATACCCCCCTCTAAAATTGACTGTACATTAAATCAAGAGGGACAGTTATTTGTTTCAAATAAAAAGAAACTGTGAACCTTTCCAAGATTATTTCCACCAGAAACAAACACTTGAAGTCATGATGACAAACAACAACCTAGCTTGAAAAGCCAGTATTACCTCATAGTACTACATCTCAACTTACACACATATTGTAAGAATAATATATGTCAATACAAAGATCCTATCTATACATTGTGTACATACAACTTGAGATTACATTTAATTGTGATTCCTGGTTCACTTTGTAGTTGAATCAGGATATCTATTATTGAAAGGAATTAATATATATTTTAAAAGTTAACACTTGACTTATTAAGATAGTCTTATAGAGTGTTCTACGTATGTGAGTGTCACAGTGTTGTAAAGTATTGTGGATTAAATTAAATTGTTTATCTGTCTGTTGGTTGTTGTGAACATACACTTCATCACTATCATAACCCTAGACATTCAACGTAGTCATCACAATATTCCAGAATAAGTCTGACTGAGGTCTAAATGTGGTAGCAAAGTAAGGTCATCTGTAATACACCACACTTATTAGATACAGATACCTTCACAGCTGATCTCAGTCAGTACACTAAGTCCCCTATAAATATTTATATCATCCTACTTTACCACATATATTGGGGTCCTGTCCGGGATTTTGAATCTTCTCCTATTATATATATTAAGGGTAATTCACTTCAGGGAATAAAAAAAAATTAAAAGGTATACTTGGGTTTAAATAAATAAGGTTGAGCTCTCAGTGCCTGTGGTTGTCCTTAGATAATTAGTTATAGATTGACTTGTTTAAGTTAGACATTGTATAAATTTGCCTGTTAGAAAATGGCCGACCTGACAAAATTTCGATCTGCTGCTATGCAGGCTGCTAAAGAGTTAGGAATGGACGGGCAAATTATGATTGCCTATGTCACTACTGAATGTGACAAATTTATTGAACGCGAAGAAAAAAGATTAGAAAAAGAAGCTGAAAGAAAGTTAGAGGCTGAAAAAGAAATTAAGAGGTTGCAGATTGAGGCTGACAAAGAGGCTAGGGCATTAGAGGCTGAGGCTAAGAAGTTCCAATTGGAGGCAGAAGAAAAAAGATTGACTGCCGAAAGGGAAGACAAGCGATTAGCTGCACAGAGGGAAGTAGAAGATAAGAGATTACAGAGGGAAGCCGAAGATAAGAGATTACAAAGAGAACACGAGTTACGACTAAGGGAGTTGGAATTTCAAGGCCATGCTCCTGAAAATGGTGCCAGTCCCTTTACCTTTGATGCCTCTGCTAGTCAGGGAGCCTCAACCTCAGCTATGAACTTTCATTTAGATCATTTTGTTGAGAAAGAAGATGATATCGAGAGCTATCTAAATAGATATGAACTATTAGCTACCACGTATGGGTTAGAGAGAGAAAGGTGGAGCTTAAAGTTATCACAAGGGCTTCGTGGTACCGCTTATGAAGTTTTTGCCAAAATGAGCAGAGATGATCAAGAAAATTATGACATGCTAAAGCAGGCTCTTTTGTTAAGATATGAAAAGAATGGAGAATTTTATAGAAAAAAATTTAGGAATGCTAAACTACTGTCAGGTGAAACCTATCACCAGTTCTCTGCACGGTTAGAGACATACTTGGAGAAATGGACTTCTTTGGGGAAAACCCAAGATCTTAAGGAAATGATCCTTATAGAACAACTAAGAGAGTCCATGGCTCCAGACCTGAGAAAGTTTCTCATGGAACAAGGTGCAGAGAGACTGGGTGAGTTACTAAATGTCGCTGAAAGGTATCAGGCAGCTCAAGCAGAGGTAACAAGTAATAAAAAGAAAGGTAGATAATTTTAAGGCAACACAAAACTTTAATAAATTTGATCCTAGAGATCAGAACAAAGGTAAGCACCAGTTTGATAGGCCACGGTATGACAATAAAAATAAAACCCCACAATTCGATGAAAGGAAATTTGATGAAAGAAAATCTTTCAACCAAGGAAGGAAGTGGTGTACAAAGTGTAAGATGAACAATCATACCACTGAAAATTGTAGGAATTAAACTCCTCGTTTTGCTGCTATGAAATCTGGGAAGAAGGGAACAAAGGTCAAACCTGAGGAACTACAGGAACCGTACCACCCCCCAGTGTGTAAAGATGTAATCTGTAATGGTGTCACCATAAGGTGTTTATATGATACAGGTTTAGATTATGATTCAGTTGTGAGTTCTCACCTGGTGCAAGCAGATTAATACACCACAGAAACAGTGGAAATTCAAGCTGCAACCAAGGAAGTAGCGACCATGACACTCCCTATCGCTAAGATACATGTAAAAACGCGATATGTGGAGGGAATAATCAAAGCAGCAGTGATAAATGAACCAATCTACCTTCTGATATTGGGGTGTAGATATGTCTTCCTGGGGAATCCCAAGAGACCTGTGATATTGGCAACGGTGCAGACCAGATCACAGTCCAAACAGGAGGAGGCAAATCCAATAAATACTCATCCAGATGAGATGACGAAGTCACAGGCGGAGGACAAAACACTCAAGCCGTGTTTCAAGAAGTTGCCCAAATGTCATACACCTCCAGGCAAGGGAGAATTTTATATGAAGAACAAGCTGATTTATAGGAAGGCTGGATCTGAATCCAATGGTCACGGACAGCTGGTCCTTCCCACTTCATATAGGACTAAAGTGTTGGAACTAGGGCATGCGATTCCCTTCAGTGGTCATATGGGGATCAGCGCAACAGGACAGCGTATAGCTTGTCACTATTTCTGGCCAGGGATAACTGAAGATATCAAACAATATGTAAAATCCTGTCCAGAGTGCCAACGAGTGGCATCTAAGCATTGGACTGCACCAGCAACTCTAGGGGAAATGCCCATAGTGGGAACACCCTTTGAGAGAGTTGCCGTGGACCTTGTGGGACCTCTCACTCGAACCAAGAGGAGGAACAGCTACATTCTGACTCTGGTGGACACTTGTTCTATGTGGGGAGAGGCGGTAGACCTGTCATCCATTGACTCTAAACATGTGGCAGAGGCATTACTCACAATTTTCACAAGGTTAGGCTTTCCCAATCAAATCTTGACTGATAACGGCTCTCAGTTCAAGGGGAAACTAACAGAAGAAGTTTTCAGGATCTTCCAGGCCAAACACTGCCATTGTAGTGTGTACCATCCCCAAGGGAACGGCTAAGTGGAAAGATTTAATGGCACGTTGATGTCGATCCTGAGAAAGTTGGCACACGAAAAACCAGATACATGGGACCAGTACCTTCACGCCGCCCTCTTTGCTTATCGGGAGGTACCCCATAGTTCAACCGGTATGGCCCCGGCAACATTATTATTTGGAAGGCCAATAACAGGTCCACTCGAAGCTCTGTTAAGAACGTGGACTGATGAAAAGGCAGGGGAAAATATTACATCCTCATACCAATATGTGAATGAGCTTACCACTCGTTTAAAAACTGGCTGGAAACTTGCCAATGAAAATTTGAGACAAGCCAAGAAAAAACATGCTGCCTATTACAACAGGAAAGCTAAAGACAGAGATTTGGCTGTGGGAGAGAAGGTACTGCTTCTTCTACCCGGTAGCCAGAATAAGTTACAAATTGGATGGCAAGGTCCATATACAGTTCTAGAGAAGGTGTCTAGAACAAATTATAAGATAGATAAGAAGGGGAAAGAAAAAATCTATCATGTGAATCTCCTGAAGAAATATTTGGAAAGAGAAAATCAGGAAGAGACACACTTGTTGACCTTGTCCATTGCAATGGAGATGAAAAAGGAACCACTTTCATCATTTGAATATCCATTACATCCCTGTGAGACAGCGGCACAGGTGAAAATCAGTACACATTTAACGAAAAATCAGAAGGAGAGAGTGCAACAGGTTCTAGATGATCATACAGAGGTGTTAACGGACCGACCGGGGCATACAAACTTATTGGAATATGATATGAAACTGATAGACCCCACACCTGTCTGTATGAAAGCCTATTCGATTCCTTTTGCTAAGGAGAAAGCCTTGAAGGAAGAGATAGGCTATTTGTTGAAGGAGGGAATAATTTCACACAGTGAATCTTCGTATAGTTCCAGTGTGGTACTCTTAAGGAAACCCTCTGGAGAACATAGACTCTGTATAGATTACAGGAGACTGAATGCTATCACAGAAGGTCAGGTGGATCCATTGCCGGATACAAATCAGTTGTTTGCCAGGCTAAATAAAGCTAAATATTTCTCAAAAGTGGATCTGAGTAAAGGATACTATCAGATTCCAGTAAAGCCTGAGGTTAGACCATACCTAGCTTTTAGTACCTCAGAGGGACACTATGAGTTTAACAGATTGCCATTTGAATTGAAGAATGCGCCTAGTGTCTTCTCTAGAATGATGAGAAAATTGTTGGATCCTCTGAATAATCCATGCACCACAAATTTCATGGATGATATCCTTATAGCAACAGAAACATTTGAGGAACACATTGACTCTCTGAACATGCTGTTTAATCGACTTAGAGAAGCGAATTTAACAGCCCGACCAACCAAATGTTGCGTTGGATGTAAAGAATTAGAATTCTTGGGACACACAGTCCATCATGGAAACATGACCCATGACCCCAAGAATTTAGAGAAACTAAAGAAAGCCCCGAGACCACAAACCAAGAAAGACGTGAGATCCTTTGTCTCATTATGTGGTTTCTACCAAAAGTATATCAAAAACTTTAATTCCATATGTGCACCGTTAACTGATTTGACACGCAAAGGAAATCCAGATCGAATTACATGGACAGCACAATGTGAATTGGCATACCAGGAATTGAAGGAAAAGCTCACAAGCAAACCTATTTTGAAATTACCTGACTTAAGTCAAGAATTCATTGTGAGAACGGATGCAAGTAATATCGGGTTGGGCGCGACCCTGTTACAGAAATCAGATGCACTGGATGGGGAATTAACCCCAGTGGCATATGCTAGCAGAAAGTTGAATAAAGCTGAAACAAATTATTCAACTAGCGAAAAAGAATGTCTGGCAGTAATATGGGCGATCAAGAAATTCAATATTTATCTGTATGGGAAGGCATTCAAGTTGCAAACGGATCACAACCCTTGTCGTTTCTAGCGCAGGCTAGGCATGAAAATTCGAGGTTACTCAGATGGTCCTTATTTTTGCAGCCATTCCAGTTCAGCATAGAGTATATTTCTGGAAAAAACTAACCTGGGTGCGGATTTTCTAAGCCGCCATCCGTGTGATGAGAATCACAGTAAGCACCAGGAATAATATTAAATTTCTCTATGTGTATATAGAATTATAGACTGACATATAATGTCTGTTTTAAGTGGGGAGAATTTGTCGTGAAATTCTAAATCCACATATCTAAATTAGAAAGTAAATGTAAAGCCTAACGAATTAATTCAATAAAAGGAAAGAAGAATGGTAAAAGAACAGTGCGGTCACAATAGCGTACGCCTGTATTATAGAACGTCATGCTAGTTAAACAAGAAAACCCCTTTTTATGCTCCGTCTGCATAATTGTAACGCTTTCACGTTTGCTAGTAAAGCCTACTGCATCAAATACACGCGTTTCTAAAAATAAAACTGTTACTGTGTTTCTTAGAAAACCTTGAGATAGACACACTGCGTAATGACCTAGATTAATATTACATTAATGTCATTTTATGCACTACGTAAACGAAAAGACAGACGGGCTTAGAAAAGAGAGAGAGAGCGAGAGAGAGAGAGAGAGAGATGTACGGAGGAACGCATGCAATACTAACACGTCGTCTAGTGATATGAAATTAATGCCACCCCACGCGAAAGGCATGCAGGCTTGCTTTTTTTCAAATAAACAGTGACAAAAAACACTACCAATACGAGGTAAGGTTTTAAAAAACATGGTTAATGCTTATTAGGAAACATGACAGGGACCAGAAGACGCAGCAATAGAGACCGCAGTCAGCGACTCATAGCTTGACTGCCTGCGTCAGGACCAGCGAACCAGAGCTGGTCAAGACCGTGCTCCACCTCCACGTGGTGGTCCTGGAAACAGTCTGCAGCAGTGCAGGCTGGCTAAGCGAGCACGGATCGCAATGGGAAGGCAAACCCGGTCATAAAAAATGCCGTGCAGAAGTCGGATGTGTCGACCGAAAGGTGCAGATATCACAGCTTAGGCGTAAACAGACACAACGCAACCACCGTCCTTTTCAGGGCGAACGAAGAAGAAGAAGAAGAAGAGGAAACATGACACAATACTGTTTTATGTCTGAAATCCTGACATTAGCCTGACAGTACAGAAGACACCCCATCGTATAGAAGTGAACGGGTGGTAGAAGAAAATACATATTTTGAACGCAGCCACTTGGCTCCATTAAACTTATATATTTGGGTGCCTTAGGACTTGCTGACAAAGAATATGTTAGGTGTTAAGCAAATAGTCTAATAATTAACAAATTATAGCCAAAATATTATAGTGCTGTTGTCTGACAACACAGGATCATATTTGCTCATAATGGCATGTTTGGACACTGCTTTAGAGGAAATGAGGCCACCACGTTAAATCCGATTTGATTGGCTAGAATAATATGTAAGGCGAAACATGATTAGTCGACTGCTAATACTATTTTTGGTTGTTAATGGAAACGATAGGAAGGGTACATTTTTTTCAAAAGCTTTTGTAAACATGGTCTCATTGGCTAGACCATTTAATATAGTCAATTAGGAGCGTCTGTTCAGTGCCACTTTTTGAAAATAAACTTTGTAGAAGCAAGTGCGTTGAGAACCAGCTCATATTTTTCTAATAAAAGCCTGGGACAGAGGCAGATCGGAATTGTGCCATAACTCATCGCCAGTCAACGTACTTGTTTAATATTTCCTTGAATTGTGGTAAGCTAGACCTATTTGATATCTTTTAGATGAAAATTGAATGTGAATTGATAATTTATGTCTGTATGTGTGTGGTTCAGTAACAAACATGAGGCAAAGCCTAGATATTGCTCCACCATGAACAAACCTTGTCGGAGAGGAGTATAACTGCATGGGATTGCCAAATAGTACTATGACACCTATCTTATTGAATAGAAGGAAATAATGCTGGAATTGCAGAGGCGTTGTAACCATTAGGGAGAGGAATACTGATGTCTATTGTTACATGAGAAGCTAGCAGTTGGCCTACCGCGCTGAACTCTGTGTTTGTTACAGAGCAGCTCAATCTTGTGTATACCCCCCTCTAAAATTGACTGTACATTAAATCAAGAGGGACAGTTATTTGTTTCAAATAAAAAGAAACTGTGAACCTTTCCAAGATTATTTCCACAGAAACAAACACTTGAAGTCATGATGACAAACAACAACCTAGCTTGAAAAGCCAGTATTACCTCATAGTACTACATCTCAACTTACACACATATTGTAAGAATAATATATGTCAATACAAAGATCCTATCTATAAATTGTGTACATACAACTTGTGATTACATTTAATTGTGATTCCTGGTTCACTTTGTAGTTGAATCAGGATATCTATTATTGAAAGGAATTAATACATATTTTAAAAGTTAACACTTGACTTATTAAGATAGTCTTATAGAGTGTTCTACGTATGTGAGTGTCACAGTGTTGTAAAGTATTGTGGATTAAATTAAATTGTTTATCTGTCTGTTGGTTGTTGTGAACATACACTTCATCGCTATCATAACCCTAGACATTCAACGTAGTCATCACAATATTCCAGAATAAGTCTGACTGAGGTCTAAATGTGGTAGCAAAGTAAGGTCATCTGTAATACACCACACTTATTAGATACAGATACCTTCACAGCTGATCTCAGTCCCCTATAAATATTTATATCATCCCACTTTACCACAACCTCTCATGAATATCCCTTACATCCCTGTGAGACCGCTGCACAGGTAAAAATCAGTACACATTTAACAAGAAATCAGAGGGAGAGAGTTCAACAGGTTCTGAATGATCATACAGATGTGCTAACGGACAGACCGGGGCATACAAATTTATTAGAATATGATATGAAACTTATAGACCCAACACCAATCTGTATGAGAGCCTATTCGATTCCATTCGCTAAGGAAAAAGCTTTGAAGGAGGAGATAGATTATCTGTTGAGAGAAGGGATTATCTCGCACAGTGAATCTCCTTACAGCTCCAGTGTAGTTCTGTTGAGAAAACCCTCTGGAGAACACAGACTGTGTATAGATTACAGAAAATTGAATGCTATCACAGAAAGTCAGGTGGATCCATTACCTGATACAAATCAGCTGTTTGCCAGGCTGAACAAAGCCAGCGCCGGATTATTCATTAGGCCCACTAGGCACGGTTCTAGGGTCCCAGGTTTATAGGGGCCCCCGCGAAAAAAGCAACGGTGAAATATTTTTTCCAGAAAATATCCGGGGCCCTAAACAATTTGTGAAAATTCAATGCATTTAACTTTTTTTCCGTTATAAAATAAATAGTTAAAGTTCGGTAATAATCAAATAGTTTTTAAAAAGTAATTGGTTGAAAAAAATATTTTTAGTGCGTTTTAACGATTTTCTGTTACACATCTAGTACTATTCAAAACGTTCAAGTTGACAACCCTGTCCCAGTTATTGGTTGTTGACAGTTCTGATAAATCCCAGAGCGTGCATTTGAGCAAATGTGTCCCCCCCCCCCCATTTTCTTAAATAACGTGATTGATTAAAAAATTTTATTTGCATTCTTTAATTACAACAAATCCATATTTTTATTTATTGTAAACCGTCAGAGGTCAAACGTGATTCAGGAAAAACTTAATTCACTTGCTTTACTTGGTGAGGAAGCGTACACGTTTTTTTTTTTAACATATTATTATTATATAAATTCTCTGAAATCCATTAGTTTTGTTTTTTTCTAGTTTCGGCTTTTAGAAGATTGAAGAGGGGCCCCAAAATTTCTTAATAGCCTAGGGCCTCCGGAGCACTAAGTGGAGATGATCCCTACGGCGCCACCTCAGATTGGGAGAAAAAGAGCTCTCACAACAAGCAGAACAGAAAAAAACACGCTGGAAGGAACACCGGTCAAAAAGACAGCTGAGGGCTGTCACCTCTAGTGCCCTAGATTCATAGATTCATATATAGAAATCTAGGGCACTAGTCACCTCAGGGGCGGATTCCCATAGTCAGTTATGACTGAAGGGCGCTACTAGAGCGGAAACATTTAGAGGGCGGCAAAATCGAGTGAAAATTTCGCATAAATTTTTTATTTTTTGTGACCCTTCGACACCACTGCCAATGTATAAGCAGGTATACATATATACCACGTGCATGTTTCATGTTATCGCGTTCATGTTTAAGTGTGTGTGGATATATATATATATATATATATATATATATATATATATATATATATATATATATATATATATATATATATATATATATACACACACACACACACTTGATGAACAATTTGCCAAACGCCCGCAATACTCTTTTTGCCTAGGGCGGTCTATTGTTTTTATTTGCACATTGTCCGGTACGATACAGTACTTGACTTCCGTACTGGCTCGATCAATATTTTAACACAGAGTGTGAACCGTTTGACTGAACTACATGGGTGAACTAGATGAAATCTTACTTCAGTGAATGGCCATCACTAGTACACCAGTACTGATATAGGGAGTAGGGTGGAAGAATCTGAAAAGATGAACGGCTCACGAAGTGGAGCAGCAAATTATATGGCACATTAGACGCATATATTAGAGTGACCGTCTGTCTTCTTTTCCTCGGATTTGTCCTCTTTTTATACCTTAAGATGGAACGTCCGGGCGGCTCTTCTTTTCTTCAAAAGTGCAATTTGTCCGGCTTTCCCCCCTCGGAGATTGAATCTAACTTCGATGAGGTCTATCCTGGGCAAATATATTCTTTAAATGAGTATTTTTCAAGTAAATATTGAACGAATTGCAAAAGAATGTAGTTCAGTTGAAGTAATAAACTGTGTTAAATCTGTGATAGACATTCTTAAGCAAGGCTTGTGTCAAGAGTCTGTACCCCTGAAGATTCTGAATATGCTTTTTTGAAAAACGAAGAGACGGACTTGAAAGTTTATTTAAAGGCAGATAATAAATGTCATAACATCAATTGTTTAGAAGACGTAAAGATATGGACAAAAGCATTAGAACAGTTCCAATATTTTTCATGGAGTACCAACATGTTTAGATGTGCAATCTTCTGAACAAGAATTAATTGATAAAAATGTTGCATGATGATGCAAGTGCTTTGGTCAACTTAATAGCCTGACAATATGTGTTGAAAAAAAAAAACTTGCAGTTTCTGGCACATAAGAAGCGAACCAAATTTTTAAAATAATAAGTAAATGTTGAATTTGGTTCTGAATTTATAATCATCGCACAGTATTTGTTCGGGGTGCGTGGTCACAATGCGAACGTGGACAGGGGTTTTTTTTTTGGTTTTTCATTGAAGGACAGTCAGTAGTCAAAATACATAAACAGTTCAATGTGGATTCCATCAACGGATTTTGTTTCTGCAATATAATTTATTTAAAGTGGCATGTTGTCAATTTCATGATTATTTAAAAGAAAATTCTGAACTGTTAAAAAAAAGATTTAAATGTCCGCAATTAAACAAAACATGATAATATAAATAACAATCATTAATAATAATAATTTATCAGTACTGATTAATTTGTACGTCACCTATATAATGGAAAAATAACGGCAAGAGATGGGCGAGGGGTAGCTTTTTTCAGCAAGGCGAGAATAAAAAAAACATTGAAAATCCGTTGCATTCGTCCTTCGAAGCATCGATGACATCTGATTTTTTCTTTTCTTGAACTAGAAGTTCTTTTGCTTTGATTTAGGCGAGGCGCTCCGTTCATTCTAGAAGCACGGATAGTCTTTTTTTTTTTTTAAATTAATTAAGAAAAATATCCCGTTCAACCTCTGATGGGTTATAATTAGGATATATATTTTTTTCCAAATAATATGAACAACTGCCGATATGAGAAAGTGGCATCACATTTGTCAAATCATTGTAAATAGGGACAATCACAATTGTGCTTATACGTTAAATAAATAAAATAAACAAAATAAAAATTAAATAAACAAAAAAACAACAACAAACAAAATCAAGAAGAAACTCTGAACAAGAATAATATTAAAGTGGAGGGGTGTAAAGGTCTGGTGGTTCCAGTTATATAACTGACTTTAACAGATATTTAATTGACTTTCATCTGTTAAAAGTCATATGCATTGTAAGAACAGCATCAGACCTTCACATTCCCAGTCACTATATATTAACATTTGTTCGTGTTAAATATTGTTTGACTATATTATTACAAATAAGAGAAGACTTTAGGCAGAAATATGTCTCCGACTATATAACGAAAAGACGATGGTCATATATCGGTCATGTCCTACGAATGCAAAACAACAGAATACCACTACAGGCGCTCACTTGGGTTCCTGAGGGTAAGAGGAAAAAAGGAAGACCAAAAGAAACACTCAGAAGAACAATAATAAGAGAAGGAAGAACGTTGGGCCTAAATAATGTGCAAGAGCTAAGAGGAGTGGCGTCACAACGGACAACCTGGAGAGCACTGGTTTCTGCCTTATGCGCCGTGTTTGGTGCTTAAAGAATTTATTATTATTATATATTATAGTCAGATAGTCGGTTATATTAGGACGTATGTCTAAATATGAAACACCTTGTGATCTGGTATATTAATTATGATTGCAGTGCTGTTTAAAAAAAAGGAGTTTTGTCTCTTTTTGGCGAGGCGCGCTCCGTTCAACCTAGACACAAAGTCCATTGGTTAAATTAGAGCGCAAGTCCAAAAATAACAGATCGTGTGGTCTAGTAAAATGATTGCAGAACGGTATCTGATTGCATTCCTTAATAATAATAAAAAATAATATAACGAGCTTGGGAAGTAGTTAAAATATGTGAATAGCTACGAAATATGTAAATCAAATATTGTCTTGATCAAACTAATAATAAGGGAATAGCTAAAAATTAACACTTAATAATATGGCAAATATTTTAAAAAATAAAATAAGTAATATATAATTTTTAAACCTTTGTTGCATTTTAATAATTTTGTTCCTACATTTTTTTTCTTTTGCTAACATACAATGACGTTAATTATTTTATCGCGCTATCATCATGGCAGCGTCAGGAGCAACCTCGACTAAGGCCAAACAAACACTTTCGAAAGAGCAAATGGTTGCTGCATTTAATGAGTTGCGGCAGCAACAGAGAATCTTGGCTTCAAGAATATCAGAAATTGAGATGGACATGAAAGAACACGAGTATGAGTTTTAACGTCTTAAAGACAGTGCATTTTCTCCCTGTTATTGTTGCTTTTGTTCAGAATTGACATCATTTGCACTCCGGGCACCCATATGTTCTCAGTCTCCCTCAGTAAATGTCTAAGGGTATGAATGCTGATTGTTATTCTGTGCTCATTTTACGCTTCATGCTTAATTCCAGCAGTCTGAATCATGTTGATTCTTCTATTACAGTATCGTTCTATAATAGGCGATCGTTAATTGTTATTATTACCTCCCCTGCAACAGCTTGATCTCCAAATAGTTTGACTATCTTCATTGCACACGGACTACTCCTACCTCCTCCCTTAGATCACACAAGGAGGATCTCAGCACAGTGCACAAACTCCGGCGAGAATCCCAACTTGTGTATATAGGAATCACACATTTTATGAATAGCCTATATTTGGTGGGTAGGTTTTTTATTTTTTTATTGCCAGGGCAGCGGCCTTATGGCCTACTCTTTACGATTTCCAACTGCCGTGAGATTTTTAATGTGCGCAACTTGCATACGGGACCTCCTATTTTTTCACCCTTATCAGAGAAGGCTAGGCATCCGATCTCACTACCCAGGAGACCAGGGGGGAGTGTGATATGATTAGGACCACTGGTTCTGAAAAAAAAAAATTCCATCTAATGGGAATCAAACCCAGTACCTCTAGAATTTGAGGTGGATGCCATACCTCTTAGCCACTCCGACTGCCATCTCCATATAACTGCCCAAGCTCATGCCCCAGAAATTAGGTGAAAAGAAGCTCTCGCAGTAAGCAGAAGAGAACAGAACACTCCAAAAAGAACCCCAGAAAAAAAAAACAGCTGCTGGCTATCACCCTAGGGGCGCATTCCCATAGTCAGTTATGACTGAAGAGGTTACTACTATACCTCTCACTTATTCATATCCAATGTCCCCACTATGGGTGCTCTCGAGACTTAATCTGTTAGCTTCAGTATCCCATCATGACCAGGGCAGTAAAGGCACACCATCCATTTTAGATCTTCTGAAGCATGGTTTGAGAGTTCAGTTATTGTTGAGTATAAATTACAGTGTAGGCCTACTATATGATTTCAATGAGAATGAGATGTTGGTCAAGGTATTATTGTTAATTTCCAGCTTCATAGAGAGATTCAGTGAAGTTCTTGCATAAATTCTGGTCAATGTGTTCTTTATTCTGCTTTCTCCGTGGTGTTGTCAAGTTGTGTCTCTTGGGGGAGGGGGGAGAGGAGATAAGCACATGTTCTAGGGCTTTCCTTATAAAAAGGCCCTGGTTAATTAATTAAATATTTATGAAGCCGAAAGCTTGTGCTGTACATTGATCTGTCTCAAAGTCTGGAGGTGTGTCATAAACCAGTTGTCAGCAATTAAAATGTAAACTTAGTACATTACCAACAGTTTTATAATTGTTTGTGTCTTTTATTGTCATGGCGTTCATTACTTTGACTTTCCTTGTTTTGGTGGACACAGTGTAGTACATAATCAAATAACTTTATGTGGAAAGAAAAAAATGTGATACTAATAGTTTTAATATAGTAATATCATCATATTAAGTAGTAATACTGTTACTAATAGAACTCAAGCCTGCCTTCTAAGTAGTTATCTATATTTTTGGGCTGCCTTGCCTGCACCTTCTTTCCCTTAACACTCAGTTATAATGGGTAGGAGACTGCACGACACGTCGAGTTGTTGCATGCCGTCGAGCCAGTTAAACCAAAGTACCATATGCCAGCATGATTTAAGAATCAAACAAAAACAAGTTTGTTTCAGGGCAAGTTCTGTTTATAAAGATCTTGTGTTTTGTTTTTATTTTCTGTTTATAAAGATCTTGAGGATGAGAGAGCAGAGGTCAAGGAGGAATTCTTCGAGCTGCTTCAAAGGACAGTGGATGACTGCCTAGATGAAGTTATTACGCTCGGAGATTTTAATGCCAGAGTTGGAAATGACCATGCTAGATGGGGTGGAGTTATCGGAAGATATGGAGAAGATACTCTCAATGACAATGGAAAGCGACTCCTTAGATTCTGCAGTGAGCAGAATCTGATCATTACAAACACAAAGTTCCCCCATAAGCGCATACATGCATACACTAGATGTGAACCAACCAAGAATGAGAAGTCAGTGATCGACTATGCCATTGTTCGGAGAAGCTCATTCAGATATGTCCGAGATGCAAGAGTCTGGAGGGGGCCAGAGATTGGAAGTGATCACTACCTGCTAACAATCAAACGAACAACTGAAAGAGTTGCTCAGCCTAGGAACTGCCAACATCACGCAAGAAACCAAGTAAACGAGCAGGAGAAATGAGCATTAGGACCTACAAGCTGAGAGAGCCAGAAATTAAGACCAGATATCAGGGGCTTATTGCTACAGCAGTGAGCAACACAGAAGAACGACCTGATGACTTGGAAACCCTCTGGAATAAATTCAAGGATATCATAAAGACAGCTGCTGCAGAAGCATGCAGTGAAGTCCGACTTGGGAACCAGAGAAAGAGGACACCTTGGTGGACAGAGGAAGTCAAAGAGAAAATAAGAGAGAAGAAAATGGCATGGAAACAATACTTAGGAGCTAAAAACACAACAGGACAAATGGAAAAATATAGAGAATATGTGACACTCAGAACAGAAGCAAAGAACAAAGTGCTAGCAGCAAAACAGAAGTCCTGGGAAGAATTTGGAGAAAAGCTAGAAAAAGATGCACAAGAAAACCAGAAATTGTTCTATAAGACCCTAAAGAACATGAGGAAAGAAAAACAATGCCCTCTCAAATTTATAAAGGACAATCAAGGCAAATTGCTTACTGCCCCGAAGGAAGTAATGGAAAGATGGAAAGAATATTTCTCAGAACTCCTGGATGGTGAGCATGATGAAGCATCAGAAATGATAACCACTGACACAGAAGAGGAAACCAATGATGGTGAAGATGACATAAAGATGGAAGAACTGAGGGCAGCACTAGAGAAAATCAAGATGGGCAAAGCAGCAGGGCATGATGGTATAACACCAGAAATGGTTAAGTACATGGGAGCATCAGGCGACCTATTACTCTTAAAGGTCCTACAGGCAGCATGGTGCAACAAGACCATACCAAAGGATTGGGAGATTGCCATCATAACACCAATTTTCAAAAAGGGTGACAATCGACAATGTGGAAACCATAGAGGCATATCCCTTCTCAGTGTCCCTGGTAAAATCTACTCTAGAATCCTAGAGCAGAGACTCCGACGCCTAGCTGAGCCACAATTGGATGAGGTCCAGTGCGGATTCCGAGCAAACCGAAGTACTCAAGACCTAATCTTCACACTCAGACAGCTGAGTGAAAAGGCCCTTGAGTATAAGAGTGAGATCCATCTTTGTTTCATAGATCTGGAAAAGGCGTTTGACAGGGTCCCCTGGAGCAAACTTTGGGACTGTTTGGCAAGGAAGAATATTCCAGCACCTCTGATTCATGCTATACAGAGCTTCTACAAGTCTTGCAGAAATTATGTGAGGACAGCAAACCATAAGTCAGAAGAGTTCAGGACCACCACTGGTGTAAGACAAGATGATATCCTATCACCTTACCTCTTCATACTCCTTATGGACGATGTCATCAAGGCATGTAAGGAGAGAACAAAAAAGTACTCAGTGGGGTACTGGAAGATGAGACAGGTCTATATTTCGGAGCTGGCATTTGCTGATGATGTTGCCCTGATTGCTAAATCAGAGGCACATCTCCAATCCAACCTGTAAGTCTGGAAGGAAGAGCTGGAGAAGAGAGGGATGGTCATAAGCAGCTCTAAAACAAAATCCATGGTGATATCACGAGAAGAAAGAAAACATCAGATTAAGTTGGGAGAACAGGTCCTGGAGCAGGTCGACCACTTTAAATATCTCGGAGCTATTATAGACCGAAAGGGAGGCATCAAAGAAGAGTTGGCCACTCGAAAAGCAGCGGCTGGGAGACTTTTTCAGGCCATAAATTGTGGATTCCTCAGCAAGAAAGAGGTTGGTAAGAAAACGAAGATGGCTGTATACCGCTCCACCTATGTCCCAGTCTTGACATATGGATGCGAGTCATGGACAATGACTACAACCCACAAAAGCCAGATCCAAACCTCAGAAATGAGGTATCTGAGGAAAGTGGTTGAAGTAACAAGAAGAGACATGGTCCGCAACCAGACGATCCGTCAAGGCCTAAAATCCCATCCGCTGCAGACCCAAATAGAACAGTCCCAACTAAGATGGTTTGGCCATGTCTGCAGAATGGGAGAAGATCGGCTACCACGACAAGCATGGGAAACAAAGAGCCAGGGATCCAGACCTCCAGGACGACCCAGAGTCCGCTGGGAAGACAACATTAGACAATCTTTGAAGGACCGAGGACTAGAATGGAACCAGGCCAGGAAGAAGACAGCTGATAGAATGGTCTGGCGCTCTCTCTTCCAAACCTCTACACCTCACGGTAGAAGGGGAACGACTAAGTAAGTAAGTAAGGAAGTTAGTGGCAGTACAAACTGAAAAGCTACTGTAAAAGCTAGTAGCAGTAAAGCTAATGTCTACTGTCAGAAGTTATTAGAAGTGAAATTCTGGGTATAATATGAAAATTACTGGCAGCACAATGTTGGCTACTATATTATGAGGTGATAAATAATACATAGGTGACCGGTCAATTTAACTTATCAAGTGAAACCAGTTTAATTGGGGTTTTGTTTTGTTTTTACAGATGTTATGTTTAGTTTTTTCTTTCTTTTTCACAATTTTTTATCCTGGGGGATTATTAGCATTATGGATAGGATATGCTGGCACAAAAGTTTAATGGCATTACAACCAGTTGTGGGAAGATGAATGTTGCACATAACATCCAGTTGTTGCCTGCAGTCCAGCCAGTTAGACCAGATTGCGATATCCGAGTGCAATTTTTTTAAAAATCACAGTGACTTTGATAATGCACCAAGCAATTTCAGTTTGATTTTGGGCAAATTTTGTCTCAATTTAGTGGCAGTACAGATTGGGAAAATTGCTACAAAACTCACAAATCATGTTGTTAAAGATTGTTTTTTCCTGTACTTGTTTTACGATTTAAAACCATAACATAGTATTGATTTGTTTAGAACAGTTGCCACCTCCATTGAGTGAAATTCATCTTTAAATAAAATATATATTATTAAGTTTAAACACCTAATGTAGAGCTCACAAGAAATTTGATCATTATCAGAGCTGTGTTGAAAATGAAAGACTCGCTGATCTAGGTGTTTGAAGAAACACATTGATTTAATCAGCACATCACTGTTCACCATCTGTCAAATTTCCCTTCAAATACAAAACATGATCTATAATCAAAGTTCACTTACCTTTTAACTCTTACTTTAATAGAGTTACTTTCGTCATCTTTACATTGTTTTAGTCATTATATAAAATTACCTGGGTCGTTTCAGTCAGAATGTGGTATATTGAAAAGTACAAGAATAGAGCTGCATGCAGAGTTTCAGCTCTATAAGAAACATACAGATTCTGAGAGTCATAGATTTGAAATGCGACAAATGAACAAAACTCTAGGTGATCTTAAATAAAAGTAGTTAAAAGGAAAATAAATGAATGACATTATGCTTTCAGATTTCAAGCAAAAATAGTTGTTGCCATTTTACAAGTTATGACTTCTCCTTTATTTTCAGTCTTGTGATAGAAGTGTTGAAAGGCGTAGACCCAAACCGCAAGTGTTACAGAATGATTGGTGGCATCCTTGTTGAAAGAAAAGTAGATACTGTTCTACCAGGCCTGATCAGCAATAGAGAGAAGGTAAATACAGTTAACTCAAGTTTAGTTTTGTCAATTGTTGATTGTTTTGAGACCTTGAAAAATGTTGAAGAGATTTTAGTAGTCAGATCTCAGTAACTATCAAACAGCAAAGTTAGTTCAGTTAAACATAATTACGCCAGATTAAAACATTTTTTGTTTACTTGTGTTTACTGCTTTGTTTGGCAACTGTTTCTTTAAGGAGACATGCTACTGTTTACTACTTAAATGTTAAAGCAGTGCTAGTGTGAAGGTCTGAAACATAGAAAACCATAAGAACAGTAATGAAGAAGTTACAAATGTTCATAAATCAGTGCTTGCATAGAATAGAGGTATTGAACTGGTATGACAAGATCACTAACGTGGAACTGATAGAAAGAACTAGACAAATATTAGTAGAACAAAATGAGCAAAGAACACTGGATTGAGTGCATGATGAGGAAGTCACGTATTAGAATCTCAAGGCATTCCTTATTCAGTGGAATTAAAATAAAATCACAATGACTTTGATAGTGCACCACACTATATTCCCCCCCCCCCCCCCAAGAACCATAGTATAAATGAACAGGAAACAAAAAGGTAGAGAAAACATGGAAAGAGCTTGAGCATATTGCCCAAAACAGGCCTATGCTGCACAAGAAGCTGAAAGGCATATAGGGTATTCAGATCAAAGACAGCAACATAAGTCAGCTTTCAGTAACTTATTCAGATCAAAGACAGAAACGCAAGTCAGCTTTCAGTAACTTATTCAGATCAAAGACAGCAACACAAGTCAGCTTTCAGTAACTTATTCAGATCAAAGACAGCAACATAAGTCAGCTTTCAGTAACTTATTCAGATCACAGACAGCAACACAAGTCAGCTTTCAGTAACTTATTCATATCAAAGACAGCAACACAAGTCAGCTTTCAGTAACTTATTCAGATCAAAGACAGCAACACAAGTCAGCTTTCAGTAACTTCCTTCAGGCAGATAAATATACTCAAAATAGAGTTACATTTTTATGAAAATGATCAATTACTTAGATGTGAAGAGAAAAGAAGCCGCAGTGTAGAGCGCTTCACAAATTTATTTAACATTTATTTAAACTGCTATCAATTATCATCTTCATCTGTGTTTTTAATTCCCTGTGGAACATGGAGCTGCAGTTGTTGCAAGCCACACTGTCTTCTTCAGCTCTGCATATGTTCCTTCATTTACTTTGATTTCCTCTTCTGCCATTCTTTTCCATTGTTGTCTTTTGGTTCCCTTTTGTTCTCCTACTCTTTTGGTTCCAGTCAGGAGTATGTCTGACCCTACTTATTGATTGTTTCCTGAGAGTATCATCCAACATTACCTCTCAGCTCCTCAGAGAGCTAAGGCCTTCAGCAAATTGATGAACAGCTCATGATCTGTCTATGTCTTCTTTATCCCAAAAATGTATGTCTCCAGTTCTTTTCTCCATGTATTTTTCTGTCTTCCTCTGCCTCTCTTACCCTGGAGATTCCAGAACAAGGACCGCCATGTTAAGGTATCAGCAGGTTTTCCAGTGTGTATCCTACCCATCACCGGTACCTTTTTCTCATCTCCTGTTCTACAGGCACTTGTCTGATTCTTGTCTTTAGTTCCACATTAATGATCTTGTCCTACCATTCAATCCTTTTAGTCCGTGCTAGTACCCATTTATGAAAATCTGTATCTTCTTGTTTGTTTTATAAGAGTATTGCCCGACCCATATTCACTTTCTGTCTTTCATAAAAAAACTTTCGAAGGGAACTGGCCACTCCACTTCATAGATCTGGATCTAGTATAGTGACGTCTAACATGTCCCCCTCCTACGACAGTGCTTGCTCTTTGGAATACCGTTACCATTTTTTTTTCTGTTTCTTTGAAGATACGGTCATAGTCAAACATTAGTTTTAGTTGAGACAAGATGGAAAAGGAAATTACAACATTTTGGTGGGGCAAAGTCTTTTACAGACAGGGGGTATGATGTGTTGGTGTTGTGGGTAGTGGGTTTCCCCCCTTGCTTCACCCTAGGCCTAGTGAATTCTTGTTCATGAAAGGAGCGACCATTGCGGTGTTAGTCTCTTGGCCTAGCAAAACCTCTCATACCCCAAGATTGTTGTGCGTGGTGAAGAGCCACACCCTCCTCGAGGTAGTCCTGGTAACTGAGGGTGCTAATCCTCAGGCTAAACACAACGGATCTAGAGGAGTAAACCTCGATAATAAAACCGGTGCACTACACCGTACACGCCCTCTGTGGGTGGGAAGGAGCCAGATGGATACTGAACAAGTCTTGGGAGTGGGAACGAGTGTGGACTGCTCCCTGAAGATCGTAACCCATCGTACAGGCACAGAGACTCAGGACATGACGATCCTATTGTCTTCAACTCTTGGTCACATGCCTAGAGCCTCGGAGAACTCGGTGTAACCAGCAGGCAATTTGGTGGCGGGGAAAGAGCACTGTGAGCCCTACCTTGGCTACGTATCACAAGGAGATGCAAAAACACCCCCTTTATCTCCCCCAGAGCTGGCACAGTACACTTCTGGCTCCTACCCGGGGCGGTAGGAAATCCACAGGCACCCCAGCATCACAATGCCATGAAGATGACAAAGTTGGAATTTACTAACTCAAACCTGGCAGAGCAAGTCCTCCATCAGATGCAGCCGATGCTGGGCCCACTGGTGCGTGGACACGTCCCGATCCCCATCGAGGCTTGCCCGGGGAGCCCACCCCGGCTCAAAAAAGCAGAGAAGGCCACTCTCCAAACCTCCGATGGCTTGCGGGCAGTGTTAGGATGTGCAAAAACACGGACAGGAAGACTCCACAACTTCCCCACTGAAGACACGCCCATGACGACCGTTGCCTCAATTGGCTGTGTGTGGTGTACCCGGAAACGGGGCCTCCCAGTACTGATGCACAGTTAAGTCCCCGATGTCACTTATCGGTGCAGAGTTGAGAGAGATGGCTGAGCATCACAATCCCCCATGTGTTGCAGCATGATGAGAACCCAGCATTGCACACTGAGCTTGGGGGGATCACTTGGGCACCAGACTTAATACTGGCTCTTGACTGGATGGCCGCATGCAGGAGATTTCTACAATGGACGGATGGCAGGTGGTGGGTATCTGGAAGTGGCTCTGTGCAGGACGTGAGGATTCCTTGGGAGAGCCCAGAACCAGAGCACAGCATTGTGCAAGCTCTGCATAGTTGGAGAGCCCCCCTGGATGATGGGGAATGCACCATGTGCCACCCCACCTATCCCCAACTGCTAACTTAGAACCAGAAGTGGGGTCCTCTGTATGCATGCCAGGCCAGGATAAAATGCCTGGGAAAGAGACTGGAGCTCAGAACTCCCTAACTCAAAGTTGCAGGATGGCAGAAAAGCCACGGGAAAGACAGGTCTATTTTGAAGATAACGCAACCATATTTTCACCATACGAGCTCGGACGCCGCCTCGGTAAACAAGGTCCGCGCAGAGCAGTGACACCCCCAGGCTGCTTGCGAATAGTCTACTACTGGGAACATAAACAGATTAGGGATGAGCCCACTCTCCCGTTGAAGAGGTGCTAAAGTCGTAGATACTGGGCCATAAGGCACACCGGAAACCACAGTATCACGCAACTCGCTTTTTTTTTTATGGATGAGTACACCGTCAAATAAATCTCGTACTGGTGCTCGCCCTGTGGAGCTCCACCAGGCAGGTGCAGTGCCGGGCTCTGAGCCTCGACAGAGCCCACCCTCAGCTACTGGAGGACCCTCTAGACCGTCTTGTGGAGTCAGCAGACGGCGGAAGAGAACTACTGACCGAAACAAAACAGAAAAAGAGAAACCCAGAGTGCCACTTGTCATGATGCACTGGAATGCAGAGGGAGTGAACAGCAAGCAGGCTGAATACAGCAAAAAGACAGAGCTGGAAAACATCTTGTATGAGAAGCAAGTCAGTGTTTGCTGTATCCAAGAGACTCACTTGAAAGCAGATCAAACCTTTAAAATAAGGGGATATCAATGCTTCAGATCCGACAGACAAGATAGACGAAAAGGAGGAGTACTTACTCTTGTAAGGAATAACATTCATGCACACGAAAGGAAAACCTACGTGGATGGAGCAGAATATCAGCTGTTCAGATAAAGGTAGACAAGATGGAAATAGAACTCCTGAACTATTACTGTCCAAACAACAAACCACTGAGTCTCAGCTCTATACAGGTACCAGCCACCAACTTTATAGCAGTTGGAGACTTTAATAGCCACTCCCAGAGCTGGGGCTATAACCATCTAGATCACAGAGATGAAGAGGTTGAAACATGGCAAGATGATCACTCCCTAATCCTAGTCAATAATGCCACAGATACTCCTACCTTCTACTCCAGAGGATGGCACACAACTTCAACACCAGATCTTGCCTTCGCCACCCCAGATATAGCTGGATCTATTAGTAGAGAAGTAGGAGACCAGCTAGGGGGAAGCGACCATCGCCCAATCTTTCTTACTGTCCAGAGTGCAACTCTCAGTACAGGCCCAGCCATTACAAGATGGAACTACAAAAAAGCCAACTGGAGTTTATTCAGGCATCAGGTAAACACGCTGCTGTCTACCCTCAAGGTACAGAACAGAGACATTAATGAAGTGGTAAAAGACTTCAACAGATGCATACTACAAGCTGCAAAAGAAACCATTCCCAAAGGATGCCGGCGTAACTACATACCATACTGGTCCAGCACACTCCAAGAACGTCAGGAAGCTATGGACAGGGCTAGAAAGGATGCAGAGTCTCAGCCTTCACTTGAAACTCACAACAAATGGAAAAAGGCTGTAGCAGAGTTTCAGAGAACAAAGCTAGAAGAAAAACGGAAAAGCTGGAGAACTAAAACGGCATCGCTGAACCTTGAGAAAGACGGCAGGAAACTTTGGAGATTAGTCAAGTCTCTAAATGAAGAGTGTTCCTCACCTAGGCAGACTATCACATTGGATGAAGGTGGCAAACTTTTCAGAGGAAAACAAGCTGCAGACCTGTTTGCTAGAAGATACAGTTCAGAAAGCAACTTACCCATCAGAGAGAGATAAGAAAAGAAATACTGGCAACCATGGGACAGACAGATACTCCTGCCCCAATGAGGGAACCCATCACACTAGGAGAACTACAGAACGCTATTTCCAAGCTTAAGTTTCAAAAGTCACCCAGCCCAGACAAAATCAGCAACGAAATGCTAGTAAATCTGAGCTCAGCAGCAAAGACAAAACTGCTTGAGATATTCAACCACAGCTGGTTGAAAGGAACGGTACCCCAAGTATGGAGAGAAGCCATCACAATACCCATACTAAAGAAAGGGAAATGTAAGACCGAGGCTGCAAGTTACCGGCCAATCAGTCTCACAAGCTGTGTTGGGAAGACTATGGAGCGAATAGTCAACCACAGATTGAAATGGTATTTAGAGTCTGAGCAGATCCTGGTGCCGGAACAAGCTGGATTTAGAGAATGCTACAGTATAGAAGACCAAGTTACTTACTTGTCTCAAGCAATAGAAGATGCCTTCCAGGAGAAGAAAAAGGTCCTAACGATCTGGGTCGACTTCAAGCAGGCCTTTGACAAGGTGTGGAAAGATGGCCTCATTGCAAAACTTAGGAGAAGTGGAATCCAAGGCAACATGATGAAATGGATCCAGTCATACTTGCATAACAGGAGAACTAGAGTCACTCTTGACGGTCTGCAGAGCAGAAAAGTGTTGCTCCATCAGGGGGTACCTCAAGGAGGAGTAATTTCCCCAACACTCTTCCTTGTTTACATCAATGACCTGGTGAAAGATCTCCCCGCAGGAGTGAAAGCTGCCTTATATGCAGATGACCTAGTACTCTGGTGCGCTGATGAAAACGTCACCACAGCAAATTATAGAATGCAGCGGGCAGCAGACATGCTAGTGTCATGGGCAGAGAAATGGCTTATCACAATAAACACAGACAAAACCTCCACAACACTGTTCTCCCTCGCCCCCAAGGACAAAGCAGCTAACATACACCTAGGGACAACCGTGATCAAGGAAGAAAGCTACCCCACCTATCTTGGGGTGACATTTGACCAAAGGCTTACATGGAATAAGCATATTGAAAATGCAGAAGGAAAGGCCCGAAGACGACTAGGCATACTCAGAAAATTAGCAGGTACCAACTGGGGAGCAAATGAACGAAATCTAAAGAAGATTTATAATGGAGTAATAAGACCACACTTAGAGTTTAGCTCAGCAGCATGGTCATCAGCTGCTAACTCACAGCTGCAGTCTTTGGACAAGGTGCAAAATCAAGCTCTCAGGCTCATTACAGGAGCCATGAAAACTACACCAATATCAGAGATGCAGAAGGTTGCTGGATTACAGACATTGTCCCATAGAAGAGACACAAAAACCATGATCCAGATGGAAAAGTACAACAGTATGCCAACGCACCCAATGAAGGCAAGACTAGATGATCTGGCATTGGGACGTCTAAAGCGTAGCAGCTTTGTGCATCGGGGAAAAAGACTTAAAAGACAGCATCAAGAAGACCTATCCATGAAGACAACACCACTGAAGCCCACCCTATACCCTGTACCATGGGAGCAGGCCAGAAATGCCCTCCATATTAATACATCAGTCAGTGGTCTCACAAGTGGATGTGAGTATAATGATCTGCAAAAACGAACTGCTACATTGAGTATGATCCAAGAAAGCTATCCCGATCAATCATGGATACATGCCTATGAAAAGGCAGATAAACTTGCAAAAAAGGGAGGAGAATGTGAACAAGAAGATAATGAAGTCACATACTTTGAGAAAAAGAGAGCTATCCAGACTATCAGAAGAGAACAGAACCAACCCAAAGATGACTATCACACTCTCGACCGGCAGGGACAGATAACTATTTTTCGCCTCAGGACAGGGCATAACAAACTGAATAAACACATGCACAAGCTACGATTGTCTGCTTCACCACTGTGCACATGTGGATTAAACGAACAAACTGCCGAGCATGTTCTACAGGATTGTCCTCTGTATGACCAGTTAAGAAAGATATACTGGTCCAATGACTCAACACTAAACTCAAAGCTATATGGAGTTAAAGAGGAACTTCAAACAACAGTCGAATTCATCATGAGAACTCGTCTGACGGTGTAAACATCAAAGATGTGATCACAAGAAGAAGAAGACAACATTTTGGTAATACAAGCTTATGGGAATGGCAGAATAGTGTTTCTGCATACTGTGTGTCATTATCACCATTAGTGCAGAGTCAATAGAATTGGGCGATTCTGTTTATTTCATTTTCCATGATCTGTAGTGTTATGAATCAGGTCTTTCTGTTTTTGTTTTTCATGTGCCATGTGGCTGTTCTATCAGGGTATTATTCATTTTTATTTGTCTTCCTCATCTTTTTCATGGAATTTGCAGTTTTCAGACTTGTTTCATTTCTCAAGATGGTTCCAGAGAACACATGATATTTAGTGTTTGGCAGATACTTTCTTGTTTCCTTGAGATATCCTCATCTGTTTTCTGGCTGTCCAAGGCCTTTCGCTTCTCTCTTAACCGGATCTCAATTACCACATATCTAATTTCAGTGTGTATTTGTTGTACCCTGTGTAGTTCCCAGAGGTCTCTGTTGAGACAAAGAATGATTAGGACTATTGCTCCCCTGGGTATGTCATACAAGGCAATTAATATGAGTTTGGGTTTAGGGCTGGCAACCGCATCATGTGAAACAAATTGTTACAGACACCACCATTGCAGGAACAAGGGAATGCTTGGTAGAGACTTCTTGCAAGAGGACCAGCTGTAGGGGTGGCTCCATGATCCAGAATGAGCGAAAATGAAAAATGATGATGATTTGTTATGGAGGAACTGCATGCACCAAGCAGTAAATGCTTTATTTAACATTACTCCACATGGTGGTCCTGGAAACAGTCTGCAGCAATACAGTCTGGCTGAGAGAGTACGGATCGAAATGGGAAGGCAAACCCGGTCCCTAAAAAATGCAGTGCAGAAGTCGGATGTGTCGACCGAAAGGTGCAGATATCACAGCTTAGGCGCAAACAGACACAATGCAACCACCGTCCTTTTCAGGGCGAACGAGGAAGAAGAAGAACTCCCTATGTAAAAAATATTGAACTAACAGTGTAGCACACTTATTTCAGAATATCTGATATGGTTGTAATAATCATCTAAAGAGTGTCCGATTGACAGTGGTTGGAGCACTGGTCTCTCGCGACAAAAGTACCGGGTTCAATTTATGGTGTCGACACGCTTTATTCTACCCAGCTGTAAATGGGTACCTGACTTTGCACTTGAGTTAGGGAAGGAAAAGGCAGTGAGGAAGGGAACTGGTCACCCCACCTCTCGGTGTTAGACCTAGTATTGTGAAGTCTCTAACACTTCACTCCTTTATGGCAGTATCTGCTGTGGGACTACCTACCTAATCATCTAAAGCAGGATCTCTTAACCTGTGGGGGTCAATGAGTGGGTTCTAGGTCAGGAGGTCAGTCAACATAACCTAAACATTTGAATGTTTTGTTCACCAAAATTTTTACTCTAAAAATTATCATTGATTTTTGCATTTCATTAATTATATTCTTTTTACAGAATTTTTGTTTGTATTTCAGTATGACTATGTGTAAGCTTTGTAATAAAATGTTTTGTTTGTGTGCAGGAATGTTAATTATGCATTTACGCACATATGTTCTAAGAAGGGGTCTGCTGCCTTCACTGAACAATCATGGGGGTCTGTAGCACAAGAAAAGAACCCCTGATCTAAAGAATGAACCATTTATTTACTTGCCTGTATATTGTAGGATTTTTCAGACTTGAGACATTAACATTTCTTAGATTATCATTTTTTGTTCCTTAGATGAAGGGATACAGAGATTCACTTAACAATAGTTTGGAAGCTAAAGGAAGAGAACTCAATCAGTTTAGAGAGTCCCATGGCATTCAGTTCAGAGCAGACAGTTCAGATGACAGAAGAGATGAAGTACCAGCAAAGGCAGGCGAGAGGCAACCAAACATTTTAGCCAATATTTAGCAGTTTTATAAATTTGTAACAAATGTATATAGTATTTTAAATCTTCAAACAACATTAAATATAGCAGGCTCCTGTGTTTACATATATTTAATTTTCTCAAGTTTTTTAACATGAACAGTTCTTGGCAAGCAGGTGTGACCTGGTACAATATTTTTGTCTTTTTTAGACAAATAACCTTTTACTCTACGAAACATGTCTGAAATTAAAGCTTCCTTATCTAAACTCACTGAGATGCTTTAGATAAGCACTCCTTTTACTCAGGCACCTTAGAATCGTCAACATTTTGTTATTTATAATTAAAACTTCTTGGGTCAAGATAATATGAAAAAAATATATATATTGCCCAAACAATTGATGTCCGAAATCCACCTAAATTTACTGCCTGCTATAATTTTCTTTTCACTTTGTTAGTGCTGTTTCACCTTTTATGTTGAACATAAAGTATTAAGGGACATTGCCTACTACAGTGTATTTGTTATGAAAATTATTACTGATTTGGTCTTTGTTGGTGGAGTCTGCAGGACTGATTTTTAAAAAGATGAGCTAAGAGCAAATAGAGATAATGGATGAAGTGGTAATGTATTGGAAATGCTTTGAGGGGACAAAAAAAACTCCCTAGATGTCACCAAGAAAAAGTTAAGAAAAGAAACGAGCCAAGTATCATTAGCAGTTTTATAAATATAGCAAAATAAAAATAAGGCTGACAAAGAAATTGGTAAATACACGGAGAGAGCTAGAGTGGTGAAGTCTGAAAGGGGTTGCCAAGTATAAGACAGAAATGTTAACATTGAGTTGAATATTTAATCTTTACTGTGTTGTCCCCACTTTCTTTGACTCGAGCATTGATCTATACTTGTATTTCTCCAGACAGTCCTGATGTTGGCATATCTAAGGCATAGCTAGACATATATGTTATGTTGCATACATTGCGTATAAATGTGGGCTATTCTCAATTTCTCTGTTTCATCCACCATGTAACAGCCATATGAGAGATAAACCTTTATGTTTCACTGTTTAGACATTATTGTTATTTTGACCTATATAAATTGCATAACACTGATAAAAATGCTGAACCAAGTGTTATCCACTGTTAAATGCACATTATTTTGCTAAAAATCAGAATCTTCAGTTCAGATGTCAAGTCAGTCCTATTGTATGGCTCTGAAACATGGAGAACAACAGCCAAAAATCTACAGACTTTCATAATTGGGTGCTTGCATAGAATAGGACTGAAGTGGTATAACAAGAATACTAATGTGGAACTGATAACGAGGAAAAGTCAAGAGTTGAGAAGAAGATGCTGGCGATGGATAGGACACACACTGAGGAAACCTAGTGATAGCATAACAAGGCAGTCCTTGTGGAATCCCCAAAGTAAGAGAGGTAGAGGGAAACCTAGAGACAGACATGAAGGGGGTGAAGAAGACATGGAAAGACCTTGGGCAGATGGCACCGGACAGGAAGTCTTGGCAGACGTTTGTTGAAAGCTTGTACTCCATGGGTAGCTGAAAGATGATGATGATAATGTTTATGTCGTCTTATGGACAAACACTTTGAACTGGTTCAAAAATGTGAAGTGTTTATATTTAGTTATGTAATCATGAGTTTGAAAGTCTACGTGGGTGCAGTTTGTCCAGTTCAAGAGTAGGCTCCGTTGCTCATATCGGTATAGATTATCAAAGTCAGGGTCATCTCTTATGACATCTGTTTGTTAATGTTATAAAATTGTCATAAAGATGTGTATGTGCGATATTATATCAGTTATTTAATGTTGGTCTTTGAGGTATCAAGGTATTAGCATAAGCTGAAAGTCAATTAATAGATAGTAGCACACTGTTAAAGCTAGACAACAACAAATGTACTATGTCGGTACTGTGTTAAATTGGTTTAATTAAACTGTTTTCTGCCCTGTGTAGTTCCAGGGGGTCTCTGAAGAGACAAATAAAGAATATGACTACTGAACCCTCAGTCATATTGTACAAGGTGACTAGTATGAAGTTGTGTATGGGGTAGAACCTCAATATGTCAAACAAATTGCCACAGAAACCACCGCTACAAGAGTACGTGAGTGTTTGGTGCAGGTTTCCTTTAGGACTAGCTGTAGTGGGGGCCTGTGCTCCTTAAGAAGCACAAAGGAAAATGATAATGTTTTCTGCATGGGCTTTCTCGAGAGCACCCATAGAGATTGATAATCTAATCCAGCGGTTCTCAAAGTGTGGTCTGGGGGTTCCCGAGACCCTTTCAGGGTGTCCACGAGGCCAAAACTGTTTCCATAATAATCTAAGATGTTATTTGCCTTTTTTCACTCTCATTTTCTCACAGTATAACCCACATAAACAAAAACTCCTAGGGGTCCTCAGTAATATTTTAGTGTGTAATGTGGTCCTGAGACCAAACAGTTTGAGAAACGCTGCTATAATCGATGAATCAACAACGCTAAGACTTCTGGAGTTTGGCATCATATGTAAGACTAGCAGGGATCGATGTATGAGAGGATGCATCAGGTGTGTATACCACCAGAGCGCTGTAAGAACAGTCAGCATTAATGGCGTTCTATATTCGCTAAGGGAGATTGAGCACCTATAGGTTTGCCAGGATTCCAGTGTTGTCGGTTGTGAACAGAAGTAACAATAACAGTTTTCTACATGGGTTATCCCATTCAAACAATTTAAATGTATTTACAATCATGTGTGAAGCCTGTGGACTACAGCAGTTGAGAAATTCCTGAATGAGTCCCAGTCTTATGTGTGTGTTGGTGTGTGTCTGTGAATGCGGAAGAAACAGATCAATAGGTTTATTCTTTTTTTAAAATTCTGGTATATAAACAGTTTTATGATAACAATATTTTTGTGAAAGGAGTGATTACTGAGAATGCACTTAGGTACAAACCCCTGATCTACATTCCACAGTAACAGGTAAATAGATTTTGCGTGGTTTACGCTTTCTGTCCCAGATACCTTTAGTCAGGCAATAAAATAGATACCATTTGTTCTTCACATGTCATATTTTAAAATAAGCAGTAAACAGATATATGTATGAACAAAATATATGGTATTGTTTATAAAAAAATAAATTACTGTACATTGGCTCAAGAATATTTTGAAGTGTTACATGCAGCAAATCAGTTTTATTATTTTTCTGTAAAGTGCAGACACTAGAAAATCTGGCTGTACCCAAACGGGCATACCAAGCGGTCCTTGGATTTGGTTTTAAGGACCATCTTCATTCCACACGGACAACTTCATCAATGCTCCGATCTCCTCCCATAGATCACACAAGGAGGATCTCAGCACAGTGCTTGAACTCCATAGCATCGGCGAGGATCCTAGTGTATATATACAGGAATTATACTTACTTACTTAGTCGTTCCCCTTCTACCGTGAGGTGTAGAGGTTTGGGAGAGAGCGCCAGACTATCCTATCGGCTGTCTTCCTCCTGGCCTGGTTCCATTCTAGTCCTCGGTCCTTCAAAGATTGTCTAATTTTGTCCTCCCAGCGGACTCTGGGTTGTCCTGGGGGTCTGGATCCCTGGCTCTTTGTTTCTCATGCTTGTCGTGGTAGCCGATCTTCTCCCATTCTGCAGACATGGCCAAACCATCTTAGTTGGGACTGTTCTACTTGGGTCTGCAGGGGGTGGGATTTTAGGCCTTGACGTATCATCTGGTTGCGGACCATGTCTCTTCTTGTTACTTCAACCACCTTCTTCAGATACCTCATTTCTGAGGTTTCAGGAATTATACATTCTGTAAATATTGTTGTGGTGGGTAGGTTTGCCTAATTTTGTAAATTTTGCCAGGGCAGCAGCCGTAGGGCCTACTGTATACCATTTCCAACTGCTGAGGGATTATTAACGTGCACATCTCACACACAGGACCTCCTATTTTTTCACCTTTATCCGAGAAGGCTAAGCATCTGATCTCACTACCTATGAGATCAGGGGGGAGTATGACATCACTAGAACCCACTGGTTCTGAAAAAATGTCTATCAGATAATATATTCCCAGTACTAAAAACCAACCTCAGAAGAGACCCCGATGCCATCACAAGAACAGCTATGCTTTGGACCCCTGAAGGAAAGCGAAAGAGAGGCCGACCGAAAACAACTTGGCGGAGGACTGTGGAGGCTGAGATGCAAAGAATGAACCAGAGTTGGGGCACTGTACGAAGGATGGCCACCGACCGTGCAAAGTGGAATCAATTTGTTGTTGCCCTACAAGACGCCACTAGGCGTGATGGCCACTGACTGCTTTGACGGTCGGTGGTTAAGGATCGAAGAAGAAGAAGACTAAAAACCAAACCTGGTACCTTTAGAATTAGAGCCGGACGCCATACCTGTTAGCCACCTCGACCCTGAAAGTCCTTGGGAGAATAATCTTCTGTATGACAACACACAATATGGCTTAGAGGATAGAATATATGAATTAAAAAATATTTATTTACTTAGAATAGAAAGCGTTAAACGGTGTCAGCTTTAAAAGGAACAAATATTGTAAACACCACCTTTGGTTTCAGATCAGTGTGTTTGTGCTTTCTTATGCAAATAAAACTCTGCAGCATATGCAAAACAATGTATGTGTGCTTTTCTACTCTGTACCCTAGATACAGTAAGTGACATTCCAGTTACAGCATTGCTCACACTGCACTGAGTTAGAGACACTGCCCCCTGTTTAAAAAGGGAGATTTCAAAAGATAAAGTTTACCCAGTTAACCAAGGCTTACAAAAAATAATTTTCCTAACGAATTAAGACAAAAGTATAACTGAATCATGAGCTAGTGTATTATTAAAATAAGTGAAATTATTCTTGAGTGAGGTGGGCCAATATGCCTTTCTTCTTCTGTTCTATTTTTGTGCCTCTATGGAGCACGGGATCACCACTGAAGCTGGTCCTCTTGCAGGAAGCCTGCATGAAAGCATTCATGTACACTTGTAGTGGTAGTTTATGTATCAGTTAGATTTACATGATAAGATTGCCAGCCCGATGCACAATCTCATATTGGTCACCTCTTAAAACCTGCCTGACGTTGCAGTAGTCCTGTTCTTTCTTTGGCTCCTCCGAGACCCCCTCAGGAACTACACACTTTGGTCCCTCCGAGACCCCCTCGGGAACTACACACTTTGGTCCCTCCGAGACCCCTCGGGAACTACACAAGGCAATATGACTTTGGGGGGAGAGAAAGTGTTTCCTAACAAATATTTTGTGTATATATGTGTATGATGGAGAAGGGGGACCTAATGATTATGAATGAATGAATTACTGGTTTCATTACAGATATCACTAAACAAAGAATTTGAATATACAGCGTGTCCGGCAGAATAACTACCAATAACAAATGTCAATATTTCCTCATCCATGTAAGTTAGAATTATTTTTTTATGGTTACCTCATATAGAAACCATCACATTTTTAGGAGCAGTGAGATAATTGATAAATTGTCCGATAATGTGCAGATAACGCATACGTAATGCGCAGCCGCGGAATGTGATGATGCGTGTAGTGAAAATGGCGGAGTTCACGGTGCAGCAGAAAGTGCAATGCTGTTATTGGCTTGCGGAATTAAAGTTTCCCATTGTTGTGCAAAGGAGATTCAGGCAGGAATATGGACAGAAACCTTCAGAGCGACATACCATAGTGAAATGGCACAAGCAACTGTTGGAAACAGGTTCTTTGTTGAGAAAGAAGGGAAGCGGCAATGAAGCGTTGTCTCCAGATAGAGTTGAAGCAGTTAGCGAAGCTTTTCAACGTAGCCCGCGGAAATCCCTTCAACGGGCAAGTGGAGAATTGGGTATTCCAAAATCTACTGTTCACGACATTGTGCACAAAAGATTGCGGCTTAGAGCCTACAAGATCCAGCTAGTGCAGAAGTTACAGCCAAATGATAAACCCAGACGGGCCGAGTTCGCAAATGCAATGCTATGTCACCTCGATGATGACAATGAATTTCTCAATCGTGTGGTATTCTCCGATGAAGCGACCTTTCACACTTGTGGCAAAGTTCACCGGCATAATTGTAGGATATGGGGAAATGAAAACCCACATGTCATAATGGAGCATGAGCGAGACAGCCCTAAACTTAACGTGTGGTGTGCCTTAACCTCGAATTATGTGATTGGGCCATTTTTCTTCGCCGAAGCCACAGTCAGAGGAGCAACATACCTAAACATGCTGCAAAATTTTGCATTTCCTAGGATACCAGAATGGTTCATATTCCAGCAAGATGGAGCACCTCCACACTATGCCAATGAAGTAAGAAACTACCTTCATCAACAAATTTCCAGACAGATGGATTGGAAGATTAGGTCCCATTGATTGGCCACCAAGGTCACCAGATTTGACCCCCTTAGATTTCTTTCTATGGGGAAATGTAAAAAGCTTTGTCTATCAAACTCCGGTGCAGGGACTGGATAATCTTCGGCAGCGAATAATTGACGCTTGTGCATCCGTCACACCTCAGATGCTGCAAAACACGTGGAGAGAGATAGAATACCGTCTTGGCATTCTTCGAGCCACTAAAGGCGCTCATGTGGAGATCTACTGAAACTTGGTGGAGATCTACTGAAACTTGGTGAGTTGCTACTGAAACTTAATGAGTTTGCCTAACAGAAAATCAAAATCCGGTCGGTCTGCTGCTATTAGTATAAGAAATATTGACATTTGTTATTGGTAGTGATTCTGCCGGACACACTGTATTCTTTGGGACACAAAGATGCAGCAATAGAGAATGCAGTCAGTGACCCATAGCTTGACTGCTTGCGTCAGGGTCAGCGAACCAGAGCTGACCAAGACCCTACTCCACTTCCACGTGGTGGTCCTGGAAACAGGCTGCATCACTGCAGTCTGGCTGAGAGAGTAGGGATCGAAGAGGGAAGGCAAACCCGGTCCCAAAAAATGCCGTGCTGAAGTCGGATGTGTCGGCCGAAAGGCGCAGATATCGCAGCTCCGGTGTAAACAGGCACAACGCAACCGTCCTTTTCAGGACGAACGAGGAAGAAGAAGAATATATTCTTTGACAACTAAAACAAAAGAGCTCATTATCATGATAATATACATGAAATTCTTCCTCTTGTTCCTGTATTTTGGCTCCCTGAGAGACAGGGGACCACCTTAAAGGACATCTGTGATAAGGTCTTTGTGCCTACAGCATGCTCAGAGACATTAAAAAAAAGGCCCCCAGTAAAGTTTCAATATTTTTTCTTATGCAGCAAAAACCAGCAAACATTCATACCCGTTGACATTTGCTGAGGGAGACTGAGCACCTGTGGGTTTGCCTGGAGTGCAGTGACGTCGATTCTGAACCTCAGTAAGAATAACTGACTGTTTACGTGCATGTATGCAAATTTTGATGGCTGCTGTCTGAGGGTAGTTCAAACTTGCTAATTTCACCTACTTTTATGCATATTCAAATCTTGATTTTTGATAATGCACTTAATTCAACCTGATTATACTATAACATGAAGATAGCACACCCAAGACAGAAGCTATGAAGATCAGTAGATCACCAGGCCCACTTAACATTCATGTCAGCAACTTTCAGCTGAAACAGGTTCTACGGTTATAATATTCAGGAAGCATTTTTCGTTGAAAATGAAGACTTCACAGAAATGGAAACAAGATGTCAAAACACCAGTGCATTAACTTACCATCACCACTACTCGAACATCCAAATATCAGTCTGGAAATTAAACAACATATTGTATATTCTTAGACGTTCATTGCTATCACTGTCAAACGTGGTCTCTGACTAGAGGACAGGAGAATAAAATCATATAGTGAGAGATGAAATGATTAAGAAGAGCCACCAATGTTACCAGGAGAGAAGGAGAAATAATGACATATTGCATCAAATACATAGAGAGACGGAAAATAAAGTGGTTTGGCCAGCATATGAAAATGGAGCCCAGTCAATTACTACATGCCGACAACAGTAGATCTAATTTTAGAGCAAGAGGACTAACAAAGTGAAGCATTTAAACAAAAAAGGAAAAAAATTAAAGAGTAGCAAAGTAGAGTGACAGAGGTATTACTGAATACATCTTCAACCACTGAAGTTGACCTGAGTATGACCTTAAATGTGATAATCTAAACACTCCAGACATTTGAACGACTGTGGGATCATGTAATTGCCAAGTTATTATGGTTGCACAGTAACTATACGTGTCAGAACATAACTATGAAAGATAAAGCAACGCTAAACTTTATTTTCTTGTTTCATCACTTTATTTAAACAACATTACACTAAAATTATCACAGGCTGGTTTTAAAAAAACAAAAACCCAAACAAACTTGTGCACACGTGGTGTTCTATTTGTGTTTACAATCTACGCTAGAGGAAACAAAATAAGTGTGCTCTAAATGATATTTTAAGGATCTTATCTTTGAGCTTCAGAATTATCAGCCACCTACATTATCTAAACAAGCACTTTAAAAAAAAATTATTTTTTATCTGCACCAGAAGGAACACAGCACAATGACAAGAACCCTGTGCACGAGTGATGTTCTGTTATGTCTTGTCTTGTTTAAAAAAAACTAAGACATTAAATTTACCTGCTCTGTGTGACAAATTGGGGACCTTATCTTTCAGCCAGGCAGATAAGCATTTTTATATGGACATTTCTGTCATCACTTATTACATGAATTACTGTGAATATACTTTGATGAGAACTAAATATCTCATGTATTTGTTAATCATGATTAACAAATACAAGAGATTTTTATGAATTTGCTACAGCATATCTGATTATAAATCTGTAGATAAACATAACTAATTATATTTCTAATCTGCATGTCAAGTAGCTTCTGGTTCAACCAAAGCATGTGTAAAATATAAAAATGAACTCATTCAGTAAACAAAATCTTGCAGTAGTCTTATTAAATTGGAAGGTGTCCATTATTTGAGAAGCGGAAAAATTATATATTTAGTGTCCAACTGGCAGAGTGGTTGGCACGCTTATCTTTACTGGCAAAATCTGGTAGCGCCATGCTCCAGTATACCCAGCTGTCAATGGGTACCTAACTGCTCTTCAGTTAGTGGAGGCAGCAAGGAGGGAAACTGGTCACCTCTCCTCATAAAGCTGAGACCAGTCTCTAACACTTCACTTCCCTAAGGCAGTATCTGCGATGGGTCTATTTTGTTAAAATTACTTGACATAGCTGGAGAAGCCTAAAAATGAGACTACCTTTCTATTACTTAAAAACAAACCGAGAAACTGTATGGTGATAAGAGGAAGCCTGAGACAGACTTTATAACAGACTAATGTGGTTATTTGAAAGTGAATAATGAAGAAGAATAGCTAGATCACAGCAGTATATTACAGCAAACTCATGCTCCTGAAAAATGCCTGTAAGACCAAAACAACAAAAAAAGCACACGCAACAGACGTACATTTTTTTACACCTAGAGTGGTGGGAACAAAATAAAAAAGGTAATACGTCTTACTAGGAGATAAGACGAGGAAAAAAACCAATGCTGCGGGGACAAACAAACAAAAGAACCAGATGGTGAGAATTAAGTGGAAAACAAAAATAAGAGCAAATACACCCTGAAATGTGTCAAATTGCTGCCATTTTTAACACCTACTGTGGAAGCAGAGCTAGCCTACGCTTCAAATATGTGGCAACTGACAAAGATGGTACATATATAGTTGCAGACATTTGTAAAGAGTTAACCTATAAAGGATTCTTTCTCATCATTAAATGGCAGAGCTATGTTTTGGAGGAAAAAATTCTCAATAAGGAAGTCTATAGATGTATAAAAATTAGGAAATAAACCTGTGGTTATCAGTCATGTGATATAACAAAAATTAAAAAGTACAATACAGAGTGACAATTACAAGTCTAAGCAAAAATGACAGAAAAACCAGAGACACAGTTTCATTCACAAGGAGAGGTCACTACACTTCAGCTCCCCAAGGAGCAAAGGCCTTCAACAAATTCACGTCATCCCTTCAAGGTATTTCCATGTCTTTATCCCTTTCATGTCGGTCTCCGTTCCCCTCGGCATGTTTTTTACGTGTGCCGACTTGATGTCTTTTGACTTCCATAAGTTACCCAATGCAATTAAAGTCCCTGTTGCCATGTGAATTCCTATTTTAATATCACCTCCAACTTTGTCAGCGTAGCTGCCAAGATACTTGATAAGGCCACATCTTGTTGAGATGTTTGTCTACGTACAATCTTTCTATCTTTTGCTACATTCATTCTCATAATCTTTTATCTGTGGAATTTTAGACTCAATTGCTGTTATCCTGCATCCAGTATTTTCTCTTTGCCTTACATTTGACTTTGGTTATGTTATAGAAGGGAAAGGCCATAGGCAAAAACTAGTATCTTTGAGCTGTTTTGTTAGTCTGATGAATTCTATTTTCATAATCTAGTCACAATCTAGTGAGTAGAGACGTAACAAGAGGCATTCCTGTGGCACTACTTTTCTAATGTCAAAGGGTTGATGCCCCATCACTGGGTAAATATTTCATTACATTAAATAATATCACTGAAGTCAAATGTGGTCATCACAAAGTCAACTTCATGTTATGGAGAGTTTGGCACATTCAGTAAAGCCATCTTGTTCTTTTGTAATCATAAGACAATTTACAAGGTCACAACTAATAACAAAACACTGATTATACAATTCTGAATAATTCTATCTATAAAAATGTGAACTCTTCTGCAAACCCTTTCAACAAAAGAGTTATAATATTAAAAAAAAAATGTTTGTTACACTTGGATTTGATTTTAAGCATGTTAACAAATTGTTGTTTAACTAGAGTTGCCGAGCTCATTGCTCTTCCGCAGCCAATGTCAAGCTGAAGAATTTGCATGTGTTCTGTAGCTTTGAGTGGTGCTGTACTGTCTGCCTGCTTTTTCACTGCCTGGTATGTCTGTGTGTCCTGATATTCACTGAAGTGCGACTATGATGATGTATGTTAACAAGTATAAAATATGAATTTAAAACACTCAGGATCATTCAAAATTGTTTTTCAAAGAAGCTGAAGTGTTCATACGCAAATTTGTCCAGCCCATATAAAAAGTTTTATATTTGATATAAAATTAGATGTAACATGAAATAAAAAATTGTAGTGCAAGCTGAGACTGTCTTAAACCAGGGGTCAGCAACTGGTCGATCAAGATCTACTGGTTTGATCACAAGGGACAATTAGGTAGATCTTCAGAGAGCTCAGTGTTTCTCAAGCAGATCTAAACGGTTTCTGGGTTGCCTACTGCTTGTTTAAACATTTGAAAGTGATAGAAATTTTCTAGATAATATACTCTTTATATACAATAATAACAATTGTATGACTGAAAATATATATAAATTCACTCATATAGAATGCCATCTGCAAATATGAAGGATACAAATACAAGTCTTTAAGTTTTTTATTCATGATATGTTAGTGATTAATATCAAAATATACAAAGCACACATTATCTGAATTTTAAATTGTCAAAAAAGAAAAATAAGGTTAAAAATAAACAATTCCAAACCTGTCACTAAATATGCTTTAATTATCACACTGTGCATATCACGAAACTGAGGAAAACTGAGTTTCCTTGGAATTTTACATTTTGGCATACAATTTAATGGAAATAACATTTATTGGCACGAGTATCCACATTGAGTTGGTCAATATTTTAACAACCATTACTTTTTACATTTTTCTTTCAAAAGTCAAACATAATTTACTGGACTACAAAACCAAATCACTTAAGAAATTTACATCAAAAGTTATGCTTTCATTTTTTAACAGAGGACAGCTGAAGAAGTTGTAATCTGCATGTCCATTTTTTTTAAAACTTTAATTCTATCAAGGGCGGGTTGCATGATTAAAAATAAGTGAGTAGACTAATGTGATGCAGATCGGCTGACAGGTGTAGTAAACACTTCAGTTTTATAACTTCAGTAAAATGTACTCTTTATCATGTACACATACGAATTGTGTACCTCTGTTATATCATTAATATTTCCTTTTTGTTTGTTCATACAAAGCATGTAGCCACCACTATAGCTGGTCCCCATTCAGAAGTCTGCATCAAAGCATTCATGTGATCTTCTGGTGGTGGTATCTGTAGCAATTTGTTTTTATAGGATGAGGTCTCCAGAACCGAGCACAACTTCATATTAGTTGCCTCCCAGTCATATTTTTTCTTTCTCTTATTTAAGATATCTGGGAACTACGTGTGGCAGCTCGTAATATATTTATAAATAAAGAAATTATAGTTACCTGAGCATGCATGCACGCACACATACACACACAAAGTAAAACATTATAAACTAGACAAGACTTTTGTAACGAATCAAATTCTGAAGTAAAATTCTGATTATGATGAAAAAAGAAAAGAATCATGGAGTCACGCTGGTGTAATGGTTAACACACTGCGCTGGTGATCAGGTGATCCAGGTTCAAGCCCAGGCGAGATTATTTGAAAGAGTGTTGCCAACCAGGGAATGGAAAAACCTGAACGGCTCCTGAGCTGACCCAGCTCTAATGGGTACTCTCCGAAGACGGCGAGTATCTGCCTGAATGGCAAGAGGACCCTTGTCAGCGTACAGGGAAAATAGGATACTCACGTAAAATCAGTCTCAGGTTAGACATACTAACCTGAGATTTTGCCTCGAGTAATAGCGGGCGTATGTAAAAATAAAAAAGAATCAGGAAAATAAAGTTTAAAATTGACAACAATGACGAGTACTCCCCCCAATATCTGAAATATTACCTGTTATGGCAGTGCTTGACACACAAAGTCAAGGAATGAGCATTTTACCTCTGTCTAAAATAATTGTTCATTACATTTCTTAATCAAGCATTCTAATCAATCTTGGATAAACTTAAATTTCATATAAGTCTTTCAGAACAGAAAATGTTTTTAATGGAAGTCTGAAAAAGAAATTAACTTTCCAAATGTTACATATTCAGAGCAGACATAAACCGAATTCCATAATATCCTATTACAGGCCTCTAAATTCTAATTCAACTCAATTTGATAGAAACAGCCACCAAGTGCATTTAGATATAGCTGCACACATATATTAAAAATTTTAGACTTGTTTGATTAAATTAAAATAGAAACATATCTTTTAAACTAAAAGAAAAAAGAAATCTATTTTCTATTTAAAAGATACAGGTCACAAAAGATCTGCCTCAAGGTGGTGTCATCAAAAGATCTGCCTCAAGGTGGTGACATTGGTTACTGTAGCAGCCCAGTTCTTATTATTAGACAGCCGCAGAAGTGGCTTGCTGCGCCTTCATCTCATGCTCCTTCAAGATTTCATTTGTGGTCTGAGCTTTGGCTGCCTTAAGGATCACATCAGCACCCTGAGCAACCATGTCGTCCGCAAGTTTTTCACCTGCTGCCCAAGCAGAAATGTACTCATGCTTCTTGCTGGGAATCTGGCAGTGGATGCCCACAAATGAGGAATGTTCTGAAGCCTGAATCAGAGCAGTATTAATGAACTGTAAGCCACAAATATCTAGGCACATACAAATGAATATGTAATATATAGATCATGTCTTAAAAACACATCCTTAAATACAAAGTGATATATGATCATGGCAAAAAGAAAAAGGATACGTAACAAGTCAAGAAAATTCTAAACAAAGATCATACAGTTGTTCCTAGCTACAAGGCCATTAGGCAAACTAGGTGGTTGCCTGGGGATAGAAGAAAGAGAACTCGTGCAAAATAAGTGAATTAAAAAATTAGTATAATGAAAGAATTGGGTAATTCTGGAGAAAACAAAACTGTTATTTTCTGTGGCCCTTCTTTGTCATCATAAATAAGTGTGTAGACATATGATTGTACTGGTACGTTTATGTGCATGTTACATGTGCTATGTGCTCGGGCGCGTGCGCAAGTATATAGTGTGTGTGTATATATATACGTACACAGTAAGTGTGTGTATATGAGGATATACAGGTAAAGGCAGCCAGTCCCATAGCAGATACTGCCACAGGCGAGTGAAGTGTTAGAGAAGTCCCTATATTACATTCAGCTCTGAATATGCAGGGTGACCAGTTCCCTTCCTTGCTGCCTTTGCCTTCCCTAACTCAAGTGTCAGGTACCAATTTACAGCTGGGTAGACTGGTGCATGGCACCACCGTGTTTCAAACTCAGTAACTCTGCCACGAGAGGCCCTCTAACCCCTCTACCAATTGGACAAATGTAGATGTATATATACATACACAGGGTAGTGTAATAGTAGGTATCCAGGTTTTAAATTTCCTATTTTTTTTTTACAATTACATTACTCACAAAGAGAATAATGTTAATCCCTTTGGGGCTAAAATTATCTGCCTTGCCTTCATAGTTTATATAATCCCAAAGCGGGTAAGACCCACGTTGTTGCAAAGAATGAAAATAATATTTAAATAAATATGTAGCTACTTTTGTACAACCCTGTATAAACTACTTGGGGGTGTCAAATGAACTGTTTGCCTAGAGCACCAAATACTTTGCCTAAGGTGCCAAATAATCTGCCTAGGGCACCAAATACTCTGCCTTGAGCACCAAATATTCTGCCTTGAGCACCAAATACTCAGCCTTGAGCCCCAAATATTCTGCCTAGAGCACCAAATACACCAACCTGAGGGGGAAAAAGGTTAAGAGCAGTGTTGCCACAGCTGGGTATTTTTTTTTAACTAGATCTGGGTTTTATGGCTTCCGTCTTGGTATCTGTGTATTTTTTTTTCAAAATCTGCATTAATCTGGGTATATTTGACAATTGACATTTACAATGTATGTATATTCTATGCACTGAGCATTATACATTATATGTACAAGTATATTATAATTAAATGTAAAACATTATGTGCTATATATTTTTTATTCCACTTAAATTTAATTCTTGTTTTGAACCACATCAATGACGGTGTTTTTTGACTCGTTTACATCAGCTATCTATTTTCTTTTATTCTGTTAATGGCTGTCATCTACAATACTCAGTCATATTTGCAATGTGTTTTAAAGTATTCTTTTTAAATTTTAGACTTAATCATATAAACAGCATATTGTTTTTTTGTTATTATAAGATTATAAAATGAGCGATGATGAAAGTACGCTAGGTAGTTGTAGCAGTATGACGACACACACGCCACCTCACTCCTCAGCATGCGTCGAAAGAGTGTTTTCGAAGGTTAACTTAGTTAAAACTAAACAAACCAACAAGCTTTTGTGTGAAACAGTTTCCAATCGAATACTAGCCAAGCAAGCAGTTGCCAAAGATGGAGTTTGTCATAAGTTTAATCCTAGTAAAAGCGTGGTTGAAGATGTGCGTGAAGGACGTTGTCGGCAGAGATATGAAAAGATTTTGGAACTCCACACTCAAGATTCCTCGTTGTCAATTCATGCATATGATCTTGACGAAGGAGAAGTTGTCGACATGGATGCCGAGTCGCTGACAAGTGACAATTTTCAACAGTAACAAGTTACAACTAACATTGTATATTTGATTTGAGGAACATTTTGTTAATGTAACTACTGTAAGTAGGTTACTGTTAAAATATCTCATTTTCAAGAGTTCATATATTGGAGTGTTAATAAAATCATTTTTATATAATTGTGAATTTTTGGTAATAAAAAATGAAATAAAAATGAAGAAATAAATAAAAATTGGTAGCACATAGCTTATTTGTGCTAAAGTTGCACTAAAAGATTGTGTAAGCATCATCTATCCCGTGTATTTGAGGCATAAAATAATCTGGGTATTTCTGGGTCTTTTTTAGAAGAAAATCTGGGTTTATCTCTAAAACTTGAGTGGCAACCTTGGTTAAGAGTGTCAAGGATAGGAAGAAGACTGAATCTACAATGAAGAACCTCTAGAAGCTGGACTAACTGACTACAGTTAGTGCAAGAGTGGTCTTACCAAGGCAAGATGATCTTCCAGACTGGTGACAACTGTGTGCTTTACTGCTTGGCTGCCATCAATGCTGAACACACCACCTCGCATGATAAGCTGATTAACAGAAAGATTGATATCAAACTTTCATAGATGACGATTAATTGTAAGAAATTTTAAAGTATCATCATCATCTTCTAGTTAACTCCTTATGAAGCATGGAACCACCAATGTGGAAGGCCTCTTGAGAAAGCCAATGCCACAGCACAAACTCTTACAGCTGTGGTTTTTGTTTTTATGAGGTTGCCTGCCCCATCTACAACCTCGTATTAGTTGCCTTTTATGACTTGCCATAGGAGGCAGTAGTCCTATTTCTTCTTTATCTCCTCAGGGCCCCTCAAGAACTATACGGGGCATTGTAAAGCATACACATATGCTATTACTGTGATCAGCTGCTGGAGGTTTTTGAAGTTAGAGATGCGTTTATACAAACCGAGGGTATCTAGTCCCATGTCCAACTATCCTTTGTCATCATTTATGACATGACTAGTAGACTGCAGTATGGAACCTGTGGAATTCAAAGGAAAGTGTTTTTCCTCTCCGCTCAGAGGGAACTCAGTCACAAAATATGGAACTATTTTCAAATAAACTGCTACCTTCAGTTTGAAGGCTGACTGTAATAGACCTCTAGCATTTTTCCGTCTCTTGTCTTACTCTGTGAAATAGCTCTGTCATCCACTTTCCTGTTTGCCATCAACCTTTCCCATCAAGAAAGTATTCACATATCTTTGTGCCTCTTTGTACGTCCAAAGTATGTTGTCAGATTCTGATCTGTTTCTTGTGCCACCCCTATTTTTTCATGGACTTCTTCATCATCCGTCCACTTCTGCTTCCATGAGAATCACCCCATTCCTGCCCCATATAGTTCCTGTGGGTCTCTTAAGAAACAAAGACAGAATAAAACTACTGTTCCATCAGGCATGTCGTTACAAGGTGTTGGGCATGAGGCTGACAACCTCATCATGTCAAACAAAATGCTACAAAAACCATTACTGCAAGAGAACGTGAATGCTTCCTGCATGGGGGGAGGCCAGCTACAGCGGTGGTTCCATGATCCATAGAGAGTGCAAAGGAAAATGAAGATGATGGCATCCCAGTCCTCTATAAATCTTTCTTTCTTCTTCGTACACTCTCAGACGTCTACTTCAATGTTTTGAAAGAAAGCAGTGGTCAGCTTGAGGCTAACTGCAACTCCGCAGAGTTTTTCCACGAATAGTACTGGTGACGGCCATATGCCCTTTCTCTGTTCCACATATCTTGGGCATTTTGAAGCAAATGTTCAGCAGTCATTTTATCAGTGCCACATTTCAATAAGCGCAATTCTTTCTTCCAACAACTTTTTTTTAAAATTTTTCTGAACAACCAAAACTAAAGAATGTTTGTTGGATTCAATTATTCTCTAGCACTAAAGGAAACCAGCTATGAATTCCAAAAGTAAAAGTACTGTGGGTCCATGCCCACTGCAACATACATAGAGATGAGAAGGCAGATAAACTCGCCAAAGAAGAAGGAAGGAAAATCCAAACAGATGACAGAGCTACATATGAAAAGATAAAAGCAATAATCAGAAATAACTACAGAAAGAAATGGCATAAGGAACACCCAGATTCCGATACTGCAGAACCAAACTATACATTACCAAGAAGAGATCAAGTAATAATTTTCAGACCAAGAACCGGCCATTGCAGACTCAAATACCATCTGTTTGAAACAATGAAAATTGGACAGGCAGATATGTGTCTATGTTGGAAGGACAAACAAACAGATATGTGTCTATGTTGGGAGGACAAACAAACAGATATGTGTCTATGTTGGGAGGACAAACAAACAGATATGTGTCTATGTTGGGAGGACAAACAAACAGATATGTGTCTATGTTGGGAGGACAAACAAACAGATATGTGTCTATGTTGGGAAAACAAACAAACAGATATGTGTCTATGTTGGGAGGACAAACAAACAGATATGTGTCTATGTTGGGAGGACAAACAAACAGATATGTGTCTATGTTGGGAAAACAAACAAATAGATGTCTATGTTGGGAGGACAAACAAACAGATATGTGTCTATGTTGGGAGGACAAACAAACAGATACGTGTCTATGTTGGGAGGACAAACAAACAGATATGTGTCTATGTTGGGAGGACAAACAAACAGATATGTGTCTATGTTGGGAGGACAAACAAATAGATGTGTGTCTATGTTGGGAGGACAAACAAATAGATATGTGTCTATGTTGGGAGGACAAACAAATAGATATGTGTCTATGTTGGGAGGACAAACAAACAGATATGTGTCTATGTTGGGAGGACAAACAAACAGATATGTGTCCATGTTGGGAGGACAAACAAACAGATATGTGTCTATGTTGGGAAAACAAACAAACAGATATGTGTCTATGTTGGGAGGACAAACAAACAGATATGTGTCTATGTTGGGAGGACAAACAGATATGTGTCTATGTTGGGAAAACAAACAAACAGATATGTGTCTATGTTGGGAGGACAAACAAACAGATATGTGTCTATGCTGGGAGGACAAACAAACAGATATGTGTCTATGTTGGGAGGACAAACAAATAGATGTCTATGTTTGGAGGACAAACAAACAGATATGTGTCTATGTTGGGAGGACAAACAAACAGATACGTGTCTATGTTGGGAGGACAAACAAACAGATATGTGTCTATGTTGGGAGGACAAACAAACAAACAGATACGTGTCTATGTTGGGAGGACAAACAAACAGATATGTGTCTATGTTGGGAGGACAAACAAACAGATACGTGTCCATGTTGGGAGGACAAACAAACAGATACATGTCTATGTTGGGAGGACAAACAAACATGTGTCTATGTTGGGATACGTGTCTATGTTGGGAGGACAAACAAACATATGTGTCTATGTTGGGAGGACAAACAAACAGATATGTGTCCATGTTGGGAGGACAAACAAACAGTACAACATGTACTCCAAAACTGTCGGCTCCATGAAAGAAGCATGGTGGCAACATGACCTCCGACCCAGTTGAAGGAGAAACTGTCTGGTGACGAGTGAAGCGGAATGTCAGCTTTATAAGAGAGAGAGAGATGTGTTTATTCAAGAGCGACAGATGTAGAAGAAGGAGAATTATTCTTTTTTTTTTTAATCGGTTTATTTGTCTGGTAAATATCTGGGTCAGCTTTATAATAATGGAAAACTCTGAAATTATGACCCCTGGGTTAATGTGAATCAAATGAATTATTTATCTTGGCTATTGCTCTTGCGGAAAAAAAAAAAAAAAAGAAGTGAATGCTTGTATATACAGCAGCATTAGTGTTAATGCTACATTAAACAGATGTATGGTTATACAAGTTAAACATCATAAGGTACAACACACCCTACTCCACCTCCACATGGTGGTCCTGGAAACAGGCTGCATCACTGCAGTCTGGCTGAGAGAGTAGGGATCGAAGAGGGAAGGCAAACCCGGTCCCAAAAAATGCTGTGCTGAAGTCGGTTGTGTCGGCCGAAAGGCGCAGATATCGCAGCTCCGGGGTTTTTCGGACATTTCTGTGAAGACTGAGACTGGCACACTGCAACCTCCTTCCTGAAAAACACATTATAAAAATCATTATCATTTTTCATCATTTCCCCTTTCACTCATCATAAAGCATGGAACCACTACTGCAGCTTGTCCCCTTGCAAGAAGCCAGCACAAAATCATTCATGTACTCTTTCAGCAGTGGTTTCTGTAGCAATTTCTTTAGTATAAGTTTACCAGCCTCATGCGCAATCTCATATTAATTTCCCTCTTACAACAAACCTGAGACACAGTAGTCCTGTTCTTTCTTTGTCTCCTCAGACACCCCCAGGAACTGCACAGGGCCAATCCCAACTAACATAATTACCGATGTATGTTACGTCTGTCGGTCTCACTCAAAATAGTAACTCGCACCAGAAAAAAAAGTGTGCAACGCACGGTGCGCAACTTGCGCGGCGTAGGTGTTATATAAAACAAACACTTTGGTTTTTTTTTTTTTTTTATTCTTTCACAAAATTAGTAGCGCTCGACAAAGAAAAATTGCGTAAAAATTGGTGTGCATGAGCCCTCACCCGATGTACAAATCATGAAAGTTTTTGTTAAAACCACTTATTATCAGGGAACACTCTTTGAAAACAATCCACGCACTTTCACATGAAATGTTGTCATCAAAGAACTTTTAAATTTAATCTAAAATAACATAATTCTCGCCGTGTGTATGTTGGTCACAGCTGAGGAATGCAACCGTGTTGAAAAATTGTATTGTTTCCAATATATATACTCTCCCGAAAATAGTTACAACAAACAAAGAAAAGCGTTCAAATGACGGTGTTCATGAACAGTTTGATTACACTGTATAATGGAAAGAAACTAAAAACACTCTAAGAATGTAATTCTATCTGCTCATCCGGGAACGGAAACAGCACACTATAATTAAAAACCTGTCAAGTTTGACAGGTTATTGCTAGTCCTATATATAAAATGCCAGCTTTTTCTGTCAGTATGTAACGCTAAGGGATGCAACTTTGTTTGAAAGTTAGACATTAATTGTATTGTTTCCCTTATATGTACTCTCCCTAAAATAGTAACACTTACCAAAGAAGAATGAGCAAATGACAGTGTGCACAAAAATATATTTACAGAATGTGTGATCCCGAATACACACATTGGGATCCTTGCTGCCGCTACGTAGTTCTTGTACTGTGGTGATGCACAGTGTTTATGTTTAATACTTTTGAATAAGTAAAATTGCCGTTAGGTATTGGTGCTTTTGAATGTAATTCCCGTCTTATGATGGGCTTTTACACTAGTATTTTTTTTTTTTTTTTCCGTAACCAGCGGCACTTGGGCTTTCAGCCCTTCGACCCAATGACATGTCATTGCGAGGCTGGGGAACCTGAGGACTTTCCTTCCAACCCGGTCAGGAGCTTCGCTCCTTCCCATCCACAAAGGGTTTATCACAGGAGCCGTTCAGGCTATTCAGTCAAATTTCCGGCCGTAAACATTTCTTCAAACGCCGACGCCCGGGTTTGAACCATGAACACCTGGTCGCCAGTACAACGCCAAAGCCATTACACCAGCACTAGTATAAACATAAAAGCTTAAAAATATAACAGCTCCTGCAATACATATGACCATTCTATCACTAAGTCTGAGTTATCTGCCAAGGAGAGACACATTTGATAATCACACAAAGTATGATCTACACCAAATAATGATCTGAAATATTTCACACCAAGTGCGAGTGGAACAAGAGATGAGAAGATGCTGGTGATGGATAGGACACACAATGAGGAAACCTGTTGATAGCATTACAAGGAAGTCCTTGATCTGGAATACCCAGGGTAAGAGAGTTAGAGGAAGACAGAAGAACACATGGAGAAGAGAACAGACGACGGGCATGAAGGAAACATGGAAAGACCTTGAACTGATAGCACAGGGACAGGAAGACTTGGCATAAGTTTGCTGAAGGGTGATGATGATGATATTTCGAACAAAAACTACATTTCACTTATAGACTGGACTGGTCTTCTTCACGTCCCAATTCCCTGTAGAGCGAGGTCCCAGTTAGATCTGTCCAGGAACTGTAACCACTTACTAATTTTCTCAGAAAAGCTCTCTCCGCTACACATGTGACCGTTGAGTGATGGTCATGGATCTTCTGGAGGAGCTGCAAGGTTACATCATCACCTGCCCTGCATTCCACAGCCATCGCGCCTTGAGACACAGCATACATGCACTCTTCTGGAGTCAGAATCTGCAACAGTGGACATCAGCTGATTAAATAACAATAAAGTAACAAATTTCAGACATAAAGGGGGTTAAGAAGACTTAGAAAGACTGTTGAGTCAATGGCATTGGAAAGGGAGGCTTGGCATAAGTTTTGTTGAAGGCCTAGTCTCCTTAGGGAGTTGAAAGGTGATGAATGAACACATTTTCACCACACATTTAAAGTTTTAAAGAGACCAGCTAAACGTAATTAGGAAATGATCAAAGGTAAGACATAATATTTTAGACGTCTGACTACCAGAAATGCCTACCTCAAAAACACAATAGATTTTTTCATGACTCGGCTCCAACCAAAATATGTCATCAACACTTTTGCTCCCTTTGGAGCATGGATCCACTACTGCAGCTGGTCCCATTGCAGGAAGCCTGTACAAAGCATTAATATGCTCTTGCAGTAGTGAATTCTGTACCAATTTGTTCTACATGATGAGGTTGCCAGCCACATACACAATCTCATATTAGTTGCCTCGTATGACATGCTAAGGGAGTACTAGTCTTATTCCTTCTTTGTTTCATCAGAGACTCCTGAAACTACAGAGCTCAAAAAAAAAATATGTATATGATTGTTAATTAATTCATTATTGTTCTTCATTGACTTCTCTATACTAGGTCTAGCTTCCAGAGGTGGAGGTAACCAGTTCCCTTCCTTGCTGCCTTTTCCTTCTCTAACTCAAGAGCAGAGTCAGGTACCCATTTACAGCTGGGTAGACCGGAATGTGACACAACCCTGTTTTGAACCCAGTAGCTTTGTCATAAGAGGCCAGCGATCTAACCACTGTGCCAATCAGACGCACATTAACAAACTACCTAAACAACAACAAAAAATGAAAAAGTTAATGTCGATACTCAGATCAGGAAGGTTCTTTTTTTAAGTGGTTTTTCAGAGCCTGGCTTTTAGCAATAATATCTTTCCTTGATGACAGTATTTCAACTATGTTCTTATGTTCTTGCTCTCCTCTGTTACGTTGCTTGTATGCTGAATTCTTATTATTCTTCCTTCAACTTAAAGCCAGAAACTTATAATCCATTTCTTTTTTAAAGAAAACAAAGATATCTGTAAACAGCAGTGGAGCAGGAAAGAACAGAAGAAAACACACTGGCTTTGGATAAGACATATATCTGATTAAACCAGTTGAGAGAATTACAAGGCAGTCCTTGGTCTGGAATCCACATGATTATAGAAACAAACAGAGACAGAAAAACACATGAAAAAAATAGGAAATTAAAGACAGACTGTAAAGAGAACTAGAGGACATAGAAAAAGCTTGAATGTATGGCACAGGATAGGAAGATTAGTGATAAACATGTTGAAGGCTTATGCTCCGCAGGTGAATAGTAAGATAATGAATGAAGATACCTGTGATATCCACTCATGCCAGCCCATTCTTTCAAGGCCAGCCACAGCAAGAATGATCGCATCATAGACATCTTGCTCTGCAAGTTTCTGGAATCTCGTGTTCAAATTGCCTCTCTGATTCAGTGTTAAAGAATTAATCCAATCCATCTTTAAGCATTCATGTTAAACTCACTGCACTAAACACACCATGTGGTTTCCAGGGGTTGCTATAGTGACAGAGAAATAAAAGAACCACTGCTTTCTTAGGTATGTCGTAAGGGGCAACAAATATGATGAGAATGTGGTTGGTAAGAATGAATAGGGCAAGAACAGCCTTCTTTAGCCTAAACAACATCTGGAAGTCCTCCCAATACAGCACAAGAACAAAATTAAGATTATATCAGAGCTGTGTGCTTTCTGTGCTTCTCTATGGTGCGGAATGCTGGAGAGTTACAGAGAAGGAAATGTCGAAATTGTCCTCTTTTCACACACAGAAAAATTCACCGAATCTTTTGGCTGAATACCATCACTAACCAAGATCTGCTTACTCGTAGCAAGCAAGAGGACATGCACACCATCAAAGCTGGCAGACGCTGGAGCTGGGTTGGTCATGTCCTCAGAAGAGACCCCGATGCCATCACAAGAACAGCTATGCTTTGGACCCCTGAAGGAAAACAAAAGAGAGGCCGACCAAAAACAACTTGGCGGAGGACTGCGGAGGCTGAGATGCAAAGAATGAACCAGAGTTGGGGCACTGTACGAAGGATGGCCACCGACCGAGCAAAGTGGAATCAATTTGTTGTTGCCCTACAAGACGCCACTAGGCGTGATGGCCACTGACTGCTTTGACGGTCGGCGGCTAAGGATCAAAGAAAGAAGAAGAAGTGGTTGGTAACCTCATCATGTACAACTAATTGCTACATAAACCCCCAATTTAAGACGAGCTTTCTCTGAGAAACCCAAATGTGGTGACAGCTTTGTGGAGAATGATGACAATGACAGCAGAGTAAAAGTAAAATGATAAAAAAATCTTACAATCAGCCTTACAACACTCATCTCAAAGTCTGCGTATAAAAGGATACAATGTTCTCAATCTTAAACTGTGGATACATCCGCTTGATCTGAGCAGCTCGCCTCAGTGAACTGGTGCCAATCACACTGAGGACAGACATTAAACCGATATGAAGAAAACACAGCCCCAAATTTTATTTTATTTTTTTAAATTAATAAATTTACATGATGCCTTTCTGCAACTATCTCTTCTGAGCTTTTCTTTAAGCATCATAAACACTGCTCACCTGTTATTACCTGAAGCTCTTCCTACTTGTTTTACCATCTAATGTGAAGATAAATGGTTCAGGTAGTCCCCACACAAATATTGCCATTGGAGAGTGAAATGTTAGAGACTTCACCTTCAGTTGGTCTCAGCTTTATGAGGTGAGGTCACCAGTTCCCTTCCTCACTACCTTCGCTTCCCTAACTCAAGAGCAATTTTTTACAGCTGGGCAAAACCGAGTGTATTGTGACCTGGTTTCAAACCCAGTCCTTTTGCCTCAAGAAGCAATCAATCTGCCATTCAGATGTTTTAAATAAAATGTGCAACCTTAATTAGAAAGAAAATTGCACTAACTGAAATTAAGTCTAAATATTTATTTATTTCCATTTCAATTGCTGAAAATAAGTCTAAATCTTTAGTATTTCCATTTTAATGACAACCCCCCCCCCCCCCCCCCCCCCCCCCCCCCCCAACAAACAAAAAATATTAATTAAATAAACAAAGTGAATTCACCAGTCATATAACTATTTAAATGACACTGAGATCCCTGGCCCAACATAATGTTACGAAATGTGCATGTTTTCTGTGAAGACTATTCTGACGTATGGATTGAACATAATAAAGGTACCTGACAGATGTACACAGCAATGCAGTGCCAGAAACTAAGACCTCTGAACACTTAAATAAGATCCCACTACCCCATATTTATGAAAACACAAGTTGCAGATGGACAGAACAAACAATGAGGAAAACGACCTCTAGCAGACGTCAAACTGCTTTCGTATCTAAAGAAACAAGAAAGAAAAAAAGATCAAAGAATATAAAGATGACAAACTGCATTTTTCTTCTTCTTCTTCTTGCGATCGCATCTTTGATGTTTACACCGATCGCATCTTTGATGTTTACACCGTCAGACGAGTTCTCATGATGAATTCGACTGTTGTTTGAAGTTCCTCTTTAGCTCCATATAGCTTTGAGTTTAGTGTTGAGTCATTGGGCCAGTATATCTTTCTTAACTGGTCATACAGAGGACAATCCTGTAGAACATGCTCAGCAGTTTGTTCGTTTAATCCACACGTGCACAGTGGTGATGCAGACAATCGTAGTTTGTGCATGTGTTTATTCAGTTTGTTATGCCCTGTCCTGAGGCGAAAAATAGTGAACTGTCCCTGCCGGTCGAGAGTGTGATAGTCGTCTTTGGGTTGATTCTGCTCTCTTCTGATAGTCTGGATAGCTCTCTTTTTCTCAAAGTATGTGACTTCATTATCTTCTTGTTCACATTCTCCTCCCTTTTTTGCAAGTTTATCTGCCTTTTCATTTCCGGGTACACCACAATGAGATGGTACCCACTGAAGTATGGTTCTCTTTTTGGCAGCTACCTTGTTTAGTTCATTTCTCAGATGCAGGAGTTTACCACCCTTGAGAGCTTGCAGGACAGACAGTGCATCTGTGAGGATGACTACCTGGTGGCAGTCAGAGTTGGTGTTATAAATCATATTTGCAGCTTGCTCTAGAGCTTGAACCTCAGCAGCTGTATAGTTGGAACAGAATTTACCAGTGGGAATGTGCCTAGTCTCAGAGTGGTTGTCAGGATATGAGATAAAGATACCGGCACCTCCATTCCTAACAGCATTAGTTGCTGATCCATCTGTATAGGCATGTATCCATGATTGATCAGGATAGCTTTCTTGGATCATACTCAATGTAGCAGTTCGTTTTTGCAGATCATTATACTCACATCCACTTGTGAGACCACTGACTGATGTATTAATTTGGAGGGCATTGCTGGCCTGCTCCCATGGTACAGGGTGGGCTTCAGTGGTGTTGTCTTCATGGATAGGTCTTCTTGATGCTGTCTTTTAAGTCTTTTTCCCCGATGCACAAAGCTGCTACGCTTTAGACATCCCAATGCCAGATCATCTAGTCTTGCCTTCATTGGGTGCGTTGGCATACTGTTGTACTTTTCCATCTGGATCACGGTTTTTGTGTCTCTTCTATGGGACAATGTCTGTAATCCAGCAACCTTCTGCATCTCTGATATTAAACTGCATTTGAAATCAAGGATGGAAGACAAAGGAGAACCGGAAATAAGATTAAATGAATAGAAGTATGTGATCTCAAGAATAAGCTCCCAAGGAAACAGGGTACAATGATCCAAAGAGTCTATTGTGAGATACAAAAATTGGCAATAAAGTTACTCATCAAAAAATAAATATTCCATGTAAATCCCATGGGGTTTCTGAGGAAACAACGAAATAATAAGACCACTATTCCATACGGCACATCACACTGGGTAATGAAGGTGAGGTTGTGCACAGGACCAGCAACCTCACAACGTGAAAGGAGTTGCTACACAAATCAACACTTCCAAGAGAACATGAAGTGCCGTGGCAAAAGCTTCCTACATGTTGGCCAGCCGCAATGATGGACCAATGCTAATTCAGCAGCAAAAAGAAAGACATTTACTCACAAGAAAGATATGACATTTAACATACTCAGATTGTTTCTACAGACATAAAAAGGCAGTCCAATAGCAGATATTGCTGTAGGGGAGTGAAGTGTTAAAGACTCCACTATACTAGGTCCAGCATCGAAAGGTGGGTGACCAGTTCCCTTCCTCGCTGCCTTTTCCTTCCCTAACTTAAGAGCAGTCGGATACTTTCTACTGCTTTCTTTGAGAACATTCAAGTGGACGTCTGAGAGTGTACAAAGAAGAAGAAGAAGGATACCCAATTACAGCTTGGTAGGCTGGAGCGTGACGATACTGTGAATCGAACCCAGCACCTTTGCCTCGAGAAACCAGTGCTCTAACTACTCTGTCATTCGGATGCTCTCTACAGACGTACTGATTCAAAATATTTTTCTTTTTCTTATGCAGAAGATATGGACATTCTTACCTTCCTGGTGGTAAATCTTTCAGCAACTTTCCTCTGTGCTTTGGATGCATTACCACTGTGTCATGTGGGTTGTCTCTCCTGAATAGAAATAGTGTTGTTACTTAAATTGTACATCTTTTACAAATAATGCTAGTAACAAACAAATTGTCATATATTGTACACAAATATATTCCACAGATTAGCTCTCAATATGACCCCCCCCCCCCCACACCATATATACACATACACGAGTGAGCACACACAACTTCACCCTATATTGTTTACATTTCAGGTAGAAATTTTTAGTTCCATATCTGCACTTTAAAAACAGAATTGTTACTTACTTAGTCATTCCTCTTCTACCCTGAGACGTAGAGGTTTGCCTGAGAGAGTACCATACTATCCTATCGGCTGTCTTCCTCCTGGCCTGGTTCTATTCTAGTCCTCGGTCCTTCAGAGATTGTCTAATGTCATCCTCCCAGCAGACTCTGGGTCATCCTGGAGGTCTGAATTCCTGGCTCTTAGGTTTCCCATACTTGTCATGGTAGCAGATCTTCTCCCATTCTGCAGACATGGCCAAACCATTGTAATTGGGACTGTTCTACTTGGGTCTGCAGAGGCTGGGTTTTGATGCCTTGCCATATCGTCTGGTTGCGCACTAGTCTTTTTTTGTTACTTCAACCGCCTTCCACAGATATCTCATTTTTGCGGTTTGGAGCTGACTTTTGTAGAATTGTTTCCAACCAAAATTTATTAAAAATAGTCAATAAATTATATTCACCACAGTAGGGCATCGATAATCCAAATATCAAAATTCAAACAAGCCAGCAAAAGAAAAATGTGATTATTTTTTTAAAATGGCTAAACATACTATTAAAATATTTCGCTTTTTTCATGTTGATTTTTATTTTAATGCCATTGTAGTTTTTTCATTATTTTTATACATCTGTGTAATTGTGTTTGAAACCATCTAATTCTATTACCTATGAATAAAAGTTCTTAAGTAGAACTCCATGTTTCTATTACGAAAACCTTTTTCGATTTTAGCTTCTAGAACAGTCATTTCAGTAAGTTCATAAATCTGAATGAATCGGAAATCTTAACTATCCCCGGCTCCCAATGGATTCAGATGATCAACCTCTACTGTATATAAAATTATGAGTTAGCTTTTGAGTAAATTCACCAAGTGTAAATAAATTGATATAAGGCAATTATCTGAAATAACACAACTGTTGCTCAGCATATCTTTTTCTTTCTTCCTCATACTCTCTCAGACGTCTCCTTGAATATTTTCAAAGAAAGCAGTGGTCACTTTGAGGCTATGTGCATCTCCATAGTTTTTCCAGGAATGGTACTCATGACGGAGACATGTGCTTTCTCTGTGCCTCATATTTGGGCATCTTTGAAGCAGATGTTCAGCCCAGCATACATAAATGAATAAATTCACTGAGAGGTTCAATGAGATAAAGTGTGAGCAATTTATAGAAAAGTTGGAAAACATATACAAGTACAGATCAGTAACCCAGAATCCGAAATGCTCGAGGACAGTCCTGTTTCAGAAATCAGATTTGTTTGGTTTTCAGATATTGCCCACAGTAGTCCAAGTTGCCGAAAAGTCGGTTCGAAAATCGTCCAAAAGTCGGCTGAAAACGCTTTCGAATTTCTGAATATTTTGGTATTCGGATGTTGGGATTCTGGGTTACAGACCTGTATGAGCAAATGTTCTTTTGTGTATGTCTGGAGTCAAATTTCATATCAAACGTACTTGCAAACACATCCAATTATCAATCCATCCGGAAGGGTTGTGGGCAGGTCTTTGAGAGAATGCACAACAAAATCCACCTGTTTCTTTAACAAGGCAGTCTCCAGCTCCTTGGTAAACAATGACTTCTCCCCAATCTGCAGATTTATGAATGTACACTTTATTTGACATTGTTCACACGAAGAAAGGACAAAACATACCCTGGACTTTATGTTTTACAGGAACAGTTTACCTATAATAAAAAAACCACACTTATGGACAGCACAATAACAAAACAAACCAACCCAACAGTAATGAAGACAGCTACTTTAGAAACTATAGACAGCTATCCGAACACTGCAATACATGCTTACATAGATGGCTCTGCCTTCACCATCTCTGTACTAATTCATCATCAGTTGCCATTTTCACATCAAAGGTCAGCTACAATGGATCTCCAATGACTTCTGTCTCTTGTCTTGATGGTGCACTCTGACAGTCTTTCCTGTCCATCTCTTGATGTTACCTTCCCACTCAAAGCGCTATCTCCCTCTTGTACATTAGCCTTCAGCTCTTCCTTCTAATATGGTGTTCAGTAAGTCTTTTTACATGGCCAAAATATTAATAATTACATCTGTACTAATTACCATACAGAAATTACAGCACTAAACACCACTCTCACAGTAATATTCAGCCAATTTAAACATGAAATCTATACACCCTCAGGCATCATAAATTCACCGATTCAAAATCAATACTGCTGGTATGGAAGACTACCTCCAAGCTGAACACAAAGAACTAATACGGCTGGCTGAAACAACTCACAGTCTGCTAACAACATACAACATCAGTCACTCCCTAGTGGTACAAGGACACAAAGACATACTAGGCCACAAAATGCTTTTGCTGAGAATTTTAATTCTCACTTACAAAATGTACAACAAAGAAAGAAAATTGCACTATCTGAAATTAAGTCTAAATATTTTTTTATTTCCATTTCAATTGCTGAAAATAAGTCTAAATCTTTAGTCTTTTCATTTTAATGACCCACCCTATACTTTAAAAATTTTTTTACAAAGAAAATCCCATAATTCGTAAATAATGAAGAATATTTTTAATAACAATAAATTGAAACAAATGATTCTAGCTTATACAACAGACTACAAGGCATTCATTGTTCTGGAACACCCATGGTAAGAAAGGAGGATGGAGACCAAAAGACACATGCAGAAGGGAACTAGAGACAGACGTGAAAGAGGTAAAGAAAACATGAAAAGACCTTGAACAAATGGAACAGGACAGGAAAACTTGGACAGGAAGTTTGTTAAAGGTCTTTGCTCCTTGGAGAGCTGAACAGTAATAATGATGATGATGGTGACGATGACAACAGACTAGAGAGAAACAGAAAAAAAAATTTACTTTTGAAAGTGCTGAGTCTAAAATGCGGTCACCAGTTGTGGTCATGGGCACTGCAACAGACAAGGTGGAAAAGAGTCACGATAATTCACAAGTAAATTAATATTTGTAGATAATTACAAATAATTAATCAGTGGCTCACATTAAATCATTCATCATTGAACATGACTTGAAAACTAAATAAATCGTTCATCCATGGAACATACTCAAAAATCTAAATAATTTGGCCAAAAAGAAAATTACTTAGAACAGTAAATCAAGCACCTATGTATACAGAATTATTAATTAATAGAAGATTACTTACAAGAGTAAATCATTCAACCACATAAAATTAGCTACAACACTGAATCATTAATCACTAAATTATTCACAACCATGCATCACTCATCCAAAGAAAATTATTTACTACAGGAAATTATTCACCCACAGTAAATTACTTACGTTAAATCATTCACCAGAAGATAATGTCTCAAGACAGTAAATTACTGAATTATAAGGGTAAAAAACCACTGTTAACCATTTCTGACTTGGCATTACTGTTTTGCACTTGCCTGTCTCAAACTTCAGGGTTGGGTCCAATGTCTTCAGCATCTGAATCACAGACCTGGTCTGGATGAGTGCAAGCTGTAATGACAAGAACAAACAAACAAACAAAAAATTTAAAAAAAATATCGCACATCTAAGTAAAAGAAAGTGTCATGTCAAGACTTCAAAATAAGAGCTATGTCAAATATCTGATTTGCATGCTGTGTTTGGCAAAATAATAACAAAATTTGAATATTCATATGCAAGAACTTAAATACTTCAAACATTTTAGCAAGGAACAAAACGGGCACCAATAAACAGCACAATCAGGAAATACAATTATAGATGGACAGAACATATGTTCCATTGATAACAATTCTTCTTGTGCAAGACAGGCATTAGACTAGAACACATAAAGCAATTGCTGATAAGAAAAATCACTTATAACATGCTGGCAAATATCAGGGTACCAAATTCATATTCGATGGAGTGAACTATTAGTCTAGTCCCTGACCATAAAACCTGAAGGAATTTTGAGGTGGACAAGTTTTCTCTTCAGATCCTGTTAGGTAATGCCTAAAGGAAGGTAAAATCTTGGATAGACATCTGGCAACCCGGGCATAAGTTTTATGGGACGCCATTTTGTTTTTGGCATATTTGTGCAGTGGCTAGTAATGAATTTCGTAATTTTTCTGTTCTTGTCAGTATACCTATACCAAATCTGACATGTTTTTTGGGTTCTTTATAAAATTTCCTATAAGATAAGACTATTTTGGCAGTAATAAAACAAGTTTATGAAAATCTAACCATTTTTATACTTTATCTAGGGATTTTCTTGAAGAGGTTCTTATTTATTGATTTGTATGTGGAAATTTGGATAATTAAGCACCTGAAAATTAATTCATCAAAAGACTTTGTTCTTCAGAGACGATGTATATATCAAAACTTGTGATCTTGAAAATCAATCTGCTTTGCTTGGTGCAGATTTATACTACCACAAGCTCTGTCTTGAAGCATATCTCCAAAGAAACAGAAAACAAAGTCAGCAAAATAATAAACAACCAATGCAAACAATAGATTGTGGATCGTGGCTATAATCTAACACTTAGTGAGATTCGTGATTATACCAACAAACAGGCCGACGAACATTCGCTTACAAATAAAGAAGTAAAATTCTACATGATAAAAATATTTGGTAATAACATTCAGTTTTGCAAACCACCACAAAAAATTAGTCCCAGTTTGTTTATTCATCAAAACTCACTGTTGATCAAGTAGCATACAAACTACATTCTGTAGACTCTGTTAGGAAGTCTGGCAAACTCATTAGACAATCACTCCTGGAAACAGATTTCAGCCTAGATGTGCTCAATGCTATGCAACACTCAACAATAGAAGACACACAACTCAAGTTCCAAAAGCTGATCACAACATCAGAAGAAACATTGAAATCGTTGAATGTTTTCACACAGGAACAAGTTAAGAATTCTGAGCAGTGCAAATATCTGAAGGGATTCTTGCATCTGATAAGTCTTTTAAAGAACCTCATAAGAGCGGACAGGTAGGGGAACTGGAACCTCTACCTGCAAACAGTGAAGGATGTCCTTCAAATTTTCTACATTTTTAATAGAGTCAACTATTTGAGATGGGGTTCACTGTTTTTCAAGCAAATGCTGAATCTTGAGACTCATCATCCTGAGGTATATGACCGGTTCAAAAAAAGGTCATTTTGTTGTTCAAAGAACAAATGGAAAGTTTAATGCTGTGGGTGTCGACATGGCTTTCGAACAAACAATAAACCGCTCTCAGAAGTCAGCCGGAGGGATCATTGGCCAAACAAAAAGGAATACACTGCTGAATGGGAGCTTGCTTACCATGAAGTCCTCCTCATTAGAAAAACATTTCAATGGCTACTGAACATTACACCAGTTGATTATGAGCTGATAATGCATCATGAGTTAACAGGAAGCCTCAGAAATAGAATGGAAGCCAACACCCAACAGATGCTCCAATATGTTGAAAGCAGAGAAAATTCATACCTTGGAAAAGGTGAAGTTAGGCTTCACAACATTCTAACCAATGCATTTGTTTCAGCATTGAATGCCAAGAAGATGCTCCAATTTTTTACGACAGCAAAAGCAGTTTTCTTCATGTTTCGAGAGGAAAGGTTTATAACCTGCTCAAAATCACTTTCAGCCCCTATTCACCAGCAAAAACTTCCCCCCTTTTCATTTGCAGGTTCAGAGAAAAGTTGATATTGCCAAGGAGAAAGGAATGACAATGGCAGAAATTCTTACCTACGATTTTTCACCTTCATCCTTATTAGATGAGAATGGTGCTACTACCAAACCCATGAAGTCTCAACTCATGTCGGAGTTGTAAAAAAAATTAGATATCACAGACAGAAATTTCCAAAAAGAGCATACCCTGAAAACCAGTCTTGTTGTTGATGTCATGAATCAGTTGCGAATGTTGCCAGTTAAGGGAAACGACACATTTGAAGACTTGTTTACAATCCTTGACAGTAATGTGAATAATGTCTGCAAATTCAGTCGTGTTGACTATGTTTTTGACAGCTACCTTCAATCATCAATCAAAAATGATGAGAGAGAAAGAAGGTCTTCTGTGCAACCACTACAACTGACTTCCATTGCTACCACTATGAGGCTTCCTGTGCAGATGGAGGGATTTTGGGCGTCAGTTGACAACAAAAGTTGGATTCAAGATGCCCTGAGCGAGTTTCTGAAGACGGTATCAACTAATCGACAATGGGAAACTATCCTTAGCGGCGTGTTGCTTGAAAGTGGACCTACTCCAGCGTTAGCAATAAAAGATGGAAGCTTCACAAAAATCAAGGATACTCTTCAAGTAACTGTTGAGGAGGCTGACTTATGTATTATTCCTCATGTTTTCCACACCGTTAAACAACGGTTGCAGCATGTCGTTGTGCTTTCAAACGACACAGATGTTTTTGTGATACTCATTCATTTCTACAAGTTTCTTAATGAAAATGGACTCTCTGAACTATGGGTGAGAAAGTCTACATTAGATATCATACCAATCTATACTCTTGTAGCTCTCCACACCTAAGCCTACCTTGCCGTTGGTTGGAGAGCTTGAGTGCCTCAATGATCCCGGGAGCTATGCCGGCGGGAGTTTTACTCCTGGCAGGGTCACCCAAGCCGGACAGGTCCTTGGTGAGGGGCCAGACAAAAGGGCTGTGGAGTTGGTGGAACCCTATAGGTGTAGATGCAGAACCCACCGGCGAGTGGTACAAGCTCTGGTCTGCACCAATCCACCCCCACTTCATGGGTTAAATGCTTTCTTGCCTCATTCTTCACTGTTTGTCTCCTATCCAATAATCCCCATGGATGACGAAGAGATGCAGGCCAGCGGACATTGCACCTTTGTCCCTCTGTGACAGCCTCCTAGGTGGCGGGGAACGCCAGATATACCATCACTGCAGAAGGGTTGGCAAAGCTGACTGAAGAATGATGAATTAGCTGACCCAGATGTATATGCTATTTTTCTGGCAGGACGTGACGATCCTGGGATACTGATACACTGGACTGCCTCCCTTCGGGGATACTGAAAAATGCATCCATACCCCCCTGAAATCATGAACATGCCTCTAAGACAACAGACTCTATACGAGCTCGGGTGTCGCCTCGGTTATCAAGGCCCGCGCTGCCCTTCGGTACCTGGGGAGGGTAGTGAAAAGTATACTACCAGTAATAATAATATATATAACACAGACTCACTACGCATCCTCCAACTCAACATATCAGGAATCCGAAACAAAATACTTGAACTAACCAAGCTTCTACTGGACCTAAAAATCCATGTTGCAGTTATCCAAGAAGCAATGCTACCAAAAGACACCTCCTTCCATATCACAGGCTATACAGTGTACCAGTGCAAGTGTATAAAATGTCAAGGATTAGTGACACTTATCCGGAATGATACACAGGCTGAGGTTTCCGCTCTTGAAACCAATGACGAAACAGATCTACAGGAAAGTGATAGTCTGGAGTGGTGGAAAGCCATTGAAAATCATTAACATTTACAACCCGCCAAAAACACACCTTGCTCTGAAGCCTTTCCAGACCACGGACTTGAGGAGAATGATCATTGCTGGTGACATGAATGGTCATTCACCTCTGTGGGGCTACACAGACAGGAACCCAACAGGAGTAGCTATAGAAGAACTCACTAACACTACCACACTCATCCTACTGCAGAATGCTCACACCCCACCAACATTGCTCCACCGCGCCAGTGGAACAAAAAGCAGACCAGATCTCACCCTAGTAACAGCGGATATCCACCCACATTGCTCAGTTAGAGTGCTCGACGACATCGGAAGTGACCACAGACCCATCCTCCTTGAGATCACAAACACCAGGGAAATGAAAAGAAATTGCTTAACATCACCCCCATGGAACTACAAAAAGGCAGACTGGCATTTCTTCAGGAGACAAGTACGACAACGATTCGAGGCCATTGACATGACGCTAGACATAGACAAGGTATATAGTAAAATCACTACAGCACTACTGCAGTCTGCTAAAGAAGCCATTCCACGAGGATGTAGGAGAAAGTTTAAACCTTACTGGAGTACAGAACTGGAGGCTGCTGTAAACGAGAGGAAAAAAGCAAGACGGCAAGCTGAGAAACACCCAACCCCCGCCAACAAAGCAAATTATAACCGCCTAACTGCAAAAGTTAAACGTCTGAGCAAAAAAGCAAAAAGAGAAACATGGGTTAAGAAATGTGGAGAGTTAAACTTGCGGAAAGACGGAAAGAAAGCATGGTGCCTCATATCAAATCTCTCAGGAATTAAAAGAAAGAAAAACCCTGAACCCATCATTACAAGCACTGAACCACCACTAACAAGGGATGCACAGAAAGCAGAAGCCTTCAATAAGCACTTTGCTAACGTAAACAAAAAACAACCACGCAAGAGACTTGACAGTGCTATCAGATCACTCACCAAAATGATGGAGAAACAACCAACAGCTAGCTGTGAGGTCTTTGAAAAGAACTTCACTCTTTCAGAACTCAAGATGGCCCTAAAGAAATGCAAGAAAGGAAAAGCTGCTGGACCTGATCGGCTCACTAACGAGATGATCTCAAACCTCTGATAAAGTCGGTTTATATAGGGGAGGCCGATAAGGCTGAGCTGGTTTAGAGCTGGTTATGTATTTTGTTTAATCGCGAATGCGTGCTTCGTCCGTTATCATCTTGGAGTAAGGGTCAACGTTATATTGATTCATCATTTGTTGAATGTCCAAGAATACATTCGTTCCCTTCGGAGCTCATCATTATATATACCTATTTTTCTTATCAGAAGAGTTCTTCATTTGCATAATCATCAACATTGGCAAATGCAGCAAATAGCTGTAACGTATCGATGTGATAAAGTCCTCAATTCAGAGTCCATGAATTTATTTACAGTTCACACATAAGACATTCACGTAGATATACATCCAGATATAGTTCATTAGAAATTTACATGCATAGTATTCATGTCCGTCCGTGTCAAAACAATATGTCAGATGAACATCGTGGCTATATACGTGCGCTGTTGTAATCAACAGCCAGAAATGAGCACATGAGTTCTTGACAGCTACAATTTGAATCATAATGCGATTCTCCTTCCATCATTTAATTTGATTTAATTAATCTCATACTTAGATTAATATCCGAACTGACCCTGAGTTCTACATCGATTCATCTATATAATATAGGCTATATACTCAGCCTTTTTTCCTTGGAAGAAATACAAGACACGACCTTCTTGCTTGACGGATAGCGTAACAAGGGCCATGTAACCCAAGTCACCCAGCGTGACCTTCCCAACGCGAATGCGTCATAATCTCCGCATATATTTCGCGTTCAGTATACCGTAAAATATCGACATATTCTATAAATGTTAATGACCCCTAAACGTTGCGCATGGCTAAACCCCAGCAGACGCCGTCATTTAAAATAACACCGTAACAGATTTCCTGTCAGACGGGGGAAAAAAAAAAAAATCTATTAGATAGATTTTTTTTTTTTGAATAATATTAATCAAATTATCAAAAATTTAACAAAACCCGACGTATGACCTACGATGTTCTATCTAGAACAGTGTCGTGGTCATGTCAGTAATATCTTATAATAAAATCAACGTCATATCATACATATACCTTATATTAAACAAGGAAATGTCACTGTCACTAACTAATTAATTTGTTGTATGTATCGACTAACTAATAATGTGAGGTGTTATTAAAATTATTCTAACTAACTAAAATTAAAATAATTAATTATAGTATGTACGTATGGTACTAACTAATTACTATCTAATTGAAGAGAATGAGAAATAGTATAAGAGAGTAAAAGAAATAAAAATTGAGAAGTACGGACAATTAAAACCAAATATTAAAGTATACATTAAATTAGAATGCGTGTGAAAATGAAGTGTAAGGATAGATACCTAATTAAATTAACGCAATCAGAAGAAAAGAACAAAAGAAAATTCATACATTTTAACTATAAATATGAAATGTCATAATCTAATATCTATTACCTTAATAATTACACTAATTAAAATATTAATTGGTGTGATATTATTTTGTTTCATCTTTTCTTTGTATATTTTATTTTTTTATTTCATCACACTTTAACTTTATTTTATTATATATTAATTTAATAACTAGAAAATTTAACAATATCGGACATGAAGATCCAATCGTTGTTATATCCTGTTGACTTGTATGAAAGTTCGTTAAGAAACAAGGTTCATATTATCGAATTATGATATGATTATCCAATCCTCGTTAGTTCCTTTATTAAACTTTGAAAGTAAATTGAATAAGTCATCAACGTATCTGTCCCTTCTACATCAGAGATTGTTCCTTTTTAACAGTTTTCAATCGAAATGAGTGATACCCAAAGTGGAATTGAAGTCCAAATTTTCAAACGATCCGTAAAACTTGATATTTTGATCAAAATAGTTTATTTCGAAATGTCCTTATTTAAGTAGGAAGTCCAAATGAAGTGTTGTATATTCTGACGTGGAATTAATACCATTAATTGCAAATGTAATGCTTGATCAGTCAGAACATTTTCTTCAAATTGTAATATTTATTCAGAATCCGTAGGATGTCTGGACAACGTATCGGCTATGACGTTCTCAGTTCCAGGTATCGACTGTATTTCAAACTCGTATGGTTGCAACGTAATAGCAAATCGTGCAAGTTTAGCACTTTTATGGTTTGAACGACGTAATGCTGCCACAGATTTCTGATCAGTCTGGATCAGAAATGGAGATCCCAGCAGAAATTTTTCTAACTTGGTAATTGCCCAGATTACGGAGAGCAATTCTCGGTCTACAGTCGAATATTTAGTCTCAGGAGGTTTCAGCTTGCGTGAGATGTACAGTACAGGGTGAAGGACATCATCATGATATTGGAGTAGACAAGCCCCGAGTCCGTAATTACTCGCATCTGTACGTAGAACAAACTTTTTAGAAGCATCTGGTAATCTTAAAACAGGTGGGCATGAAAAAATTTTTAAAATAGTGCGAAAAGTTTTGTCACATTCGTCTGTCCAATTTATCCTTAAAGGCATGTTCTTCTTTAGTAACGATGACAGGACAGCCGTGATGGATGATAGGTGAGGTACAAATCTGCTATAGTATTGGATCAACCCTAACAGACTCCTAACCTGTTTCTTCGTTTGAGGAACAGATAAATTTAATATTTTAGAAACCGTACTGGGAATTGTTTGGATACGTCCTGATCCAATAATGTGTCCCAGGAATGTTATCTCATTACACGCTATTTGAATTTTAGTTGGTTTAGCGGTTAAATGGTTATCCCGCAATATTTCCAAAACTGATTTAAGACCCAAAAAATGTTCCTCAAATGATGAACTAAACAAACATATGTCGTCAATGTAGGTAATTATATCTGATCTACCTGCTAAAATTTTTCGCATCATGCGAATAAAGGTAGCTGGAGCATTCATTAGCCCAAAAGGCATCACGTTCCACTGGTAAAGACCTTGTGGAGTTGAGAATGCTGTGTAGTATTTGGCTCTTTCGGTTAGTGGAATCTGCCAATAACCTTTGGTTAAGTCAATTTTAGTGAAAAGTGTAGCATTGGATAGACGAGGAAGTAAATCGTCAAGGATAGGATGTGGTTCGCTATCCGGTACTGTCTGCGCATTAAGTTTCCTATAGTCAACACATAAACGTATGTTGTTGTCCTTTTTCCGGACAATGACTAAAGGAGAAGAAAATGGAGATGTACTAGTCTCAATAATACCTAATGATATCATCTGTTCGAGTTCCTGAGATGTCTTACACAGAAAATGTAGAGGTACAGAATAAGGATGAACACGAATTGGTGTATCATCGTTAAGAATAATATCGTGACTAATTACAGATGTGCAACCCGGTACATCCGTTAACACATCTGGGAAAGATTGTAGAAGATCAGCAACGCGTTGATGCTGTTGCGGTGTAACCGTAGAAGAAATGGTCACATCACGCCAAGATTCAGTAGATTGGACAATAAGTACAGGTAAAGGCATCTGCACTTCAGGAAAAGAAGATTCTTCCTCCTGTATAACAGAAAGATTAGAATAATGACAAGTAGATACAGTATTGTCATCTAGTTCATGAAAAATTGACTGTAAGTGTATAGGACGTGTATGAAATTGCTTGAGCATATTAATATGGAATATCTTTCTGTGTCCCTTGATATCTAAGACGTAATCAACGTCTGAAATTTTATCAGTAACCTTATAAGGACCAGTCCATGAGATCAATAACTTATTGTTATTGTGAGGGAGTAATACATAAGCCTCATCGCCTGGGAATAATTGGCGTAATCGTCTAGATCGATTTTGTATAGATCGAGCCTTAGCTTTTGCAGCCTCAGAAGAAGCTGTTGCCAATTGGCAAGACTCAATAATATTATTCCGAAGATTAATCACATACTCATAAGATGACTGAGTGTCCTGAGTCATCTCTGCATCAATTAATAAATCTTTTATCAGTCCCATAGGACCTCTCGGAGGGGCACCAAAAACTAACTCAAAGGGAGAGAAGCCAGTTTGTTCATGTGGCACCTCTCGGTAAGCAAACAGGACAGCTGGGAGTGCTCTGTCCCAGTCCTGAGGGTGTTTAACAGTAACCTTATGTAAAAGTTGCTTAAGCGTACGGTTAAGTCTTTCAACTGCACCGTTACTCATGGGATGATAAATACTACTCAAATTCCTATCAATGTTCCAGGTTTTCATTACCTCCTTCATGGTATCGGATATAAACTGCGACCCATGGTCAGATAATAATTTTCTAGGAAACCCTATTCTAGAAAAAATTAGATGTAATGCATCAGCTACATCTGTGGTAGTGGTTGTCTTCAATGGAATGGCTTCTGGCCATCGTGTGCATAAATCAATGCACGTGAGAACAAATCTATGTCCTCTCGCAGATGGTAGAAGTGGACCAATTATATCTATGGCCATCTTGTCAAAAGGTCGTACTGAGATATCGCAAGCCTGAATAGGCGCCGTGTGAAAAGCTCCACGTGCTTTCACTTCCTGGCATGTAGTACAGGAACGTACATACTGCGAAATATCCCGTGATACTCCTGGCCAAAAGAATGAAGACAATACTCGAGATCGTGTTCGAGTATATCCCATATGTCCTGCACACTGCGAGTCATGCGCGTGTTGAAGAATGTACCGTCTAAAAGCAGCCGGTACCATCACTTGTTGTTTTACCTGTGATTTATCACTAAAGCATCTAATAAGTATATCATTTTTAACAATAAACCAATGTTTGTTATTATTCCCTGATGTTAAATTATCAACCTTATTAACTAGGTTAAAAAATTTATTTAGAGATTTGTCATTTTTTTTTGTTTGTTTGCAAATGATTCCCTGTCAATAGGTGAATTGACCTCAATATCCTCCTGTTTCTCTGCATCCATCTTATTATCATTGACACTCTCCATGAGCATAGTCTGAGCTCTAGTTGTCACGGCGTTTCCAGTGCATAGATTGTGTCTCTCCCATTCAATAATATCTTCTGGTGAACAATCCTTGCTGCCGTGTATGCGACCCACCATAAGGTCTGCAATCGGCTTTTTCAGCATGCATACCTTCACGTTACCTGTGAAAAAAGGTGTTTTAACATGGATAATAGCTGTGGGGTAAAACTCAATAGTTCCCCCAAAAGTCATGCAACGGACATATTCCCCCGTTGCACAGCTAGGATGTACAAGCGACTGTCGCACTCCAATGGTTGTGGACCCCGAATCTCTCAATACAGAAACTATAGAACCATTAACTATCCCTCTGTTAAAAATCAGAGAGCCTGTTCCATCATTGGCTGCAAGACCTACTTCTGGTAGAATGTGTCCGCAGTTTAGTACTGTCTCCTTTGCCTTCTGAAAAATAAGATTGCATTGTGGGCAACTATTCGCCACGTTATAATTAATAGCAAAGCATGCAGCAGAAGAATTCATTGTATTATCGTTAGGTGGAACCTGAACCTTAGGGGTGATATCATTTGTAACTGCTGCCCCGGTATTATGGTTATAATGTGAAGATCCACGAGAATGAGAACGATTACGAGAATAATTAGTTGAATTATCCCGTTGTCGTCTATTGTAATTGTTATCTCGATGTCTCGAGTTATAATTATCGCTATTCTTCCAATTGTTACCATTATTATATTGATATGACCGATTATAACTTGAGTTACGTGGATTACTGTTGTATCTTGACTGAGGTGAATAATTTCTGTTTTGTTGTCTTCCTCTATTATAGTTATTGTTAAAGTTATTTTGTCCCTTATGAAAATTAATGTCATAGTTTCCTTTGAACCTACCTCTGTCTACACTGTGTGTTCTTGGTTTGTTATTACTATGATATGCCATATTGGAGGCTACAGGAAGTGGTTCTCTTATTAACGAGCCAGAGATGTCAGCATTCGGATGAGCGTTGCAGTAATTTAAAGAAATTTTTTCTAACTCATCAATAGTTTCTGGTTTCCGTTCTTGCAGATAAGCAAAGAATGGTGGGCTGACAGAAGATAACACTTTATCCCTCAATAACAAATCGACTAACTTGTCGTAAGATTTGTTGACACCTGCCAGTTCAACCCATCTGTTAAAAGTATTGCGTATGTTAGCAATAAAACCTGTGAAATCTTTATTGTTATCTGGCAACAAACTTTTGAAACGTAATCTGCATGCCTCTTCGTTCAAATGGAAACGACGTAATAACAAAGTCTTAATGGCCTCATAGTCTGTGGCTAATGTAGGATCAATATTTTGTGCTGCACTTGCAGGTTCGCCATCCAGAAATTCCTTAAGTTTAAGTGCCCATGCAGTTTTGTCAAGGTTATTGACCTTACATATATCCTCAAAGCGCGCCAGCCATGATGATAGGTCATCCACGTGTAATCTGAATGGTGGTAGTTTAAAGTAATAATTGCCCTTAAGTCGGTTGGAAGAAGATCCCGATTGAGCATTATCATTTTGGTTTGCTGCAGCACCCTGCGAATTAAGTTTTGCTGTTTCCAATTTAAGCCGTTGCAATTCCATTTCTTGCTGCAATATGATTTCTTGTCGTTTCAATTTATTCTCTTCTTCAATCCGTAGGATTTCATCTCTTGCTATCTTTCTTTCTTCTTCTTGTCTTAATTCTTCTCTCTCTGCTTTAGCAATAGCTTTTCTTTCCTCCTCTTCTGCCTTAGCAATAGCTTTCTTTTCCTCCTCTTCTGCCTTATATTTTGTAAATTCAGCCAATGCATAAGCCTCGAGAAGTTCTCCTTTTTTTCCAAAATCCTTACCATTTTTAATAAAATAGTCTAAGTTAAGCATCTTGAAGTTAATTTATTTAAGTATTCAATTACTTATGTCTTGTAATCACCACTAGAATCTATGTCGATAATTATAATTACTCAACGAATGAATAATTAATATAAGAAATTGTAGTATTCACGTACTGTTATTTACAAGTTCCACAATCTATAATATATTTGTAAAAAATATATATATATATATACCCGCTAATATCTATCATAAATAGTTATGATAGTTATATAAGGTGCTGAAATTATATCATGCACTTAATATTAATATTCAATAATTATGGGTATTGTTCCTAAATAATTAGGTTATTTAATCTTAATTGTCACCAAGTTCCCAATGTAGTACTGAGAAAGTGTACTAATTTATATTTAATATGTCTTAATTTGTTATAAAGTTATAATAATTAATCATTATATATTATGCCATAATCATGAGCTAGAAAGTGCATTGCCCATTTCTAGGACCACCACTGCAAATTGGTGCAAAGTCCCTAATTCCTCCTTAAACTCAAAAAAAATTTAATAATATTCATCTACACTATTATTAATGAAGAAATTATAGCATTAATATTAAATTATAAATGGATGAAATGAATACAAACAATACAATGGGTTAACCAAGGATTACAGAACAGTAGCACAATACAAAAGTGACATTTTCACAAAAATAAATGATATTATAAAACCAAGTGTACTAACCGGAAATGTAGAAGGGTGAAGGTTAACTGAGGAAACGAACATATTTGGTACTATGAATGATGACATCACAGGACTCATTTGACGTTAATACAATACATTTAAATAAAATTAAAGATAGCCAGATTAGAATAAACAGGATAGATTACGAACGTATGACTGTAACTGAATAAAAATTAGAACTAAATACACTAGAATACACCAGTTATAACATGACTATACACCTAACATGCAAGGTGAATTAATGCAGGTCCGAACGAAACAATCACCGATCTCCGACGCGTTCTTCGCGAAATGCGATTAATTCACGGCCTTAAGGAACGATCGGAATTGAGCTTGACGTTCGAAAAGCCATAAGTTCAATTCCGATTCCCATCCTACCTCCCACTACATGTAAAAAGACAGAAACAATATTTAACATGGATACAAAGAAAAAAAAAAGAACATGGCGTTATTGGACAAATAGGATTAACTTATTGTAACCTTCAAATAAGTTACTTATCTTTTTGCCTCGATAGATTCATACAATGCTTGCTTCGCCAACGGACAGTAGGACTTATATTTCATGCTCATGTTGATTGAATCTATTCTCCAATGTTCGATTAAGCGTTTATGAATAATTTTCTTCAAAGACGTTGAAAGGCGGCTGCCATCACTACAGCTGATTCATCCTGTTGTCAAGGGGGTGTGACGTCATCGGTGTAGATACAAAAAGTGTTCCTTTTCGCTCGAAAGGAATTTAGTTCTTTCAACTCGGTAATCTTTGAAATTATCCACGCCACATCTGGCCGCCAGCTGATAAAGTCGGTTTATATAGGGGAGGCCGATAAGGCTGAGCTGGTTTAGAGCTGGTTATGTATTTTGTTTAATCGCGAATGCGTGCTTCGTCCGTTATCATCTTGGAGTAAGGGTCAACGTTATATTGATTCATCATTTGTTGAATGTCCAAGAATACATTCGTTCCCTTCGGAGCTCATCATTATATATACCTATTTTTCTTATCAGAAGAGTTCTTCATTTGCATAATCATCAACATTGGCAAATGCAGCAAATAGCTGTAACGTATCGATGTGATAAAGTCCTCAATTCAGAGTCCATGAATTTATTTACAGTTCACACATAAGACATTCACGTAGATATACATCCAGATATAGTTCATTAGAAATTTACATGCATAGTATTCATGTCCGTCCGTGTCAAAACAATATGTCAGATGAACATCGTGGCTATATACGTGCGCTGTTGTAATCAACAGCCAGAAATGAGCACATGAGTTCTTGACAGCTACAATTTGAATCATAATGCGATTCTCCTTCCATCATTTAATTTGATTTAATTAATCTCATACTTAGATTAATATCCGAACTGACCCTGAGTTCTACATCGATTCATCTATATAATGTAGGCTATATACTCAGCCTTTTTTCCTTGGAAGAAATACAAGACACGGCCTTCTTGCTTGACGGATAGCGTAACAAGGGCCATGTAACCAAGTCACCCAGCGTGACCTTCCCAACGCAAATGCGTCATAATCTCCGCATATATTTCGCGTTCAGTATACCGTAAAATATCGACATATTCTATAAATGTTAATGACCCCTAAACGTTGCGCATGGCTAAACCCCAGCAGACGCCGTCATTTAAAATAACACCGTAACAACCTCTCAAATTATGAACTCTCCACCATCCTTGACCTCATTAACAAGACCTGGAGAGAAGGCAAGTTACCAACAGACTGGAGAAAAGCCAATATCATCCCAGTCCTTAAGAAGGACAAACCATCCAATGAAGTAACAAGCTATCGACCGATCTCCCTGACATCAAACCTAGGCAAGATCACTGAAAGGATGATAAATGAAAGGCTATATTGGTGGCTAGAAAGCAATAAGATCTTAAACACCAATCAGTCAGGTTTTAGAAGAAACAAACAGACAATGGATCAGTTGATACGATTCACCCAAGAGATAGGTGATGCCTTCCAAGAAAAAAGAAATGTGCTTGCAACATTTATTGATCTTAGACAAGCCTATGATCAAGTCTGGAGGATAGGCCTCCTCTTCAAAATGCGAAGAATGGGAATATCAGGGCGAATGTACAACTGGTTAAAAGGTTTCTTCCACAACAGAACAATCCAAACAACATTCAGTGGAACAACATCAAAACAAAGAACCCTGGAGGAAGGACTGCCTCAGGGATCGGCACTAAGTTGTACACTGTTTCTTATATTTATAAATGACCTCCCAGATGTCATCACCTGCCAAAAAGCACTATTTGCTGATGACCTAGTCATCTGGACAAAAGGAAAATACCTCCAAACCATCACCAAAAATATGAACAAAAACCTGACAACCATCTCTGCATACTGCCAGTTCTGGAAACTTGAAATCAATGTAGAGAAAACTGTGTATGGCCTGTTCAGTCTAAACAAGAGAGTTAATGAGAACAACATCGAGGTCTGGATGAATGGCGAGAAATTAGCATATGAAGAATGCCCGAGATATCTTGGAGTCGAGCTCGACCGTAGACTTACCATGAGACCCCACATAGACAAGCTGATTGAGAAAGCATCCACAAGACTCAGGCTCATTAAGCACCTTTCTTCCTGTGGGTGGGGAGCAGACCAGCACTCATTACGCCAACTCTATACTGGATATGTGCGCCCAGTAATTGACTACTCGCTCCCCCTCCAAACTATTGCAAGTAAAAGCCTCTTACAAAAGCTAGACAAAGTCCAAAATCACGCTCTACGGTTTATAAGTGGTGCCATGAAGACAACGCCGACAGATGCATGCGAAATCAACACCAATATTGAACCCTTAAACCTAAGAAGAGAACGTTCAGCAGTGGAAACATACGAAAGGTATCTGAGAATGGACACAAAGGAGGAGAATAGGAAAATGATAGAGCAGTGGCACCAAAAACACAGAATACAAAAGACATCTTTTCTTAAAAATGCAAAAGAAGCTAGCATCAAACACCACCTACCAGCAGTTAGAAAGCTGATGGTAACTGTCAATAATGAACCACCTTGTTGGCAGGCAACTACTCCCATAGTAAGAACTGAACTCTCTGACCCCTCAGCAGACAAGAACACTCTAGGACCACTACTGAAAACCATCGCTTTAGAAACTATAGATTCATATCCACAAGACATCATCCATGTCTACACAGATGGATCTGCATTTAAAGCTACCATCAATGCTGGATATGGCGCAGTGATAAAATACCCCAACCAGCACCCAGAAGACCACCCTTGCATCTTTGGCCCTTGCGGAGAAATTTGTTCCAGCTATGATGCAGAAATAACAGCACTAGAAAAAGCATTGTGCCGGATAATCTCAGACTTTGAAAGTGGCATCACTCCACCTGAGGATATTGTTATATTCTCAGACTCAAAATCAGCACTCCAAGCCCTAGAAAGCAAAATGTCCCCTAATATTAATAACATCTGTAGATTTATTGACCAACTGTTCACTTCCTATTGCGTCGAAGTTACACTCCAGTGGATCCCAGGGCATGTCGGAGTCCCAGGAAATGAAAAAGCCGACAAACTATCCAAAAGAGGAGCAGCACTGCCCCAGTTCCCATCAAGTACCACACTGCAAACCTGCCAACAGATCCTGAGAAACAATTATAGGGAAGAATGGCTAAACCAATGGGCTTCCTCCCAGACAGGGCGGCCATTCTTCAAACATCAAGCTAAACCAAACCCTCAAGATCCAACTGAAAAGAAGAGATCAGAGTCTAATTTTCCAGCTGAGAACAGGCCATGCCTCTGTCAATAAACATTTAAATAGAATAGACCCACTACGTGAACCAAACTGTAGGCACTGCCACCACCATGAGGAATCAGTTGAACACCTGCTGTTACAGTGCCCAAGACTAACAGACCTGCGACGCCAACTACTTCCATCGAACCCAACCATCCACAATACACTCTACACATCATCACAGCAACTGAGGAAGACTTGCACCTTTGTCAGAGAGGCAATGGGCTGTCAAGAGCTACCTGCTCACAGCTAAAGGGATTATATCATCATCATCATCATCATACTCTTGTAGACAAGATAGGTGCTACCACAGACGTCCTTCTTGCTACCCATTTTCTTACAGTATCTGATGTGACCATTAAGATAGGCATTAAAGTGTCATCACTCAAGGCAGAACCAGAAAAGTATCTTCACAACTTTGGTCGGCGTCTTCCTCCAAGTACTCAATCCTTTAAACTTGCTGAGGAATACTTGGTGAAGGTTCTAAAACCAGGTTCTGAGCAAGACATGTGCAAGACATTTGACGCACTTCAATTTGAAATGATGACTTAAGCTAGTCTTCCAAACTTACAAGGCCTACCTTGCACAAGCTTTTCATTGCGAGGTCACTTGAAAAGATCATTTTACATGGTATACTCATGCTCTACAGTGTTGATCATGGACGAACCATTAGCCCCAACGGAGTTTGGATGGACAATCACTGCTGATGACTCATCACTCACACCAGACCCTTGCATTAGTGAGCTACCTAAAGATGTGATTCTTACCTGTACTTGCAAGAGCTGTCAGACAAAACGATGCCAGTGCCACAAAAATATTGTTTCTAGTACGTCCTTTTGCAAATGCAAAATGTCTTAGAACATTCAGGAACATGTATAAAGTACTGAAAATGACCATTTAACTCTGTGTATAGTTTGCGATTCTCTTTTTTTTAATGTATCAGAATTTAATGTTCATACTTCAATACATTGTCATCTATTCCCATTTTACGCATTTTTTTGGTTTTTTTTTCCTTGAATATTCAGTCAAAGGTCCCAGAGAAGTAAAAAATAGTCTTACCTTATAGGAAATTTTATAAGGAATCAAAAAAACATGTCAGATTTGGTATAGGTATACTGATAAGAACAGAAAATTATGAAATTCATTACTAGCCACTGCACGAATATGCCAAAAACAAAATGGCGTCTCATAAAACTTATGCCCGGGTTGCCAGATGTCTACCCAAGATTTTACACTTCCTTTAGGCATGCCCTAATAGGATCTGAAGAGAAAACTCGTCCACCTCAAAATTCCTACGGCTCTTATGGTCAGGGACTAGACTATATGGGAAAGCAAAACAAATGGCCCAAGATCAATCAACAAAGAGATGCAGTGAAAAGCCAAATACAACTGTATTTGTTTTCAACTACTTAAAGGCTAAGTAGTTCGATCTGGTTAATAATAAAAAATGTAGCATTCGGTACAACTCTATTATGAGTGGATCTTCCAATTTAAATTTGAATTTCATTTTAAATACACCCCAAATACTACAGTGATACTGTACAATGGTACAGGACAGTAAGGCATTTGTTGAAGACCTGTGCTCCACATGCAGCTAAAGGGTAATGATAATGATGATAACTGTAATAACAATAACTTACAAGAAATATGCCAAGTAATGTAACATTTTTTAAAAGGATGTCTTCTCTTTTCTTTGTTTTTAAATAACTGTAAACTTCTTCTTTGATCCTTAGCCACTGACCGTCAAAGCAGTCAGTGGTCATCACGCCTGGTGGCGTCTTGTAGGGCAACAACAAATTGATTCCACTTTGCTCGGTCGGTGGCCATCCTTCGTACAGTGCCCCAACTCTGGTTCATTCTTCGCATCTCAGCCTCCACAGTCCTCCGCCAAGTTGTTTTTGGTCGGCCTCTCTTTCGTTTTCCTTCAGGGGTCCATAGCATAGCTGTTCTTGTGATGGCATTGGGGTCTCTTCTGAGGACATGGCCAACCCAGCTCCAGCGTCTGCCAGCTATGATGGTGTACATGTCCTCTTGCTTGCTCCGAGTAAGCAGATCTTGGTTGGTGATGGTATTCGGCCCTAAGATTCAGAGAATTTTTCTTAGGCATGTTGTGTGAAACGAGGACAATTTCGACATTTCCTTCTCTGTAACTCTCCAGCATTCCGCACCATAGAGAAGCACAGAAAGCACACAGCTCTGATATAATCTTAATTTTGTGCTTGTGCTGTACTGAGAGGACTTCCAGATGTTGTTTAGACTAAAAAAGGCTGTTCTTGCTTTGTTCATTCTGTTGTTAATGTCTTTGCTTGCTCCGCCGTCTGGAGTTACTTAAGCATCCTAGGTATGTGAAGGTGTCTGTCTGTTCCAGTTGCTGATTCCTTACTGATATGGGCTCAGGGTTGCTCACATTGAGCGTCATGACCTCTGTCTTCTTTAGATTGATGTTCAAGCCCACCTGCTGGCTAAACTTATTAAGTCTATCCGTTTTTTCCTGGATGTGTTGATGTAAATGTGCTAGTAGTGCAATGTCATCTGCATATTCTAGATTTTCCAATGTAAAATATGTAGTCCATCTTATTCCTCTTGGACTGCCCTTTGTTGTCTGGCGCATCACCCAGTCTACGACTGTTAAAAATAGTGGTTGATAAGGGGCATCCCTGTCATACTCCTGTCTTCACCTCAAAGGTTAGGTTGCTCTGCCCAACGCTACACGTAAAGTTTGCATAGAGGCTTTTTATGATTGACACTATGCAGCTTGGAATTCCATAAGCCCTCAGTATTTTCCATAAACTGTCCCTATAACTGTCAACTATATCATCCAAATTTGAACCAATGGATATTTTTTTAATAAAACTGTACTTTCATCCTCAGACTTCATTGACTGAAATGACAACCGGCTGTATGCAATCAAGGTAGAGCTCCAAATTTATTAACAAACTTATAACTGATTCTGCTTGTCTGTTTAAGTGCGCAGTCAATTACCATTTATGGGACCGAAGATGCAGCAAACGAGATGAATGCAGTCAGCGACTCATAACCAGACCTGACCAAGACCCTACTCCACCTCCAAGTGGTGGTCCTGGATACAGGCTGCATCACTGCGATCAGGCCGAGAGAGTAGGGATCGAAGAGGGATGGCAAACCTGGTCCCAAAAATGCAGTGCTGAAAACGGATGTGTCGAGCCGGAAGGCGCAAATATCACAGCTTTGCTGTAAACGGCGACACAATGTAACAAATGTTCTTTTCAGGACGAACGCAGAAGATGAAGAATTACCATTTATGCAGCAGCAGCATTAAGTTATAAAGTCATATTTCAGATCACTCAAAAAATATTCAAGATAACACTACAGGGCAATTTACATTTTTAACACAGGCCAGTATGTAATGGAGAATGTGCAGTAAAAACACAGGTAAAAAGAAGAAAGATCCGGGAGTAATCATTTCGATCAAAGGCCAGATTAAACTGGGGAAAAAGAATTTCTCCAAATGGTCAGAAATAAACAGTGGAAATCATGCAAAAGATGGTTGAATATTAGTCATAGCAAATGTTGTTACAGAATGGAAAGACTGAATAGTTTTTTCATGAATGCATGAGTATTAATTTAATAAATAATGAGCAACTGTTAAATCAACATTAGTAGGAACAATTCTAACGTAGATTTACAAAAGGCCTTTAAATTTTTTATTGAGCACTATTTATGAAGTTAAAACATACTGCGGCAAAGCTGATGGACAGAGAGATAGAAGACAGACAGTAGACACAATATATAATCTAAAAACATGACATGGTATAGCCAACAGAGAAAAACCATAGATGTGAAGTATAATAACATTGAATGGTACAGTCAACAGGGGAAAAAAAAAAATGGTAGTATGGTAGATGATGATGATGACAGTTTAAAAAAAAAACTTTTCTAAAACAGCAATAAAACCACAGCTGTCTTTTCTTTAAAATACACATTACATAAACTGCCTCTGGCTCTTTTATTATTGTGTTCAATCAATCAATCAATACCCTTTAGCTCCCCAGGGAGCATAGGCCTTCAACAAACACATGCCAAGTCTTCATGTCCCGTGCCATCCGCTCAAGTTCTTTCCATGTTTTCCTCATCATTTTCACCTCTGTATCCAGCTCCCTTCTCCGTGTGTTTTTTGGTCTACCTCTGCCTCTTTCCCTCTGGATTCCAGAACAAGGACTGCCTTGTAATGCTATCAACAGGTTTCCTCAATGTGTGTCCTATCCATCGCCAAATAACACCTATCAGAGCTCTGGCAGATGACAATTTTTCAAAAGGATATTGTTAGCACCATTGAAAAATTGTCAGCTGCCAGAGCTCTGATTGGGTAGATGGGAACAACAGTAGAACAAAGTCTGTTGTTTTGCCTTAACGCGACTGAAACGGACACGTAACCATATCACTTGGCAACTCGTTCCTTTTTTTCCTTGTTTTTTTTTAAATGAAGGAAAATGTCTCGTTCAACTTCTTATAGGTTACAACTAGGATATATAATGCCTCTCATTTCTAATTTCATAATTAACTATGCTCACAACAATTTCTGTTACGTGAAAAATCATGACATTGAAATCACACTGCATGGAGATACACGATCTAATTTATTGACTGATGACCCATAACCCTAAACTCTTACAATTTTTTTTCAACGCAAATGCAGACATAGCCTAACACAAAGTCGACCTGCGCCCCCCCCGCCCCCCCCCCGCCCCCCCCCCCTCCCTCCCCCCGCCCCCGGAGCCCCCCCCCCCCCCCCCCCCCCCCCCCCCCCCCCCCCCCCCCCCCCCCACCCCCCTTCCCCCGTGCCGCAACTCCATCACTAACCTGCCCTCTCCCCCACCCCGCAAAAAAATTCCATGAAAATGCTGCAACAATATAACTTCGCCATTACATATATCATTTGGTACATAACCTATAATGTCCCAATTATATAGCCTACAATGTATGTAATTATAGCCACTTGACAAAAACAGCTCCGCCAATGCCGGTCCCAAGCCCGGATGAAAAAGGAGGAGGGCGGCCTGCATGGAGGCCGTAAGGAGGCAGCCCCTCCACCATGCAAAGGCACAACAGGCCAATCACCTGTTTGCTTTAAATCACGATTACTAGCAACACAAGAGAGAAAACTGGACTGATCCTAAAGGCGACGAACTGGAACGGACTACGGACTACGACTTATGGAACTTGGAACACAAGAAGTATAAATGGGAAGGAAGAGGAGCTGGTGGAAGAGATGAGGAAAGCAAAACTAGAAATCCTGGCTATAACGGAAACGAAGAAAAAAAGGACAAGGAGTCATGGATCTCGATGGCAACACGCTGCTCTACAGTGGTGTACCCATGTCTGAAAGAGCTAAAGGGGGCGTGGGTTGCATTGTGGCCCAAAATCAAAAAGATAGTATCAAGGGATGGAACTTTGTCTTGGAGCGCATTATGGTTGTTAAACTAAAAGAAGGAGAAACCATAGTCAACCTTGTCATTGTGTATGGGCCAAATGAGGATGAGAGAGCAGAGGTCAAGGAGGAATTCTTCGAGCTGCTTCAAAGGACAGTGGATGACTGCCTAGATGAAGTTATCATGCTCAGAGATTTTAATGCCAGAGTTGGAAATGACCATGCTAGATGGGGTGGAGTTATCGGAAGATATGGAGAAGATACTCTCAATGACAATGGAAAGCGACTCCTTAGATTCTGCAGTGAGCAGAATCTGATCATTACAAACACAAAGTTCCCCCATAAGCGCATACATGCATACACTAGATGTGAACCAACAAAGAATGAGAAGTCAGTGATCGACTATGCCATTGTTCGGAGAAGCTCATTCAAATATGTCCGAGATGCTAGAGTCTGGAGGGGGCCAGAGATTGGAAGTGATCACTACCTGCTAACAATCAAAAGAACAACTGAAAGAGTTGCTCAGCCTAGGAACTGTCCAACATCACGCAAGAAACCAAGTAAACGAGCAGGAGAAATGAGCATTAGGACCTACAAGCTGAGAGAGCCAGAAATTAAGACCAGATATCAGGGGCTTATTGCTGCAGCGGTGAGCAACACAGAAGAACGACCTGATGACTTGGAAACCCTCTGGATTAAATTCAAGGATATCATAAAGACAGCTGCTGCAGAAGCATGCGGTGAAGTCTGACTTGGGAACAAGAGAAAGAGGACACCTTGGTGGACAGAGGAAGTCAAAGAGAAAATAAGAGAGAAGAAAATGGCATGGAAACAATACTTAGGAGCTAAAAACACAACAGGACAAATGGAAAAATATAGAGAATATGTGACACTCAGAACAGAAGCAAAGAAAAAAGTGCTAGCAGCAAAACAGAAGTCCTGGGAAGAATTTGGAGAAACGCTAGAAAAAGATGCACAAGAAAACCAGAAATTGTTCTATAAGACCCTAAAGAACATGAGGAAGGAAAAACAATGCCCTCTCAAATTTATAAAGGACAAGCAAGGCAAATTGCTTACTGCCCCGAAGGAAGTAATGGGAAGATGGAAAGAATATTTCTCAGAACTCCTGGATGGTGAGCATGGTGAAGCATCAGAAATGATAAACACTAGCACAGAAGAGAAAACCAATGATGGTGAAGATGACATAAAGATGGAAGAACTGAAGGCAGCACTGGAGAAAATCAAGATGGGCAAAGCAGCAGGGCATGATGGTATAACACCAGAAATGGTTAAGTTCATGGGAGCATCAGGCGACCTATTACTCTTAAGGGTTTTACAGGCAGCGTGGTACAACAAGACCATACCAAAGGATTGGGAGATTGCCATCATAACACCAATTTTCAAAAAGGGTGACAATCGACAGTGTGGAAACCATAGAGGCATATCCCTTCTCAGTGTCCCTGGTAAAATCTACTCTAGAATCCTAGAGCAGAGACTCCGACGCCTAGCTGAGCCACAATTGGATGAGGTCCAGTGCGGATTCCGAGCAAACCGAAGTACTCAAGACCTAATCTTCACACTCAGACAGCTGAGTGAAAAGGCCCTTGAGTATAAGAGTGAGATGCATCTTTGTTTCATAGATCTGGAAAAGGCGTTTGACAGGGTCCCCTGGAGCAAACTTTGGGACTGTTTGGCAAGGAAGAATATTCCAGCACCTCTGATTCATGCTATACAGAGCTTCTACAAGTCTTGCAGAAATTATGTGAGGACAGCAAACCAAAAGTCGGAAGAGTTCAGGACCACCACTGGTGTAAGACAAGGTGATATCCTATCACCTTACCTCTTCATACTCCTTATGGACGATGTCATCAAGGCATGTAAGGAGAGAACAAGAAAGTATTCAGTGGGGTACTGGAAGATGAGACAGGTCTATATTTCGGAGCTGGCATTTGCTGATGATGTTGCCCTGATTGCTAAATCAGAGGCACATCTCCAATCCAACCTGCAAGTCTGGAAGGAAGAGCTGGAGAAGAGAGGGATGGTCATAAGCAGCTCTAAAACAAAATCCATGGTGATATCACGAGAAGAAAGAAAACATCAGATTAAGCTGGGAGAGCAGGTCCTGGAGCAGGTCGACCACTTTAAATACCTCGGAGCTATTATAGACCGAAAGGAAGGCATCAAAGAAGAGTTGGCCACTCGAAAAGCAGCAGCTGGGAGACTTTTTCAGGCCATAAATCGAGGATTCCTCAGCAAGAGAGAGGTTGGTAAGAAAACGAAGATGGCTGTATACCGCTCCACCTATGTCCCAGTCTTGACATACGGATGCGAGTCATGGGCAATGACTACAACCCATAAAAGCCAGATCCAAACCTCAGAAATGAGGTATCTGAGGAAGGTGGTTGAAGTAACAAGAAGAGACATGGTACGCAACCAGACGATATGTCAAGGCCTTAAATCCTACCCCCTGCAGACCCAAGTAGAACAGTCCCAATTAAGATGGTTTGGCCATGTCTGCAGAATGGGAGAAGATCGGATACCATGACAAGCATGGGAAACAAGAGCCAAGGATCCAGACCCCGAGGACGACCCAGAGTCCGCTGGGAGGACAACATTAGACAATCTTTGAAGGATCGAGGACTAGAATGGAACCAGGCCAGGGGGAAGACAGCCGATTGGATAGTCTTGCGCTCTCTCTTCCAAACCTCTACACCTCACAGTAGAAGAGGAACGACTAAGTAAGTAAGTAAGTAAGACAAAAACAGCGTCCTCTAGTCTACTGACATTAGCACTGCCAAAAACTGGATAATTTTAACAGTTCATCTTCTTATCATTTCTTGTCATAAATACTCCTCTCGTGAAAGAGAGGAAAGAAGGCATCAGATTAAGCTGGGAGAACATGTCATGGAGCAGGTCAACCATTTTAAATACCTAGGAGCTGTCATAGACTGGAAGGGAGTCATCAATGAAGAGTTGGCCACCCGAAAAGCAGCAGCTGGGAGACTTTTTCAGGCCATAAATCAAGGAATCCTCAGCAAAAGAGAAGTTGGCAAGAAGACAAAGATGGCTGTATACTAGGGTGGCCAGACGTCCGGATTTGTCCGGCCTTTTGCAACAAAACGGAGCGTCCGGCCGGATTTTTAAAAAATGTGATTGGCTAAATTACTTTTTCTGAGTACAGAAATTCTGTCAGAATTAAGAATTTTTGTCTCCGCAAAATCGAAGGATCGCGCAAATTGCCAACAACACTACCGTAAGTTGTCATGTTGTTCAATAGTTTATAATAGATTACTATCATATTTTAACCCAGGTTAAATGCTGTTTAGGTTTATTGGCATATGTTAAGGGAAAATATAACAGACAAAACGGCATGAATAAGAACTTGGGGCTGGATTTAGTCAATTATAACTTCGTTGTCTATTGCAAATTACAAATACTATTAACCTTAGTTCATACTGCTTTTATATTTATTGCAATTTGTTTATTATGAAAAAATACACGAGTAGTTATTAATATAGTAGTGGGTTTGTTAAAATTAAAACCTCGTCTGTTGCTGTTAAGTCCTAATTCTAGTCAAGGGGAGTTTATCAGTAAAATAATTGTAAGTACAGGCCGGATTTTTGTTATCTCCCTTGAGTTGCTTCTTATAGGATCGGGAAGTTTCTCGAGCCTTCTAGATGAGTTGAGCTCACGGCTCAGCTGCGTTTTTGCGCGGGGATGAATATTTTTTACTGAGCGATTTTTTAGGCGGGGGAGATTTTTCGGGACATTCGAATGCTGAGATAGCTGAGAGAAGGGACTGACGATTATGGTCAGTGTGTCCCGATATAGAGAATTGTTTTGGCGAAAGGGATTTTGATATTTCCTAAAGCCGTGGATATAAAGGCTTGAATATATTCTGCAGAATGGATGTTGTTAAAGATTTTTTCGGGCCATGGATAGGCCATTATGTTTGATATCTCCAATGAGGGAGATTTGTGAAGGTCGACAGATTATTATTATAGGGAAGGTGTTTTTCTTCCATGAGTTATGTTGAGTCTGACGATATAGACATTATTGTACTGCGAAAGGCAGGTCCCTTTATTGTAGGGATAATTTGGGCCAGGAAACTTTATCATTATGAGCTGCCGTACTTATGCAGCTGTTGTGCTTGGATTTTTATGCTATGCACTTAACCACCTATGGATTTGGTGTTCATGAGATGTATCCTATTTTGCTGTGTACTGTAACCTGTGACAATGTACTTAGTGATGTCCTCGTGACTGTGGAGTATTAAAACAGTGTAGAACGATTAGGAGTTATAACCTTTTCCTGACTCCTACATGTGCGTTGGTGTGTGTGTGATTATTGTTGACTTACGTTAGAACTACATGCATTCGCGTTCACTGATGTCTATACACCCACACACCTGGTCGGCCACCTGTAAGTCCGACGAATGCTATGTGCCTTCATCAGCGCAACTACAATAACAGAACATTTACCTCCTTCCTGAACATTGCCTATAAACCACGAGTAATCATTATTAGCTGTAAGTACCCGGCGTTGCCCGGAAGTCTCTCTCTCTCACCCTTCAACAGACACCAGATTTATCAGTGGATCCTAGCGTTATCAGTTGTATTTTACAAATAATGTCAACATTGAATGTACCATTGATTATGGGCATAATATTATATTTATGTTACAGATACCCGCTCAAAATGCCAAAACGGAAGTGTGTGTTCACGAATGAATTGACAAAAAAAAAATTCAGTGATTTTCCAATGGTCGACAAGAGTATGAAGCAGAATATCTTGTATGCAGAGGCAGCACATTTGTATCAGTAGCAAATAAAAGTGCAGCTGATTTTTAAAAAAACATATAAAAACAGAAAAGCACAAGAAAGCACTTGCATCTGAATGTTTGCAATAAAAAATTGACATTTTTAAATAAAGAAATAAGCGAGGAAAGGTTTGAAATTGCCGTGGCCGAGGGTGCTTTTGCTTTTCATACTGTAAAACATCACAACTCTTTCAGATCAATGGATTGTACTTCAGTGTTACTCAAGAATGCTTTCCAAGATTCAGAAATTGCCAGCAAATTCTCACGTGCCAAAACCAAAACAGCTGCTATTATCATTTCTGTGACTGCACAGCATTCTACTGAAGCAGCTTTAGAAGCACTGAAGGAAATATTCCATTAAAGGCACTCTACTTGTGCAGTACAATTTCAAGGAGCTTTCATGCTCTGATTTCTATGCATATTTAAAACGTAGCCCAACTTTGTTGAAGAAGATTTTATCATCAGAAAAATATAAGTAGGCACAAAATCAATGTGATTTTATTAGCTTTTTGTTTGATTGTAAAAAAAAATATGTTTCAGCGTCTTGTAGTTATTGAACAAAGGTGTCCTACTTTTTAAAAATGTTGTCCTCCTTTTTATGACCAAAAAATGGCATTTGTCCTCCTTTTTGTGATGAAAAATATGGCCACCCTACTGTATACCACTCCACCTATGTCAGTCTTGACGTATGGATGCGAGTCTTGGGCAATGACTACAACTCACAAAAGCCAGATCCAAACCTCAGAAATGAGGTATCTGAGGAAGGTTTTTGAAGTAACAAGAAGACACATGGTCCACAACCAGATGATACGTCAAGGCCTAAAAACCCAACCCCTGCAGACCCAAGTAGAACAGTCCCAAGTAAGACGGTTTGGCCATGTCTGCAGAATTGGAGAAGACCAGCTACCACGACAAGCATGGGAAACTAAGAGCCAGGGATCCAGACCTCCAGGACGACCCAGAGTTCGCTGGGAGGACAACATTAGACAATCTTTGAAGGACCGAGGACTAGAATGGAACCAGGCCAGCAGGAAGACAGCTGACTGGATAGTGTGGCGCTCTTTTCCAAACCTCTACACCTCATGGTAGAAGAGGAACGACTAAGTAAGTAAGTCATAAATACTCTCTTCAATTTTAACGATTAGCCTACAATTGTTTTAAGCCCAAATGAGACTCGGAAACACAGATGCTGTCTTACTCAACATCATATTTAGGAAAATGCCTAAGGTTTTATTTGATGATAGTTTATTTGATAACGAACCAAATTAACAGTACATTTGACAGATTATAATGTTTAAAATTAGTAAAGCTTTATTCTGAATGTGAAATATTCACTTCGTGTGGATATGGCTCTTTGCAAAATGATGCCGAGCCCAGCTATAGCCTACCTCATTAGTGTCGAGTCGGTCTACCTCTGAAAGCTAGGGCTGTAAACTACTGTAAATGTGCTATGTGCTCTATTGTGTAACATATACTACTATAGCAGCTTACCTGACTTTTCCTCGTTCCAACACGTATAATCCGTTCTTCTGCCATTTTGTGTAATAAATATACAATAGGCCTATCTGTAACCACCAAACACTTTTGCCCAACTAGCCCAAACCCTTATGCCATGATGTAACCGGATATACGTTGTGCGCTGTTAACATCAACAGAATGTCCAAAATGAGAGCGATTACTTCAGAATAATAATACAACAATTTGAGTCTGTTCGAATACTTGTGGAATCGTCGTTATTAAATACAGAATAACAATCCTTTTGGTTATTTAAAAATAAGGAAAAAAAAATATTTTATCAACTGGTGGATGACACCAGAGGTCATAACCTAAGCGGACCCGCCTGTCAAGTACGTCATGGTTCAAAAGCCCAAATACGTGGCGTCTGATGCGGGGACCCGCCTGCAGACTACCTCCTTTTTTTTCAGAAAATTTAATGATACATGTGTGTGGTCTGTGCATTCTTACAGCCCTAGAAGAACACTTTCTTACAACTACAATACTTAGACCCAATAATATTCTAGGTCTGTAAATTAATTTCCTTTTTTTTTTTTTTTTGTAGAAAAAAATATCCCCTTCAACCCTTGATATAATTAGGAAATGCAGAGTGGGTCAAAGGTCAAGCCCCCATAGGCAACTTATTATTTACATTAAATTAAATGTTCGAATTGGCTACAATTTTCTTAACACTTTCTTACTCTAAGGGCGCACTACCTTTGGACATTCCTAAGTAAAGTAACATTTTCTCTGATGTTCGCAAATTCTATTGTTTCTTTAAAAGGAACCACACAAATTGATTCACGCAATTTTGGTTTTGATTTACTAGATTTGGGCTGAGTGGAGGGCAGAAGAGGTTACTATATTTTGATATCGGAAATCTGATTTTAATGTCTTGAATTTATTACACCATATGTCCTAACTATAACCCATCAAGGGTTAAACGGCATACTTTGTTTTTAAAAAAAAGACAACAACAAAATATTGTGATAGACTCCTTTAGAATAATCATCTAGTGTTCTGCGTTGGCTGACATAAACAACTGATTTGAAGTGGCACCATCCTTTCCGTACATGAGAACAATCTCTATTCTTTCTTCTGAGAACAATCTCTATTCTTTCTTCTTTTGTTAATTTATAAGTTATAGTGTATCAATCTAGACGCAAAATAATAATAATTAATAAAAAATATAATACATTGCCTATGGGGCTTGACTTTTGACCCACTGTGTATAGTGTAGCAATTTAAGATAATAATTTTTGATTTCCAAAGTCTAAATACGAAATCATCTCCCCACTCCACTCAATCCAAACAGAGTAAATAAAAACTGTAAAAGTGTGTGAATGTATGTGTGTGTGTGTGTGTGTGTGTGTGTGTGTGTGTGTGTGTGTGTGTGTGTGTGTGTGTGTGTGTGTGTGTGTGTGTGTGTGTGTGTGTGTGTGTGCCCTCCCATTAAAAAACAAACAAATAAACAACTTAAAAACAAACAAACAAATGAATGAATAAATAAAACTCTCACAATTAATTGTCTGCCTTTTCAGCGAAACATAGCAACCAACTACCCTACTCTCAAAAACGTCACTTCCACCAAAATCACGCAAGATTTACTTATCTAATCACTGACACTATCAGTGCAAAGTAAAAATATACTCACAACCTAGTCACAATAATCAAACCTGTCAGTGGGATCACATATCAAATCCCATCTGATTCTGTCACATTTAAAAAAAAATTGACAAATGAAGATCCCTATAGATTGTATAATACATCATTTTTTTTTTTTTTTTAATTGAAGAAAAATATCCCGTTCAACCTCTGATGGGTTATAATTAGGATATATATATTGTTTTCAATTCCAAATAATATGAACAACTGCCGATATGAGAAAGTGGCATCACATTTGTCAAATCATTGTAAATAGGGACAATCACAATTGTGCCTATACGTTAAAAATAAATAAACAAAACAAAAAACAAACAAAATCAAGAAGACACTCTGAACAAGAATAATATTAAAGTGGAGGGGTGTAAAGGCTGGTGGTTCCAGTTATATAACTGTCTTTAACAGATATTTAATTGACTTCCATTTGTGTGTAAAAGTCATATGCATTGTAAGAAGAGCATCAGACCTTCACATTCCCAGCCACTATATATTAACATTTGTTCGTGTTAAATATTGTTTGACTATATTATGCAGTTCCCTAGGTCTGTCTATTCTTAACACCTCTTCTATATTTATAGGTAAGTTGGATGCTTGCAAATAATCTAATATTGGTATTCTCATTTGTTCATACCTCTTACATTTTAACAAGAAATGTTCTATATTATTGTCTTGAAGACATCCTGCACAGTAAGGTTCTTCTATACATCAAAATCATTCTTGACAATGAAAAACTCACAGTTCCAGTTTCATCCAATTCTGAACTCAAAATTCTTGAAGCAAAATTGAAGATATTAGAAAATAAAATTTTCTAATTTAGATTTACATTGTGATAAAGTATTTGATGCGTGCACAGTCTGGTGAATGTTTTGGGGATATGCAATGCACGCGAGCTACGGAATCCTCTTTTTATGTGTAGAATTTGTTGTGAAAATTTATATTGTTGCAAAAAATAAAAATGAAGTAAAGGGAGCATCTCAAAATTTTACAACAAAAGTAATGTGAATGTTGACACTCTATATTTCTGCAAGTTTCTGTTTCAAAAGTAGGGTTTTGTTTGTTTGTTTTTTCTCCCTTCACCAATGTCTGAAATATGAAGTAGTGTGTTCTGAAGCGAACAATTTGAGACACGAAGGCGCTGTACATAAATGTTGCATCCTGGGTGGACGAAGCTCCCGATCGCACCATGTGGAGATGCTGTTTGCGGCGTCATCTCAGATTAGGCGAAGAGAGGTTCTTACATCAAGCAGAAGAGAAAATAACACATTGAAAGGAATACCAAACAAAACACAGCTAAGTGTTATCAACGCAAAGGCGCATCATCCCCATGACTGAAGGAGACTATTAACCAATTTAACTTTTGAAATATTATTGGTGTTTCTACATAACCATCTACTTAGTACGATATTTATTATTTACTCAACTTTGTGTGCTAATGTATCTTCTTCTTCTTTGATCCAAAGCCACCGACTGTCAAAGCAGTCAGTTGCCGTTACGCCTGGTGGCGTCTTGTAGGGCAGCAACAAACTGCTTCCACTTTGCACGGTCGGCGGCCATCCTTCGAGCAGTATCCCAGCTCTGGTTCATTCTTTGCATCTCGGCCTCCACAGTTCTCTCCCAAGTTGTTTTTGGTCGGCCTCTCTTTGGCTTTCCTTCAGGGGTCCATAGCATATCTATCTTGTGCTGGCATCGGGGTCTCTTCTGAGGATGTGTCCAACCCAACTCCAGCGTCAGCCAGCTATGACGGTGTACATGTCCTCTTAGTTGCTCCGAGTAAGTATTTCTTGTTTGTTGGTGGTATTCAGCCAGAAGATTCGGAGAATTTTCCTTAGGCAGATTGTGTGTAAAGAGGACCATTTCGACATTTCCTTTTCTGTTACTCTCAGGCATTCCGCACCGTAGAGAAGCACAGAAAGGTCACAGCTCTCATATAATCTTAATTTGGTGTTTGTGCTGTACATGTCCTGGGATGACTTCCAGATGTTGTTTAGACTAGAAAAGGCTGTTATCGCTGTATTCATTCTTTTGTTGATGTCTGTGCTTGTTCCTCCGTCTGGGTGTTAATATGCATCCTAGGTATGTAAATGTGGCTTTCTGTTCCAGCTTCTGGTTCCTTGTTGTTATGGGCTCAGGACTGCCCACACTGAGTGTCGTGACCTGTATCTGTGTGTATAAATCATACAGACAAGACAACATGATTCGCCAAGCTCAAAGACATCTCCCTGTACGTTTATAGGTCTGATCACGATGCCAGATACTTCTGGTTGAACGTACATTCATTGTTTCGAAGTCAGATACTATGTACCTAGATCTTGCCACCATTTTGATCATTTCATTAACAAATTCATTTACTGACTATTTTTGACGAGATCTGACAACTTAAAAAAATTTATTCATAATAAGCCTGATTAAACTCTATCTCGTTGTATAGTCTGTCATCCGATTAGACAAGTGCCCGCTTTAAAGCTGAGTATAAATTGCATCAAGTATGTTTAAGTCATATGGGATGGTCAAGCTCAGACGTCGTGGCGCCGATCTATTTTGTTTTTTTATATTGATGAAGACAAATATTACTCTCAACCCCTGAATGGTTATAATAAGAATAAACAGTGTCTCTGTTTTCATATAATGTGTTCAGTTTGCCGATATGTAAACGTGACATCATATCTCCGGTCAAATTATATTAAGCAGAGCAAATAAAAAGTTCTAAATTGTGTGCTGTTTTTCTTGAACTCTAAAATCGTATCCCCTTCATACAAAAAATTAATACAATCCAAACAAACCATTTAAAAAAACCCAGATGCATAAAAATAAATAAACAAACAGACTAATGACAATATAATAATTTTTGTTCGTGTCCTTTCTCCTTCCAGTGTTGGGCATAGTATTGCCGCACAGATATATTTTATTCAAGTATGGACATGGGTCAGTCCATGGTTATGGTGAAGAGATAATATGAGTAAGGTTAGTACGTAATTGAATTCAGGGAAGGATGAAAGGACACGTCTTTTCAGCTTGACGGTCAACACAAAAGGGGTCCCGTATCTTAGTCACGGTGCGTGACCTATCAACGCTACCACGTCATAATTCGCTCGAGTGTATAGCGTTCAATAGTCCAAGAATTATTTACCTTAGATTATATTAAATGCTGTAACCCCTAAAATTGCACGCTGCCAACCTATAGCAGACGACTGCAATGGAACTACCGTAACAGTCACAGTGAGTAAATTTCGTTCATGTTTGAGATCAGGACCCAGGAGAGAGGGGTGCAGGGGGTACATCGTACCCGTGCCCGGGGTCAAAAAGGGGGCCCGGGAGCCAAAGGAGGGGAGCCGGAAATTTCCTGGGATCTCAGAAAATGTTTGCATATTTTGTGTGAAGACTTGCATTCACATTTTGTGTAAGCCTACATAGTTTTATATATCGTAATTCGTAGAAATTATGATCTATAATATTATGTAGTGTATTGAAATGTAGAGGTATAATGAATAATATTATTTACCTTCATCAAGGCATGTGATTTAACCCTTAAATGGATAAGTAGCGTCATATTTACCCCACCACTTTTCCAATTTTCTATATCACCATGTTAACCGCTTCAGTACTATTTTATAACAGAGTCTAACGCAGCGTAGCCCCATTTGGTACTAATATACCTGATTTGGTACACTTTTGACTACTAAAGTATGGAAATAGTCATAATACATGGTAATAGTACCAAATCTGGGGTTCAAACTCTAGTGAAAAAATATAGTTCTAATATATTTGTTCAATGTTTCATTTGTAATTCGATACATATATGTGCATGCACAGCATATACAGTTATTCTTAACCCCCGGGAAAATTACTCATTTGACAATGGATTTTGTTTAGACCAAAATGACTGCCAAAGGGAACACAATAGGCCCACACCGTAACAATGAAATTGAGTCGGTGAGGGAGACAACATGGCGCGGTTTTGGGCCATAACACGAATGGGGTATTGAGTTTGATACATTGTGGCTAACATGAGATATTAGTACAACAGACAAACCATGAACAATTTTTTAATTAGTAGACGTCGTCAGTACGGCTGGGCTGTATTTGCACAACGGCAGTCATACAAACGTAGTATTTGGATTAGGAACAGATCATAGCGAAAGATCTGAGACATTAGCGGCGCAAGAAATTAGAGGGGAATAATTTGCTAATTTGGACGGACACAGCCGATTTTTACAACTCGAGAGCTGCAAGACCACCGCACGCATGTTTGCATTGTATTGACATATCTGGCCATGACCCGATTCACACAAACCAGTCTTTAGACGTGAATCCGAAAGGTCCAGCACGCATTGTGACGGAATTACCCGAGAAACTTCGGGCAATTTCTACAACCAATAAAAACTGCACTATAAAACGCGTCTGTGAAACTGAAACTAGATATACTCGTAGATTCTATGCGGGAAAATTCGTTATCCTGATGCGTGTGGTCCGAAAGCAGAACATTAGAAGAGAAATATTTTATAGAATAATAAATTAAAATTTTATTTTCCTTCGCGCATAGGTGTGCGCAGCACGTACAGCACACATAGAGAATACGCCACTGGAGTTTACCCTATCCCGTATGCTAAAGCTGATACGCTACGCGGAGAAATAGACAAGCTACGTCAAGCAGGAATTATCAGTGAGTCTACTCTCCTTACAGTTCGAGTGTAGTACTGTTGCAGAAACCCAATAAGGAAGTTCGGCTGTGCATAGATTACCGTTTACTTAACACTGTAACGGAATTCCAGCCGGAACCTCTTCAGAGCGCTTCTGAGCTGTTCACCAAGCTTAGCAGGGCAAGAATTTTCTCCAAGATTGACCTGAGTAAAGGTTATTACCAAATACCAGTAAAGGAGGAAATTAAGCCCCTGTTAGCTTTCAGCACCAGTGAAGGACACTATACGTTCAACGTGATGCCATTCGGATTGCACAACGCACCGGGAGTCTTTACCAGAAGGATGAGAAAGCTTTTAGAACCCTTGCAAAATCCCCATATCCATAATTTCCTAGATGACATATTAATTGCAACGGAAAACTACGACGAACATATTGCTACGGTGGCTATGCTCCTCATGAGACTACAGGAAACTGGTCTAACAGCCAGACCTAGCAAATGTCTAATCGGATTTGAAAAGCTTGACTTCCTGGGGCATACCATTTCTCAAGGCTGCATGTGGCCAGTTGCCAAGAACATTGAGAAAATAGTTGCAGCAAAAAGGCCCCAAACGAAGAAAGACACACGTTCATTCCTATCACTGTGTGCATACCACCAGAAATTTATTAACAATTTCAACGGGCTAACGGCACCCCTTACTGACTTTACCAAAAAGGGGCGACCGGAAACAGTTATTTGGGATATTAAGTACGAACACGCTTACAGCACTCTCAAAGGACAGATGTCCGAATATCCAATTTTATGGCTACCTGACCTTAAGAAACCTTTTTTATTGCGGGTCGACGCATCGGGTCAAGGCATTGGGTCAACTCTGCTACAAGCAGATGACAATGATCCGAACCTGTTATTCCCAGTCGCTTATGGCAGGCGAAAATTGAATACAGCAGAACGGAACTATTTCACAGTGGAGAGAGAATGTCTGGTACTCGTGAGTGGTATCAGGAAACATCACGAATATATTTACGGCGTTTCATTTACAGTGCAGACGGACCATGCCCCACTGGCTTTTCTTGGAGCGAATAAGGAATTCAACGCGAGGATTATGCGGTGGGCGTTGCTCCTAAGTGTGTATGCTTTCAAAGTAGAATATATACCAGGAAAACAAAACGTGGGAGCAGATTTTATGAGTAGAAATTGGAGCATTGAGGATGAAAGGGGAAGTGAAGATAGCAATCACTCGCAAGATACGGACAACAGCAGCGCTATTTTCATAGAGGAGACATAAAAGGGTTTCATGTCTTCAAGCCCGGACGAAACATCACATATGAAAATAGTGCAGCATTGACCGTCCACTTTTGCCCCTCCCCATCTGAGGTTTATATTCTTTGCTATACGAACGCCTGATTCACTATCGCAATTAACGCGCGAGCCATCTGGCAATTAAGCACGAATGTGAAACAGAGCTAAATGAGCAGCACGGCGTAATCGTTCTTTGATCAGAGAAACGTGGGCGATAAGCCTGATACGTACATTGAAGTGTTACATTTTCAGGGTAATTAACTTACGAGTTTGAGATGCGGCAGAGGTGAAGAAATTTCCTTTCATTCAGGAATGGAACCGCAAATTGGCCCGGCCCTGGTCGTAGGTGTGACTTCGCATTAAGGGGCGATAGAACGGAATCCATAGATATATTCCTCGTCTCTCCTAGCTCAGATATCAGTCACTCAGAGAATTCTTGAGAATAACTAGCGCGATATTATGAGAGTTTTCGTACATAGTACTTCTTATATTCGTGGAGATATTTTCAGTTTCTTCTGTTTTGCGGTAATTTATATACTAGCATTTTGAGGGATTTAATTGTTAAAGTTTTCATTTATATTTTACTGGGATTTTCTGTGTTAGAGGAATAGCATAATTAAATAGTTTATAGCAAATTTTTCCAGCTGTAAAGTAAGTTTAATTACTCGCTATTTCCCAGTAAGAGTTGTTTTAAATTGATTAGTACATACATTAAATAACTGTCTACTGACGGTATATATTATTTACTTCTATCCATTTTTATGTAATTTTATAATGACTAGTGTTCACATCACGCGTTAAAAACGATAGGATAAGCTAGACATCTGTGTTTTAAATCTAATTTATAACGGAATGGTGAAGAGGTCTTACCTTAACACGTGTTAGATCTATTATTGTTATTATGGTTGGGACCGCAAGATGCAGCAATAGTGAAAGCAGTCAGCGACCCATAGCTTGACTGCTTGCATCAGGACCAGCGAACCAGAGCTGGTTAAGACCGCACTCCACCTCCACGTGGTGGTCCTGGAAATAGTCTGCAGCAGTGCAGTCTGGCTGAGCGAGTGCGGATCGAAATGGGAAGGCAAACCCGGTCCCTAAAAAATGCCGTGCAGAAGTCGGATGTGTCGACCGAAAGGTGCAAATATCACAGCTTAGGCGCAAACAGACACAACGCAACCACCGTACTTTTCAGAGCGAACGAGGAAGAAGAAGGAAGAAGAAGTTATTATGGTTAAATGTTTATATTTCTTTCCTAAAATATAGGCTGGTCAAAACCTGCGAACTAGCGGTTTAACGGTCTTACGGCCATATGAACTTGCGTTCTTATAGTCTTATAAGTGTATAAGCAACCAGAAACTTATAATATTGTTGAGTCTTCGGGCTATGACCTGTGCGGTCCATTTTCTTCATTTTATGAGAGAGACCAAACTAGAACAATAATTATAATATTAAATAGACCAGAACTATTACCAGATTTCATTATATCAATCTCAGCAGCCAGAGGTGGCAAAATATATTGTTCAGCAACATTTGTGTAACTTACCCTAGTGTCTCAGCAACCAGAGGCGAGACAAACGCAGGAAATATATCTGTAGTATTCATCCTAATGTCGGCGATCACCACTTATGAACCTTACTCCAACCAGTTGAAGGCAGAGACACCGTATCTTATCCAGGAAAATTACATCGTCCACTGACTGTCCCTACACTCTCGTCTCGCCGTTCCGTTCGTAAGGCCACTCTTCAGCTTCCGCCTTCATCTTCCTTTTCCTCTTCTTCATCACTCTCTGGTCAACAGTCGAATTCATCATGAGAACTCGTCTGACGGTGTAAACATCAAAGATGCGATCGCAAGAAGAAGAAGAAGAATCACTCTCTGGTGACTCCTATCTTTCATCCCATCATGATGATACACCCTCTCCTCCTCCTCCCTCTGCCGCGATTGATCGTCAGCGTCAATTTCGTGATTCTTCTACCTCGGAAGCTGACGTTCCTATCCCTGAAGTTGTTCATCGTCTTCGGTCCCGTGATGTTTATCGTGCTTCGCTTCCTGTCGTCCCCTACGGGCCTCCCGCTGACTATCACCTGCCTCCCTCTACCTCTGTCCTCCCGGGTGCTATTCTTTCTCCCTCTACCGCAGCTGCCACCACCCATTCCTTGATGCCTTCTGCTCTCCACCTCTGCCTATCCTTCTGCTCTTTCCGGTTCTTGTCCTCCAGTGGATTACAACTTAGAGTCCGCCACTGCCTCTACCCCCAACGCTATCGCTGAAGACGTTCCATCTTCCCCCGTTTGCCATCCTCTCAAGCGGCATATTTCTACTCCCTCGGATGATTCTCCTCTCTACCCCAAGTGGTTTCGTGTGCCACAAGAACATGTCTGCCCTTTATTCCCTCGTTCCCGGCTCTCTGTACGTCAGCCTCTTAGTCCTCCGAGCACAGTTCCGTTGTTTCCTTCTACTCCGCGTAAGCCTCCCAAACCCCCAACACCACATCGTTCCTGTATTCTAGTCCGAACCCCTACAGTTAGTTTTCGTCCTCCTCCACTCCGTTCTCATGCCCGTTCCCCTCCCCGCCACTCTCCCCGTCCTGTTCCAGCCCCTCATGTGATCCACGCTGTTTTCCCTCCTCATCAACATTAACGTTATTCATTCATTCATAACCCTCCACTCCCAAAAGAGCATAGGCCTTCAACAAACACATGCCAAGTCCTCCTGTAACGTGCCATCATCTCAAGTTCTTTCCACGTTCTCTTCATCATTTCCCCCGCTGTTTGCAGCTCTCTTCTCCGTGTGCTTCTTGGTCTACCTCTGCCTCTCTTGCCCTGGGGGTTCCAGAACAAGGACTGCCTTGTAATGCTATCAACAGGTTTCCTCAGTGTTTGTCCTATCCATCGCCATCGTCTTCTTCTCATCTCTTGTTCCACTGGCTCTTGTCTAGTTCTTTTCCTCAGTTCCACGTTGGTAACATTGTCATACCATTTTAATCCCTCTATACTACGCAAGCACCCATTTATGACAGTCTGTAGCTTTTTGGTTGTTGTCTTTGTTGTTCTCCATCTCAGAGCCATACAATAGGACTGACTTCACATTTGAGTTGAAGATTCTTATGTTCGTGTTGGATCCGATTTCTCTTGATCTCCATATATTTCCCAGTGCAATGAAAGCTCCTCTTGCTTTTTGTATTCTTCGTTTGATATCACTGTCTGTCCCTCCAACTTTATCTATATTGCTGCCAAGATATGTGTACGATTCTACATCTTGTTTCTTCAAGTTCAACCCTGTTATCATTACCTGTATTTATTCTCATTATTTTTGTCTTTTCCCTGTGTATCCTCAGACCCAATTGCCGTGACCTCCCATCGAGTGTTTTCAATTTGTCGTGCATCTGATTACGGTTATGGGACAGAAGAGCCAAGTTATCAGCAAAATCCAGATCATCCAACTGCTTAGTCAGAGTCCACTGGATACCATTTCTGTTGTGTGTTGTCGATGATCTCATAACCCAGTCTATTGCTAATAAGAAAAGAAATGGAGACAAGAGGCATCCCTGTCGCACTCCTGTTCTTATCCCAATCGGTTATGTAAGCTGTCCTTCGTGAAGAACTCTGCATGTTATGTTTTCATATGATTTCTTTATTAAATTAACGATCTTCAGGGGAACTCCATAATGCCTCATCAATTTCCAAAGTGATTCTCTGTCTACAATGTCAAATGCCTTTTCGTAGTCCACAAATCCGATGTATAGTATATTCCATTCCACATTTGTTCAACTATTATTCTCAAAGTGGATATCTGGTCTGTACGTGATCTGTTTTGTCGAAAACCTGCTTGTTTATCTCTCAGTTTCTTGTCTATGGACTCTTTTAATCTCTCAAGGATAATCCTGTTTAATACTTTTCCTGGCACTGATAGTAACATTATTCCTCTATAATTTGTGCACTCTTGTAAATTTCCCTTCTCAGGCAACTTAACCAGATATCCTTCCTTCTATTCTGCTGGTATCTCTTCCTTTTCCCAGACTTTACCAAGTAATTTATATAACATCTCTGTAGCCGTGTCGATATCTGCTTTGATCAAAGCAGAACATCAACGGTATGATCCACGATTATCATTTAGCCAGGTCGCGCAAATTGAAATGCTTAAGATTTTATCGCAGTCGTTCATTTCTTGACTTTCCGCGCATTTATTATCCCAATCGTTTAGATTTTTTTTTGTTCCTGCCATTCATTAAATCTACGTTTTTTTTCCTCCCCTCTGTTTTCCATGCCCATTGTCACTTATTAGCATGATGTATCACCACCATTTCCCCCTCTGACTCCGCGGCATCCCCTGTTCCTGCCGTGGGTCCAATTGTTTTGTAATTGTTATTACTACGCAGTGCTTTTGTGGGATCCTCACATTTTTTAGCGTTAAATTTTTTCTCCGGTTTTTAGTTTTTCTAGGATGAAAATGTCTCCGTCTGGGATACATTTTCGTGGCCCCGGATGAATGTGACCGGATGGCCTACTCCTACTACTTAAGCGCTAATGCGCTACCATTAAGTAGAAAATAGTATTAAATAAAGGCTAGCTAGTAAAATTAACACTAGTCATAAAACGATGACGTCACTACACTTTTGTATATATATATATATAGTGTGTGTGTGTGGAATTTTAAGTGGGAGTGGGGAAATGATAAACTTTACCTTACACAGTAAAGATCGCGTTCCTATTTCATGCAGTTCACGAATATATCTTAGTAAAAAGTACCTTTGATCCCGAGAGCACCTAAGTACCGCTCACTGTACAGAGTCCGGTAACGTCAGGTGGGAGGCACTGTACAATATTACCTACCGTTAAGTGCGTCCTGCCTGCAACACCGTCACTAGTACCATTGCTCCGCTATTCAACTGTTCACTTATGAGATGCACATTTCACCTGATGTTATTAACGTACCGTACTTATGTATTTGAATCCACTGACGTTTCTAACCTAACCAATTTATTTTGAGTAGGGACCTTTATAAAGTTTATTTGGCTAAAAAAAAAAAAAATCATAAATTTACAAGATTACAGCTGTGAAAGGAGCACAGAATGTGGTGACGTTGTACACAAAATTGAGCTTGATCACATAAGGTGGTAACATGCACAAAATTGTGAACAGGATCAGAGCTTCTCCATTTTAGTACGTTGAAAAATAAACGTGTGTGCTCTAAAACTGGGTTTTCCGTTACTTCTTACTCTTTGCTACCATTGCCTCCATCACTTCCTGTTAAGTATTTTACTTGTTGCTATTATGACTGTACCATCAGCGCGTATCTCAAGTTATTTACAGTAACTAATATCCACAAACAGTTCTTCATAGCATACCCTCATTGGATGTAATTAAATTGTCAGATCATGTGACAGGACACATTTCTGCATACCACCCTAATTTATCTGTTGAAACTTTCATATGTGGTTGCCAGTTCTTCTAGCTGCTCTCTGTTGCCATTGCATATTCATGTTTGTCAGGTCTTTGTCATCGACGTTTATGATTTCTAACATTGTGAAAATTTTTTCTTGACTTATGGATACGAGACATGGGCAGTGACTATGTGACCGCGTACTCCAGCACGCGGTCACAACTTCAACCCACAAGTCAGCTCCAAACCTCAGAAATGATGTATCTGAGGAAGGTGATTGAAGTAATAGTAACAAGAAGAGACATGGCTGCAACCAGACGATACATCATGACCCTAAAACCCAGCCCCTGCAGACCCAAATACGATGGTTTGGCCATGTCTGAAGAATAGGACAAGATCGGCTGCTACGACAAACATGGGGAACCAAGAGCCACGGATCCAGAGCTCCACGACAATATTAGACAGTCTCTGAAGGGCCGAGGACTAGATTGGTACCAGACCAGGAGAAAGACAGCCGATATGATAGTATCGCGCGCTCTCTGGCAAATCTCTACACGCCAGGGTAGAAGAGGAACGACTAAGTAAGTAGTAACTGAAAATTGTCTCATGTTTCACCATCAATGCCTATGACTTCACCATCTATCAGAAGAGTCGGCTTTTGGGTGGTGCGAGCTGTGCCGTCCTCAGGGGCGCCGAATAATAAAATAAAAATGTATTAGTGTACAATACAGTGCGGCACAGATCCCACATCGAGACCTCTCATCCCCTTGGAAAATCCCGAGGGCCGGCTCTGTTATAGACGTTTATGATTTCTAACATATTAAAAAATAATTATTTTTCTCATGCTTCACTTTGTAAAATACTCTACTATTTTCTTTAAAATCAATATTCCCGTTCTGAATTACCCTTCCCCCCCCCCCCCTCTTTCCCGATGCACTTTTACAGAAAATGTTTAGAATCCACGAACAGCTAAAAGTTTTAACAATATGTCATGGCCAAACTGTGTGAGAATTCAGGTCAGTTTTCATTGTGTACCTTGTGGGGAAACGTTACAAGACATTATAGGAATGGAAACCTGGTGGGCTTCAGATCTCCCTTTACAATGTTTTCTTATGTGTTGGGTTGTAAAGCCCCCCCCCCCTTTTTTTTTAATAAACGTTAGATTAAGATATTATTATGGGGGATGTTTATTTGCCTTTTAAAAAGTGTGTTCATTATCATTTAGAACGCATTATAACAAAATGGTTTATGGAGGGAGGAAACTCATTCTTCGAAGATTGAGCCCCAAAATAGACGTCTCCCATTCGAAATACCCACAGTTAATAATAAAAATAAATACGCCACTGTAGCAGCAAAGAAAATGATGTTGGGGAAAAAAATTCTGACAGGCGACACGGTATGGTTTAACAATATAGCTCAGAATAGAGACACCGAGAGAAAAAAAGTGTGCGGCATAATTGACAGATTATATTTTAAAATCAACCACCGGCTATGGATACATTATTGCCTACGCCAACAAAGCACGATACTTGATGATAATGAATGACAATGGTTCAGTTCGAGGTTGTGGCCCACATCACAATTAATTGCAGCAATATTTTCTTAAACAGTTGACGATTATAAGAAACCAAATACACGTGTAATGTTTTTTTTTTCGTTATTCTTGCTATATACTTGAGAGTTTAACACTTTTGTTCTTTTTATATTGTTATTATAACTTTTGTGACCCTTGGTGCGATCTCAGAGCCTTTATTTTTGTGTCCTTTTGGTGTACTTACCGCCCTTTAACTAACAAACAATGAATATAAGTACGGTACAGAAAAAGTCAGAATGAGAAATTCTTTTAGCGACAACATCAAAATTGTGTTTCACTGTTTCTGTTATTTACTTTCTTTACATACCAGTCGTTTTCTTTTCATGTTTGCAAGCGAATTTCGTCACGAATGCACGACTTTACCCAAGTCAATTAATTTTTGTGTGTGGAAATATATTCGATATTTGGGGGGTCATTCCAGTTGACCCGATGACTCCTCAAGGTATGCGCGTGTCCTTTAACGTTCAACATGCGCCCCGCCTAATATTACCGCTGGAATCTCTGTCTATGCTGACCGCGGGGTTGCACTACCAGAACAAGCAAGAAACTTTGATTAACATGTTTGGAATCGTAACTAGTGCAGTATTTCGCAGTTTGAAGCCTGACGTCTTTGCAGAGCCATTTCGTAATTAAGAACGTTCCCTGTTTCTAGTTTATTGGTAAAACAGATTCCAATGCCGTTTTTTTTTTAAACTTTGTAATTACGAACAAGCACCGCCACAAGTGACGGAGGTTGTTATTAACCCTATGCTAGTATGTCTGTTTAGGTGCATCCGAGGCGAAAACATCAGCTGGATGGACTTTTCTGGCGCCCGGAAGTATACACAACTAGTCCTTTACTGTTGTCCAGCATGCTTTACTTTCTTTCTTCCGAATGTCTAGAGTTTTTATAAAAGATCTTTAGATCTGGTAGTATACTAAATAAAGATTACAAACATATCAAAAGTATAATGTGAGTGTCAATAAAGCATATGAAGATTGTTGCACATGCACAAGTGACATGTAACAAATTTTTTTAATCTGTTGTTTTATCACTGATCCAGTGGCACTGAGAATGCAGTTCTTTCTACAAATGCCATTTAGCAGTATTTGCATGCTTGTTACAATAAACACAGACAAAACCTCCACAACACTGTTCTCCCTCGCCCCCAAGGACAAAGCAGCTAACATACACCTAGGGACAACCGTGATCAAGGAAGAAAGCTACCCCACCTATCTTGGGGTGACATTTGACCAAAGGCTTACATGGAATAAGCATATTGAAAATGCAGAAGGAAAGGCCCGAAGACGACTAGGCATACTCAGAAAATTAGCAGGTACCAAATGGGGAGCAAATGAACGAAATCTAAAGAAGATTTATAATGGAGTAATAAGACCACACTTAGAGTTTAGCTCAGCAGCATGGTCATCAGCTGCTAACTCACATCTGCAGTCTTTGGACAAGGTGCAAAATCAAGCTCTCAGGCTCATTACAGGAGCCATGAAAACTACACCAATATCAGAGATGCAGAAGGTTGCTGGATTACAGACATTGTCCCATAGAAGAGACACAAAAACCATGATCCAGATGGAAAAGTACAACAGTATGCCAACGCACCCAATGAAGGCAAGACTAGATGATCTGGCATTGGGACGTCTAAAGCGTAGCAGCTTTGTGCATCGGGGAAAAAGACTTAAAAGACAGCATCAAGAAGACCTATCCATGAAGACAACACCACTGAAGCCCACCCTATACCCTGTACCATGGAAGCAGGCCAGCAATGCCCTCCAAATTAATACATCAGTCAGTGGTCTCACAAGTGGATGTGAGTATAATGATCTGCAAAAACGAACTGCTACATTGAGTATGATCCAAGAAAGCTATCCCGATCAATCATGGATACATGCCTATACAGATGGATCAGCAACTAATGCTGTTAGGAATGGAGGTGCTGGTATCTTTATCTCATATCCTGACAACCACTATGAGACTAGGCACATTCCCACTGGTAAATTCTGTTCCAACTATACAGCTGAGGTTCAAGCTCTAGAGCAAGCTGCAAATATGATTTATAACACCAACTCTGACTGCCACCAGGTAGTCATCCTCACAGATGCACTGTCTGTCCTGCAAGCTCTCAAGGGTGGTAAACTCCCGCATCTGAGAAATGAACTAAACAAGGTAGCTGCCAAAAAGAGAACCATACTTCAGTGGGTACCATCTCATTGTGGTGTACCCGGAAATGAAAAGGCAGATAAACTTGCAAAAAAGGGAGGAGAATGTGAACAAGAAGATAATGAAGTCACATACTTTGAGAAAAAGAGAGCTATCCAGACTATCAGAAGAGAACAGAACCAACCCAAAGATGACTATCACACTCTCGACCGGCAGGGACAGATAACTATTTTTCGCCTCAGGACAGGGCATAACAAACTGAATAAACACATGCACAAGCTACGATTGTCTGCGTCACCACTGTGCACATGTGGATTAAACGAACAAACTGCTGAGCATGTTCTACAGGATTGTCCTCTGTATGACCAGTTAAGAAAGATATACTGGTCCAATGACTCAACACTAAACTCAAAGCTATATGGAGCTAAAGAGGAACTTCAAACAACAGTCGAATTCATCATGAGAACTCGTCTGACGGTGTAATCATCAAAGATGTGATCACAAGAAGAAGAAGAAGAAGCATGCTTGTTGAAGCTCACCCACTAATTAATTAAATTTTAACACGGAAGCCAGCCAGGGGGTATAAACAGAAACAACATCTGGCAATTTTGCCCGGATCTTCACATGGCAAGGCAGTTGGTCTTTATAATATTCCTTTGTGCTCCCCACAGAGCATAGAATCATCATTACAGTTGGTCAATTAACAGGAAGTTTGCACCAAGCACTCACATGGTTTCTGTGGCAAATTGTTTTACACGATGAGGTTGCCAGCCCCATATTAGTCGCTTTGTACCGCACGCCTGAGGTTGCAGTAGTCCTCTTCCTATCTTAGGCTCTTCAGAGACCCCCAGAAACTATACGGGGCAAGGCATTTGGTCCTGCAGGTCAATTCTGTTTCTTAGGTTTTCATATTTTTTTTTGAGATTCTTCTTCATTCACCCTCAGGCATCAATTTGAATATGTTTAAAGAAAGCAGCGTGAGGCTGTTGATATCTCCGTAGTTTTTCCAGGAATGGTACTGGTGATGGCCATATTCGCTTTCTCTGTTCTTCATATGTTTGAAACCTTTGAAGTAGATGTTAGCAGTCATTTTATGGGTGCCACAGTTACACTCATCAGTAGTTTGTAAGATTCAACGGCAGATAATTTTGATTAAACAATGTCTGAGCGTACAAACTAGAAATCAGAAGAAACACAAACTGAAAAGAATTACATTTATTAATCGTACTGTTACAATGAAACACTCATTACTTCTTTCTCACAAATAAAGCATATCTTGACTGGAGAGAAGCTAACCTAAATAATGAAAGCACAAATACTCGTTCTAACATGAACAGCAAAATTTCACAAACAAGTGCTGTCTCACAGTACAGATATCACTTCAGCCATTCAAACACATCTTTGCTAACTTATATTCATTATCATTAGCTCTATAAGTTATTCTGTGTCCTGTAGTGTTAAGCTAGTTCTGTCTGACATTCCCACATATTCACAAGACTACTGTGTTATTTTAGCTCCTGGTTGTGCTGAAAATGAAAATAAACAGTAAAGAAGGTTAATAAATAAACTTTCAATCAATGGGTACTATATAATATTTATAAAATGACTAAGTGAATTAAAAAACAAATAGAAGTTTGAAATATTTCATAAATGGTGAAATGATGGAATCTTATCACTGGAGATCACATAAATATCTGAACTGATGATATATTATTATCATTAATATAACTTTAAAGATACTGAGTTGATTCCTTTTTTAACCATAATGGAAATGGCTATTCTTAAGAAGGCAGTAGAAAGTAACTTTCCTTCAAGACACAATCACATACTTGCATGGCAAGTTATGTCACCTATTAACACTGAATTTAGATGTGTTAGTTACATGAGAGCACAAACCAAACACAATGCCTGCAAATATGTTTATTAGTTCTGTAGGAAAATGTCAACCACTAAATTTCATGCCTTATTGTACTATACATTCTTTTGTTAGTCATGTCAAAGATTGCTTCAATATTTTTAACATGATAAATAAATACAAGCATGTCACTAAAATGATGCACCACTCTGGTTAAAAAATGTCACACTATTCCTTCATTCATTCATCATCCCTTCTGCTTCCCAAGAAGCATACATCTTCAGCATTATGCAAAATCTTTCTGTCTGTGCCACTAGCTCAAGGTATTTCCATGTCTTCTTCATGTCTGTCTCCAGTTCTCTTCTCCATGTGTTTTCTGTCTTTCTCTACCTCTTACCCTGGGAATTCGAGAACAAGGACTGCCTGGTAATGCTATCAACATATTACCTCAATGTGTGTTCTATCCATCTCCAGCGTCTTCTTCCACTGGCACGTCTGGTTCTTGTCAGAAGTTCCACATTAGTGATCTTTTCATACCATTTTCCTATTCTAAACAAGCACTCGTTTATGAAAGTCTGTACCTTGTTCTCCATGTTTTAGAGCCATTAAATAAGACAGATTTTACATTTAAATTGAAGACTCTGATTTTTAGAATTATTGTTTGTTGAAGTTTTAGTGGTTTTAAGAATCTTCTACAGGAAGGGGTAACCAGCCCCATACCAAACCCTCCTAGTCGCCTTTTACGACATGAATAGTAGTTGCAGTGTTACTATTGTTTGCTCCCCTTTCGGGCCCCAGTAAGACACTATTACTTCACTTTAAATACACAATTATACATCAAAAGAAGAAGCAAGGAATTCACCCATTTAAAAAAAAAGAACGGACTGGGAAGCAGGCATTAAAGAAATGCAACAAAAATGTATACACAGCCTTAGGCTCTGTGCTTTTTGCTGATACAGTAGAAGAATTCTCTATGTGAACATCTTCAGGACAATCAATTTAAAGTAGCCATGCTGTAGATTGAGAGGGAAGGGAGTATCAAACTAGCACATCTGTTTATCAGTTTCCAGTACTACCATGACATCAGTTTAAACTCTACAAATGCCAAACTAAACATGCCTGCAGTTTTGTGATATGCATGCCAGGCAGAAGTGTTAGTCACTTCAATATTACCAGTAAATGTATACGGCACTATTTAGGCATTGATTTGTTTTCCATCTGAAAGAAAATTTGATAGCAAAAAAATACAGTGGTATTACACCCGTCATCTAAAGTAAAAAAAAAAAAAAAAGGACGTATATTTCAACCTCATTTATATTTTAAAAATATAAAACATTCAAATTATGGTTTTTTCCCCTCCACTGCCAGTCTATTAAATAAGCCTAAAGAATAGCTAGTCAACCTTTCTTTTAAACTTCATAAAGTTTGCAATGAAAGATATGGTGAACATGTTTAGACAAGTATACAATTCTGCAACTTTGACCTAGTAGCTACTCAACATCCCCTACTCTTGAATACCCTTCAATGTGAATGATTATTTCTCGACTCAAATGCCACTAGAAATTATGCATACCTGTTTTAACCACCTTTCCACCTTCCCATCTGGCAGTTTTGATAACAGTATCATCTCTGCCTGCAGAATTCGTTTTGAATGGCTCCTTCAGGACTTGTCTCACAACTCGTGCACAAATCTGAGAGTAGTTTATGTAGCTGGAAATGAAGACAAAACATTTTTTAATGCAACACTTACTGGGTAATGGTGTTCACTTCGCACAGAATGAATACAGCTCTCAAATTTAATTAAACAAGTCTCTTCTCAGCTGCTGTCTTCCAACATGACAAAGAAAGCAAACAAAGGAAGTGATTATTCCTGAATTAACTAGGACACAATTTTTGTGAATTTCTATAATTTGCTGAGCAAAAGCCATGTCAGTAGTTATTTGTGGGGTACCAGCAGGATAAAGTTTCATTTAATTTGCCTTCTGGCAGTGCTTTGGGGTGAAGGTTATAACATTTGCCCTAGCCTAACCCCTAGGTCACTATAAGACCCACCGTTTTTGTTTTTGCTATTTACGAAGCATGGGAGCCACCACAACAGCTGGTCCCCTTGCAGGAAGCCTGCTCCAACCTGTCGTGATTTAGTCTGTCTCACAACACGGCATCCTAGAAAATTCTGTGTAACTCTGACCATACCGCGCGCCATACGTTGTGGGAACTGTCTGATACACTAGCCAATGAAAACGCTTCCTTCTTCGTGTGTGTAATAAAACATTATGCTTAACATGGAGGCACATTTTGTGCAACTGATAGTAGGATGCAATTAAATTTCATATGAAATAAAGAAGTCTCAGCGGGAAGGAGTATATAATTCAAGAACAGGAATGTTACTTTAGAGGTAGGTGCAAAAACTTCCTCGAAAAACAGTTTATTAAGAGAGAAATATCGAGTGAAAGGGCATTAATACATCAGGCTAGTCCCCAATTTAGCTATTTAAAGTATGCATAGATTAAAATGCATTTTGCTACCTAAACAATTATTATATAGATTGGTAGAGAAAAATTCACAGAATAATTCAAGCTTTAGATGACCAACATCGGCCCAGAATTAAGAAAGATAATGAATATTTAAAATTTTGCTAATTGAACAGAAGGCAAAATTATGCCTCATTTTGATTTTTAACACCCCTTTTGCCATATGCCATCCGAGACGGAGGATGTGCTAGTATATAAGACCTTGCCTAAATTGAGGCCACAAAATTTAAAAACCACAGCTGAACAGAAGAAACGGTAAAAGAGTAAACGTCATGTACCTTTGCCATCCGCATCTGTAGAGCAGACATTAGATGCCCATTAACAGTCTTGTAGGGTGATTCCACTTTGCACGGTCGGAGGCCATCCTACGTACATCCTCTTCCTCTTGCTTGCTACGAGTAAGCAGATCTTGGTTGGTGATGGTATTCGGCCAAAAGATTCGGTGAATTTTTCTTAGGCATGTTGTGTGAAAAGAGGACAATTTTGACATTTCCTTCTCTGTGACTCTCCAGCATTCCGCACCATAGAGAAGCACAGAAAGCCCGCAACTCTGGTATAATCTTAATTTTGTGCTTGTGCTGTATTGGGAGGACTTCCAGATGTTATTTAGGCTAAAGAAGGCTGTTCTTGCCTTATTCATTCTGATGTTGATGTCTTTCCCTGCCCCACCGTCTGGTGTTACTATGCTTCCTAGGTATGTGAAGGTATCTGTCTGTACCAGTTGCTGATTCCTTACTGATATGGGCTCAGGGTTGCTCACATTGAGCGTCATGACCTCAGACTTCTTTAAGTTGATGTTCAAGCCCACCTGCTGGCTAAATTTATTAAGTCTATCCGTTTTTTCCTGGATGTGTTGATGTGAATGTGCCAGCAGTGCAATGTCATCTGCATATTCCAGATCTTCCAATGTTGAAAATGTAGTCCATCTTATTCCTCTTGGACTGCCCTCTGTTGTCTGGCGCATCACCCAGTCTATGACTGTTAAAAATAGAGTGGTTGATAAGGGGCATTCCTGTCGTACTCCTGTCTTCACCTCGAAGGTTAGGTTGCTCTGCCCAACACTACACGTAAAGTTGGCATAGAGGCTTTTTATGATTGACACTATGCAGCTTGGAATTCCATAAGCCCTCAGTATTTTCCATAAACTGTCCCTATGTATGCTGTCAAAAGCCTTTTCAAAATCAACAAAATTTATGTAAAGCTGTCTTTGCCATTCTGAGCACTGCTCTATAATGTTCCTGAGAGTGAATATATGGTCTACACATCTTCTGTTCTTTCTAAATCCTGCTTGTTCTTTCCTCAGTTTGTAGTCTACTGCCTTTGAAATTCTCTGTATAATTATCCTGCCTAGTATTTTGCTGGGAACTGAGAGAAGAGTGATTCCTCTCCAATTATTGCAGTCTGAAAGATCTCCCTTCTTGGGCAATTTGACAATTATTCCTTTGTTCCACTCTGATGGTGTTGTCCCCGTTTTCCACACTTGTGCAAATAGTGGTTCTAATAGTTCTGCTGCTAGCTCAGGGTCTGTCTTAAATAGCTCTGCATTTAAGTTATCATGGCCCGGAGCTTTACCGTTCTTTAACCCTTTGATTGCTGTGATGATTTCTTCTTTTCGTGGAATGTCTGTATTTACATCTAGATCGTTTTCAGCCTCAGGAACATTTAATTGTGTCTCTGGTATTTCCTTGTTCAGAGTTTCTCTGAAGTGCTCTGCCCATCTTGTTTCCTGTCCCTCTGCTGTCTTGATGAGATTTCCTTGCTTATCTCTTACTAATGTAATATTGTTTGCACCTTGTTTTCCGCTGATGAATTTAGTTATTTTGTATACTGTGCTTTGTTCATTTCTCAGTGCTGCCTCTTTTGCCTGTTTTGCAAGATCGTCTAGGAAATTCCTTTTGTTGGCTCGGGTTTGGCGTTTAACTTCCCTGTCCAGTTGACTGTACTGTTCGCTATATAGTTGCTTTAACCTGGGGGACTTCGCTTCTGTTTTCTTTCTTTTCATTTTCTTTCTCATCTTTATGGTGTTTAGTGTTTCTGGTGTTATCCAGTCTTGCTTCTTCCTTTCCTGGAATCCTAAGCATAATTTGCTGCTTTCCTTATATATTGTTGAAATGGTGTTGAAATTCTGGTCTATATCATCAGTCAATGTCTTTTCCTGGCTTTTGGCAAATTGATATCGTTTCTTAATGTCGGCCGCAAAAGCTTTTCTGGTAAGGGGGTCCTTCAATTTGCTGATGTCAAACCTTTTCTGTGTAGTTACAGTTGGTCCAGCCCTTCTTAGTTTCACTTTCAGTTTTGCTACTACTAAATGGTGATCGCTTCCCACATCTGCACCTCTTCTTACCTTCACATCTTGTAATGCATGTCTCCATCTACCGTTAACCATGATGTGGTCTATCTGGTTTCTGTCCCGACCATTTGGTGATTCCCATGTTAACTTGTGAATTTCCTTATGTGGGAAAAGTGTTCCTCCAATGACCAGGTTGTTAATGCTACAGAAACTTATTAGCTTATCCCCATTTTCGTTTGCTATTCCGCTGCCGCCTTTTTCCATTGTTCTTTCATTATATGTATTGTGTGTACCAACTTTCGCATTGAGGTCTCCCATTACTATAACAAGATCATATCTAGGTGTGTCCTCCATTTCTTTCTGCAGTTGTTGATAGAATTCATCCTTGACCTCCTCATCGCTATCATTCGTTGGTGCGTAGCATTGTATTATTGTAGTGTTGGTGAATCTCAATCTCAATCGTATCAGTCTGTTGTTGATGGGTGATAAAGTTGGATATTTTATTCCCGTTAATGATATCCACCAAAAGATAGATATAAGTGGATGGAAGCAGACATCATCATCATCATCAGTTAATAAGATCTCTATGGTGTTGTTTGCTCCACTGTAGTGTATGGAATGTCAACTTGACCTACGCAGTGGTGTGTAGACATGGATTGAGTGTATAATGTGCGAATGTTAATAAGGGTTCGTGGTGTTGACAAATGTTCTTTTCTCACACTCATGTATGGCTGGAAGTCATCGACACCAACGACTGTGTACCTTTTTCTAAAGTTTAATTGGACGTACACACTCGACAGCACAGATAGTGACAAATCACAGGTTGGCATAATACATCATGGTACAGTGGATAAATGGTCTTGCAATGTTACATGGGCACTCATGTAGAATAATAGTATAAAGGACTGTCAGTAGCCAAGCCCTCAGTATCGCCCATACATATATATCATCTGACTTCACTGACTGAGCACGTCAGCTTATAAACAATATTTCAGGTGGCTTCTAAACCTAATCTCGTTTAGCGACGATTCTCCAACATAATGTTCAGCACATATTTTTCCATATAATAATATTGAACCGCTAATAACGGGTTCTCATGTGTAGCAGTGATCTCTGGACTAAACAAGCGATAATACGGGCATCCCTTTTCTCTTCTTGAAAGTCACTACATGTTTGGTTCCAAGATGGCTTCACTCGTGAGCTGTCACTCACGTTTGGATACAGATAATGAATCTGACCTAAAGTTAGTCATTCATAAAACATTTCATTGCTCTGTAGATTTGATCATGAACAATTGACTGCATTCTACAGGATATAGTGCTGCTAGGAATCGAAGTCGTTTTCATCGAGTCAAATATATTCTCTTAGACATTCAAATCGTACCTATCGAAAATGGTGGCTTCGTACGAGAGTTCATAAGAGTGTCTATTATTACCTTGGTATCAGAAATATGGTTCTGCCATTCCTTGGCAATACGAATAAACACTGGGGCAAAGCATACACGATAGGTCTAGACGACTATCACTTTCCCCACCAATACTGAGATCACTTTTTCCCGACGAGAAGCCGACATAAAAAAACACAGTCCTTATCGGGACGAAGCCAAATCACACCACACTCTAGCGACACATCCGCCGAATAGCCTGTGACCTCTCTAGAGACAACAGAACATATAGTTCGACTTAGATATGTAAAGATATACAGATATAAGACAGACTCGTCCTACTCAAACAATACACATAAATTCAGGCCATAGATATTCTGAAGCAAGAACAATCTATTATTACCCAAACAACGAATAAATCGCAGAAAAATGGATTCATCCGCGGAGTTCGATCGAAAGAGCCGACACAACTTTCAAGGGAAGTAACTCAATAATGACTTTCCCTTAAGCACTATTTTGTTTACAAAATATTTGCGAACATAACAAGTATACCAATGTATAATATTGTAAGATATCAAAGACTGCACGTAACAGTCTTACCACACCTCCCGGGAAAAAAAAAAAAAAATGGAACTTTTTTTTTTTTTGAAATACATCTAGGAGCAACGTACAATAGGCTCACAACGCATGAATAATGCGCAGATGAAAATATCAGGAATACCTATAACGCCTAATATGAGGCTAAGTCGACTTATGGAGCGACTGGTGAGAATGTGTCTCATAAACTGAGAGAAATTATTTCTCTACAAGTATATTTTTCCAGGAAGGTGTCATCAAAGTATAATACAATTCTGGCAATTACACAATGCCTAAAAAAAATTCATATCATCATTTCGTATTAGATATCTTAAATTTATGATTTATGAAGAAAAAATCATCAAAGCACAGCGGGGAATAAACATCAATGAACCGCTATGTAGTGATACAATCATTATATTATTAAATTACAAATGTGTATCTATCATGATATAGAAAAGGAACTACTATAGAACTAGACATATCAAGAAGTCTAAGCCCTAATAGTTATGTGGAATCATGTGGGCATCTTGACAGAATGTCTGCCATCACATTATCTGATCCACGAATAGCTCGCACAGAGAAATGAAAAGGTTGAAGAGCAATTGCATATCGAGTAGACCTCGAGCTCTTCAAATTCTTACTCTGTATAGCAGTAAGAGCTTTTTGGTCGGTTTCTACTATGAAATGTGCGCCTAGAAGGAATCTCTGTAGTTTGAGGATCGACCAAACCATAGCTAATAGCTCACGGTCTAAAACCGAATAATTCCTTTCTGCCGCATTAAGTTTTCTGGAAATATACATTACAGCATGCAGAGTTCCAGAGTACTCTTGCATTAGTGCCGCTCCAATCCCAGTGGATGAAGCGTCACTACGAAGAACGAATGTCTTATCTTTAGTAGGTAGCACTAAAATAGGTGGTGTTGAAAACAATGTTTTAATCTTATCCAGAGAGCATTGGCATTCCTGAGACCAGTGGACCACATTAGGCGAACCTTTCTTTAGAAGTGTTGAAAGAGGTGCCATGATAGAGGATAGATTCTGAATGAATCTGCCATAAAATTGAATAAGACCTAACAGACTTCTCACCTGTTTTTTAGTCTTAGGGATTGAGATGTTAAGTATCTTACTAGTATTATGGTCCTCTGTCTTTAGGAAACCATGACCAACTCGGTGGCCTAGGAAAGAAATTTCGCTAAAACCAATATAGGCTTTAGAGGGTTTCGCTGTCAGGTTGTGCTCAGCGCAAGGTAGACAGCAATTCATCTAACCCTGAATAGTGATCTTCCCAAGTATCGCTGAAAAGACAGATGTCGTCTAGATATGCAATGACATCTGACCGATAAGATAGGATTCGGCGCATCATGCGTACGAATGTAGCTGGTGCGTTCATAAGACCGAAAGGCATAAAATTCCATTGGAACAAACCTCTAGGTGTTGAAAAAAGCCGTGAGAGGTTTGGCGCGTTCAGATAAAGGAACTTGCCAATATCCTTTAGACAAATCAAGTTTAGTGAAAAAAATGAGATTTGGAGAGTCGAGTAAGTAGCTCTTCCAGTAAAGGCATAGGTTCGGCATCGAACTTCGTTACTTGATTCAATTTTCGATAGTCAACGCAAAGACGTATGTTATTGTCTTTTTTTCGAACAATAACCATCGGCGAAGAATATGCAGAGGTGGATGGTTCGATTATTTTCAAATCTATCATCTCATCCAACTCTTTCTCGACCTGTGCTTGAAAATGTATAGGTATAGGATAAGGTCTAACCCTAATAGGAGTATGGTCAGTTAGAACAATGTCATGTTCAATGACATGCGTTTGTCCAGGGATGTCAGTGAGTACATCCTGAAATGTTTGCAACATAGTTGAAACTTGTCGCTGTTCTCCTAGAGACAAATCAGGGGAGACAGTAACGTTCTTCCATGATTCACTAGAATGAAGTGGGATCATTGGAAGAGGAAGATTTACATCTGAAAAACTTGTTTCCTCATCCTGTATCACGGACAGTGATGAGTAATGACCATGTTGTACTGGAGAATTGTCCGTTGCTTGGAAAATGGGTTGCAAATAATCCGGACGTTCATGGAATTCAGTAAGCATATTGATGTGGAAGGTTTTTATGCTTCCCATCAATATCGACAATATAGTCGACATCGGAAATTTTCGATATTATATCGTACGGACCTTTCCAAGAAATAAGTAATCTGTTTTCCCTACAAGGTAGTAATACAAATGCTTTGTCACCAGGACAAAGTTGTCGTAAGCATCTCTTCTTATTGGCAAATTGCGTTGCCTTCTGTTTCGCAAATTCAGAAGAAGAAGTTGCTAATTTGCATGCTTCGATAATCTTTTGTCTCAACGCGATGACATATTCGTAGGATGACTTTGTGTCATCGTCAATATTGTCAGATCTAATGAGATCGTGAAGCAACGACATAGGGCCACGCGGACGCGCGCCAAAGACGAGTTCAAAGGGAGAAAATCCTGTATGTTCATTGGGTACCTCTCTGTAAGCGAAGAGGGCCGCAGGTAAAACTCTGTCCCAGTCTTGAGGATGATCCTCAGTTATCTTCCCCAGTAAGTTTTTTTAAGTGTTCTATTAAGGCGTTCGACCATACCATTAGACATTGGATGGTAGATACTACTTAAAGATCTATCTATCTGCAGAGTAGACATTACTTGAGACATGGTATCTGATATTAGTTGGGTGCCATGGTCTGACAATATCTCTCCGGGGAACCCCAGACGAGAAAATATAAGCCAAAGAGCATCTGCAATATCAGCAGTAGTAATGCTCTTCAGAGGAATAGCCTCTGGCCAACGTGTGCACATATCAACACACGTCAAGATAAACTGATGTCCTCTGGCAGACTTGATCTTAAATGGACCAATTATGTCTATGGCCATTTTTTGGAACGGCCGAATAGGAATGTCCGCCGCCTGAATGGGTGCAGCATGCCGTGGACCTTTGGATTTAACTTCCTGACATACTTTACAAGATCGACAATAAATCTGTATGTCCTTGTTTACCAATGGCCAAAAGAAAGCCGCAAGGACTCTTGACTTAGTACGGGAAAAACCCATGTGTCCAGCACACTGAGAGTCGTGAGCGTGCTGCAAAATTTTAACTCTCAAATTCTTGGGAACCAGGATTTGAGAATGACTTGACGTAATGGAGTCTTGAACCATACGTACAAGTACGCCATTCTTCTTTGTAATCCACGATTTACGACTTGTGTCTTTATTCGGATCACCTTTAGTTGCAAGAATGAAGAATTTCTTCAGAGTGGGATCATCTTCTTGCTGTTTTATAAACGAGTCACGAGAAATTACCAAGGGATTATCTTGGTTATGCACTTCATTATCTTCAGTAGATGAAGTTTGAGGCATATTAAGAGCCTGAGCTCTAGTGACTACAGCGTTAGCAATCTGCATGTTTTGCCTTTCCCACGTGGAAATTTGTTGCGGAGTGCATTCTCTGACTCCGTGAATGCGACCGATGATGAGGTCAGCGATCGGATTCGGAAGAAGACATGCGTGTACATCTCCTGTAAAGAAAGGAGTAGCAATCCTAATGATAGCAGTAGAGTATTTCTCTAATGTGCCGCCAAATGTTACACATTTGACTGCTTGTCCAGTGGCACGGGAAGGATCTACGAGTGACTGCCTAACACCAATTGTGGTGCATCCAGAATCAAATAGCACAGAGACTGGATTGTTATTCACTAAACCCTTATGTAAGACAAGAGAACCTCTTCCATCATGCGCGACTGATGCCGGGAGAGCAGGAAGAGGATGGCCACAGCTTAAAGTAGGCACTGTGGTTGGCTCAAATAACGTTTTGCATTGGGGGCACTGAGATGCTCTCCCAAAATCAAAAGCGGCACATGCCATATTACTAGCATCATTATTATCTTTACTCTGTTTATAGGCTTCATTGGACTCTTGTTGTGCAGAGTTTGCCTGAAAATGTGGTTTATGTCTTTTGTATTGAGATCTACCTCGGTTATTATCACCTCTGTAGTTATTGTTACCTCTATTGTAACCCCTATTTGGGTTTGAGTCATAGTTCCCTTGGTTACCATTATCATATTCATTATAATGAGTATCTCTGTAATTATGATCTTGTTGACTCCAAGACGGATAACCCTGATAGTTTCTATAATTACTTCCTCTACGGAAATTCCTATAATTATGACCACCCCTGTGTCGAGAGCTATCAGCTCGTCTCCAGTTTTTTTGAAGAAGAACCCTGAAATGATTGGTTACCTTGGTTTTGATAACTATTATGGTTACCTTTTTTATCAAATCTGTTTTTGAGGTCCCTGAAATCTGTGTGAATAATTGGGATTGTATGGTGTTGCTGAAGCAACTGGCATACTCTCCTTAATCTTAGTGTTGCCAAAAGTCACGTCGGGGTGTGCAGTGACATATTGGGAACAATATTCTTCCATTTCTTTTAGAGATTTGGGTTTACGCTCATGTATAAATTCAAGGAAAGGTTTGTTCACACATGACATAATCTTATCTCTGAGCAACAAATCCATAAGTCCTTCATACGTTTTTCTCTGTTTTGGAAAGCTCAATCCAACGATCAACTGTGAGACGTGCCTTTGCAGTGAATTCTGAGAATTCTACACCCGTCTCAGGCACCATCGTTTTAAATAAAAGGCGATAGCCTTCCTCACTTAGCTGATATTTTTTTATCAAAGCCGCCCTAATGACATCATAATTATCCTTATCTGCTTCTCCTACAAGGCATAATCTAGTCAAAGATTCACCTTTCAAGTTTTCTGATAATTGATTAGCGTATTGTGATTTATCCACATTATGTGTACGACAAGAACGTTCAAATCTATCCAGCCAGAATGTAATATCGTCACTGGACTGATTGAACGGTGGAACCTTAACCTTGTAAGTAGAAGGTTTACCATTACCACTAGATGCCTGATTAACATTACTCATACTTGTCAATCTCAATTTCTCTAACTCAAATTCATGTTCTCTTATTGCTTTTTTTCTCTTCAGCATCTAATCTTTTTTGTTCAGCCTCCCTGTCTAATCTTTTTTGTTCAGCTTCCCTGTCTAATCTTTTTTGTTCAGCTTCACTGTCTAATCTTTTTTGTTCAGCAGCAGCTTCTCTTTCTAATTTTTTTTGTTCAGCTTCACTGTCTAATCTTTTTTGTTCAGCAGCAGCTTCTCTTTCTAATTTTTTTTGTTCAGCTGCAGCTTCTCTTTCTAATTTTTTTTGTTCAGCTTCAAATCTCCTTTCCTCCACCTGCATCTGCAATTTCTTTTGTTCAGCAGCAGCCTCAGCTTCTCTTTCTAATCTTTTCTCTTCTGCCATAGCTCTTCTCTCTTCTGCAGCTAATGCTTTGTCATATTGAGCAACAGACCATTGTTCTAATTGTTGACCAGTCTTATCAAGGGCTTTCCCTTGTGTAATGAAGTATTCTAATGTAGACATGATGTCTAACAATAATACTAATCACCTGAACCAATAATAATACCACAAGTTCTCAATGACTTGATTAATCAGTATACTATCCCAATATCTGTGGGTCACAAGCCTTTAATAAGGTCTTGTATAATAGTAATAATAATCAGGTACTGGTTTATACAGTAGAACTCCATTTATCCGAACCCCAATTATCCGAACATCCAATTATCCGAACACTTTTTCCAAAAAAAAAAAAAAAAATCAGATGCCACAGTCACGTTAGACTAAAATTCTGAATCTTTTGATGCGGCAAACTTCAAATGTGTGCGAACAATTTGTAGAGAATGGGATGGCTAATGGTCGGTCGCTTACGTACAGGAAGTCAGTTAGATCATAAAGTCAGTTAATATCTGGTTTACCAATCCAAAGTACGTGTGCGTTCTAGGTAGAACACTGGCTAAACAGACAGTTCAACTTAAAATAATTGTGTCTGCTACTACAGCAGAATAATTTTGGTGTACAAGTATTTCTCTGTGCGATATGGCACCTTCCAGTAGGCCTAAAGCATATAAAAGGAACCGCAATGTTTTGTCAATTGAAACGAAAACAGAAATTATCAAGAGACTAGGACAAGGTGAAACTGTGTCTTCACTTGCGAGGATTTTCAATGTTGGGAAAGCTACCGTCTCTGACATCAAAAGTAACAAGGATAAAATTATGAGTTTTGCATCGAAATTGGATAGTGAAAATGGGTCGAAGAAACGAAAAACCATGAGAAATGCGAAAGATGTGAACTTGGAAGAGGCTTTGTATATATGGTTTGTGCAAAGAAGAAGCAAAGGGGAACCTATCTCTGGTTCTCTGTTGTGTGAAAAGGCACTTCAGTTCAACAATCAACTTGACGGTCCTCCTGACTTTAAGGCTAGCCAGGGATGGTTAAGAAACTTTAAATCTTGTCATGGCATACGAGAATTGGAGATTCAAGGGGAATCTTTATCTAGCGATGCAACTGCCGCTAAAAATTTTAAAGAAACTTTCTTGGCTTTTTTTGGAAGAAGAAGGTTATTCACTCGATGATGTGTATAATGCCGATGAGACTGGCTTATACTGGAAATCATTGCCTCAAAAATCACTTGCATCTCAGCGCGAAGCAGCTGCCCCTGGGTTTAAAAAGTGCAAAGAGAGAGTAACAATTTTGGTAGCCGCAAATGCCAGTGGAAGTCATCGTTTACCGGTGCTAATGATCGGCAAAGCCAAAAAACCACGTTGTTTAAAGAATGTGACATGTCTCCCATTGTGTTACAAAGCACAGAAGAGTGCTTGGATGAATAGTGAAATATTTCTTGATTGGTATACAAATCAGTTCATCCCAAATGTGAAGAGGTTGACAGAACAAGAAAAGAAAACTGGAAAAGTACTTCTTCTACTGGACAATGCACCATCTCATCCAGAGAACGGATACATTGAATGCAGTTGATGCAAATTTTAAAGTAATTTTTCTGTCCTCCCAATGTAACAGCACTGATTCAACAATGGATCAGTGCTGTTATAGCAAAGCTTAAAAAGATGTACAAGAAGGAAGTCCTGCGTCGTTTATTGTTGGCTGAAGATGAAGAAAGTGTGGTGGCGTTTTCCAAAAAGCTTAATCTCAAAGACTGCTGCTATATGTTAGCTGATGCTTGGACCACCCTGTCACAAGATAATCTCAACAAGGCTTGGATAGATTGCTTGGGAAAAAAGGAGGAAATGAAACTACTGCAGTGGACACAAATGATGATTGTATAAATGAAGTTGTGGAACTGTTTCAAGCAATGCCCGGATTTTCGGACTGTGACAAAGATGATGCACACATGTGGCTAGAAGATGATAATGATTCTGGTTTTCAGTTTTTGAATGACGAAGAAATTTTGTCTTTTGTGCAAGAAGAAAACCAAATACATGTAGTGACCGATGATGAAGACTCCTCAGAAGTACACGATGTACTTGTAGATTATGAAGAAAAACCAAAACGTCGACCAAGTCCTGAAGAGGCCTTTATAGCACCAGAAACAGCGATGGCTTGGTAAGAGCAAGAAGATGACAGCTGTTGAAGAGAATGCGGGACTTAGCAGCCAAAAGGAGACTATCCAGTTTGGTGCAAAAGAGGATTCCTCATTATTTTAAATAGTGGGCTACATCTGTGCAAGTACATGTATATGTAAGTTGCGCCTGGTTTTGAATCGTTTGTAATGTTATTTTGAAAACATTTCTCTTTCTTAACAAAAATAATTAATACAAGTAGTACATGCACTGCAGTGTAATGAAAGATTTTGGTGATACAGTGATCTAATACAGTGTGGGTATTATTATTACAGTACAAGTAAATATGTTTTATAGTGTATTTTCCTTGTGATGGTTAATTATTTTTAGAAATATGTGTACATGTACTCGATACATTATGTAATCCAATTATCCGAACATTTGATTATCCGAACGATGCTCGGTCCCATGGGGTTCGGATAAATGGAGTTCTACTGTACCATAATCCAAGTGCAGTGCACAGGCAATTGTGTCTTATGAAATATACCTATATAAAACATATGTCAACCAACAGAATACATAAAGTACAAATAGGACTGACAATACAAAAACGTTTGCAGAAATCAAAATAAATCAAATAGGGAAATCAATGAAAATAATCACTGAATCTGCAAAGAATAACAACACAAATGACGTCACAATATATGAATATAAATTGAGAATAGAACTGAAAGATAGAAAAGGTTAGACCAACAAATTACAAACAAATCAAAACAAAACTAAAGAACAAAGAAATATTACAAAAATAACAATAATTACAGACTTCACAGCTAACACAAAAGCAACAGTTGTCGCAGCAAATTTTCAATCAAGAAAATTGCACCTATAGAAAACGCCCACAACGGACCCTCTATGACGTGGGATATTCTGTTGTGAGGACGCCGCCCAACCTTAAACACAACCCGCTGACATAGAAACTAACATACTATACAAACAAATAACATGTAAACATAAATATATATAAATTATGTGTATGATAGTATGTGTTGCAAAATAGGCTCAGTTTTACAGTAATGGCAAAGTTATTTTTATGAAAATAAACAAACTGCCACTTTATTCAATTAAACATTCTGGCCTTAAATATTAAAGTTCATATACAGAAAACAAGAAGATCCATCGATGAAAATAGGACTTCTTAGTTCACTAATACTGTCTTCCTGTTGATATTGACAAGAATTGATCCAACTGTTCTGTGAAACTCTGTAATGTCTAATGTAAAAATGTCAACAACGCTGACCTACATACTGCATTCACTTGACAGGTCACGTGACGAAGTGTTGACAAATAGCAAACCAATACTGCAAGTGTGTCGTATCAGCCACAGGAAACGGTCTGGTATCGGTACTCTGTTGACTTCTGAACTTCTGCGAGGTCAAACCCAGAAAGCTGGTCCACCAGTTGATAAAGTTGGATAATTTATTCCCGTTAATGATATCCACCAAAAGATAGATATAAGTGGATGGAAGCAGACATCATCATCATCATCAGTTGATAAGATCTCTATGGTGTTGTTTGCTCCACTGTAGTGTATGGAATGTCAACTTGACCTACGCAGTGGTGTGTAGACATGGATTGAGTGTATAATGTGCGAATGTTAATAAGGGTTCGTGGTGTTGACAAATGTTCTTTTCTCACACTCATGTATGGCTGGAAGTCATCGACACCAACGACTGTGTACCTTTTCTAAAGTTTAATTGGACGTACACACTCGACAGCACAGATAGTGACAAATCACAGGTTGGCATAATACATCATGGTACAGTGGATAAATGGTCTTGCAATGTTACATGGGCACTCATGTAGAATAATAGTATAAAGGACTGTCAGTAGCCAAGCCCTCAGTATCGCCCATACATATATATCATCTGACTTCACTGACTGAGCACGTCAGCTTATAAACAATATTTCAGATGACTTCTAAACCTAATCTCGTTTAGCGACGATTCTCCAACATAATGTTCAGCACATATTTTTCCATATAATAATATTGAACCGCTAATAACGGGTTCTCATGTGTAGCAGTGATCTCTGGACTAAACAAGCGATAATACGGGCATCCCTTTTCTCTTCTTGAAAGTCACTACATGTTTGGTTCCAAGATGGCTTCACTCGTGAGCTGTCACTCACGTTTGGATACAGATAATGAATCTGTCCTAAAGTTAGTCATTCATAAAACATTTCATTGCTCTGTAGATTTGATCATGAACAATTGACTGCATTCTACAGGATATAGTGCTGCTAGGAATCGAAGTCGTTTTCATCGAGTCAAATATATTCTCTTAGACATTCAAATCGTACCTATCGAAAATGGTGGCTTCGTACGAGAGTTCATAAGAGTGTCTATTATTACCTTGGTATCAGAAATATGGTTCTGCCATTCCTTGGCAATACGAATAAACACTGGGGCAAAGCATACACGATAGGTCTAGACGACTATCACTTTCCCCACCAATACTGAGATCACTTTTTCCCGGCGACAAGCCGACATAGAAAAACACAGTCCCTATCGGGACGAAGCCAAATCACACCACACTCTAGCGACACATCCGCCGAATAGCCTTTGACCTCTCTAGAGACAACAGAACATATAGTTCGACTTAGATATGTAAAGATATACAGATATAAGACAGACTCGTCCTACTCAGACAAACAATACACATAAATTCAGGCCATAGATATTCTGAAGCAAGAACAATCTATTATTACCCAAACAACGAATAAATCGCAGAAAAATGGATTCATCCGCGGAGTTCGATCGAAAGAGCCGACACAACTTTCAAGGGAAGTAACTCAATAATGACTTTCCCTTAAGCACTATTTTGTTTACAAAATATTTGCGAACATAACAAGTATACCAATGTATAATATTGTAAGATATCAAAGACTGCACGTAACAATGGGTTTCCATTCCAGTAATGTCCTTTCTATCCCTTTCTGTAGAATAATGGCTACGCCTTCACTGTGCTGTCCATCCTCTCTTCCAGAGTAAAGTACTGTTTCTCCTGTTGCTGTTTTAACTTTTCCTGCCCCTGTCCATCTGCTCTCGCTTATCCCCAGGATGTGTAACCTATAGTTTCTCATTTCTGCCGTGACCTGTCTTAGTTTACCTGTCTCGTACATTGTCCTGACATTCCAAAATCCTATTCTTGTATCCTGTTTTGCGGTCAGGACATCTGTTTTCATGTCAGTGGCTTCCTTTCGGCTTTCACCACTGACAGCCATACGAGCCACAGACTCCGAATGTCCATCCCGCAGCAAAGTTTGTTCATTTGATGTTGTTTCCGTAACTTCATTATTTTTTTTACATAGACAGGGGTGTCAGCCCTATGCTAAAACCCCCAACCTGGAGGACCAGGGTACCAGCTTTTGTCTGACCCCTACCCACACAGACCAGTCCAGCTTGGTTGAACCTACCAGGAGTAAAACTCCCACTGGCATAGCTCTGGGGATTGTCAGGGTACGCAAGCTGCCATACCGCTACAAGGTATAGGTACCATTGATGGCAGTCAATGCATCTCAAGGTGCAGTATTCATTCCCTGTCTCATCGAAGACCCCTAGGAACTACAAAGGGCAAATTACCCTATTACTTTTAGTTAATTTTGTTTACTAAAATAATTACTTGCTTCTTACCAATATTAAAAACTCTTCACCACTTGTGGTTATTTGGTCTGGTTTGATCATGCATGTTACAACATGTTTAGTGCTATATCTCCAGTAGGGATGCATGAGTACTGAGCAAGGTAATAGGCTACCACAACTATTATCTGACTCAGTAAATAAATAAATATTATACACGTAAAGGTATGTTTCAGGCGCTCGTGACAAATAAAGAAGCAGAAAACTAGACAACAGAAAAACAGAAGTGAGTGGCCTACCGGAGAATCGAACCCAGGACCTTCTGAACGACACCCTCGCCTAGCTACAGAAGTGAATCACACTATCCTCCCTGCCAGCTAGGCACCACAATAAATAGTGCTTCGAAGACAGGGGTCATTAGCCACTCACTTCTGTTGTTTTTCTGTTGTCTAGTTTTCTGCTTCTTTTTCTCACGAGCGCCTGAAACATACCTTTATGTGTATAATATTTATTTATTTACTGTTTACAGGCATTAGGTTTCCCCTCTTTATTTATCATCTGACCCAGCTTGGTATTTGTACTACTAGGCTAATCGAACCTGCATGCCCCCTCCTACCCCCCCCCCCCAAAAAAAAATGTACAGGGTTTAAATGAAGAACAGTGGAGTGTGTTCTTCAATGTCATCCAAATAAATCACCCACGCCGTTAGGGCTAGGATTAAGGGTTAGATTCCTAAACCTAACACTTAGGCTACTCCTTTTTTACTGCGTCTCTGAATTCTTTTATGAGGTCATATCGAACAGATGGCCCACTGTTCATCATTTCAACCAATAACAGATATGATATTTGAATCAAATGTCATCTGTTCTGAGCAGACAGATATGATCCATGTGGGGAAGCAAGCAGTAGAACATGTCTTCAAAAAATGTCGGCTCAATCATTGAGGTGCAGACTGACGGGTTGGCCTTCACAAACTTCTTTAAGGGAGAAACTATGGCAAAGAGAAATTCCTGTGACAGACAGCTTTATGAGATAAATATATGTGGTTGTGTGCGAGCGAATGACGAAAAATAACTCACTGATATAGCCTAAGTTAATCGGCTGAAATGAAAAACAATGGGTCAGGTGTCCGATTTTTACCAACTTGATCCGCCGAACAATTAAGTCGCCCACATCAATACGGCCTTACATAAGAATTCAGAAAGGCAGTAATAGGGGTTTGGAATCTTACGTGGGTAACTTATATTTCGCTTGACTGATAGACGCGAACGAAATCGGACATAGGGCCTCCGTCCAACTTTTTTCCAAGTGAATCTGCTACAGGCAAGCTCAACACAAACTAGACAAAAATTCTGTGTAGGTAAGAGGTCATCATTATTATTTTTTTTTTTTTTAAATTATTGAAGACAAATATCCCGTTCAACCTCTGATGGGTTATAATTAGGATATATAGGCCTATTGTTTTAAATTCCAAATAAATATGAACAACTGCCGATATGAGAAAGTGGCATCACATTTGTCAAATCATTGTAAATAGGGACAATCACAATTGTGCTTATATGTTTATAAAAAAAAAAAAAAAAAAAAATCAAGAAGAAACTCTGAACAAGAATAATATTAAAGTGGAGAGGTGTAAAGGCCTGGTGGTTCCAGTTTTATAACTGACTTTAAAAGATATTTAATTGACTTTCATCTGTTAAAAGTCATATGCATTGTAAGCAAGCATCAGACCTTCGCATTCCCAGCCACTATATATTAACATGTGTTCATGTTAAATATTGTTTGACTATATTATGCAGTTCCCTAGGTCTGTCTATTCTTAACACTTCTATATTTATAGGTAAGTTGGATGCTTGCAAATAATCTAATATGGTATTCTCATTTGTTCATACCTCTTACATTTTAACACAAAATGTTCTATATTATTGTCTTGAAGACATCCTGCACAGTAAGGTTCTTCTATTCTGAAATAGCCTTTTCCCAGCTGTAGTCTGAGAAGTTTCTTAATAGGCTACTGGGAATTTTAAATTCCCTAGATATTTGACATTTTCTTGTTGGAGCCTTGAACATCTTATATGCATGTCTTCCTTTCAGATTTTTATCCCACTCTGCTTTATCCCAGTCATTATTATCATTCCTATTCGTTCCATAAAGAACATACGACGGATACGTGAACTCGAGTTACACATATTCCTACCGGCCAGACACTACTCATAATATTTGTAACTTAATGTAGCCTATAGCAGTCCGGAAAGCGTGATATGGCCGTTGAACAAGAAACAAATTAACGATCGCGGCCATTACTGAGCTGATATTGCAATTCTAAAAGAAAACAATCATCACGGTTAATATGAACAATTATCCACTGCAGAACTTACTTCAAACCAACTTGTCTCCAAAAAGCAGTCATTTTGGTGTTAAAATATACCTCTTCGGTTTGCACTTCTTTTGAGGGCACCTTCAATGGGAAGAAGAACGATGTTATCGAGATTTTTTTAGAAACCGAGAACTAAACTTGCCAGACTGAGAGATAACACAAATGCCGGAAATCGCGCTTTTCATTTTCCCCCTCCCAGAAAAATTTAACGATTTCCACCACTGTTCTCTTTGTATACCTACAAAGTAAGGACCCCTTCCCCCATTTTTTTGTTAGAAAAAAAACCTGTGCACTGAAATATACCATCTATAGTGTTCTATAGTGTAAATATGTCTTTTCCAGCAATCACTTTAATTTAATATAAGCACTTTTTGACAGAAAACTGACCCAAAAAATTAAAATTAAACATTTATCATTTTTTCCAAGTCGAAAAGACGGAACTGTAGGAGCACTTTCATTTAGAACAATTTGATTCTGGTTGAAATTTGAGTGGGCTTAAATTTTGTTTTCATGGTCTGCTGTCCCTAAAGAGCTCTTGCAATCGTCTTTTCTGGAGAGCCATCTTGTATCAGCCGAACAAATAGTTCGATGATCTGGAGACCGATTAAATGCATAGAATTTCTTTAGCGCCTTACAGCGGTTGCATGATGACATGAAGTTTGAATAAACCTAGCGCAAAAATCCTCCGCATTTTCAACCACAAAAGATTGCATTGCCATGCCGATTCTTGTCATAAACTTTCACCTCATTGGGTGCACAACGAGCACGTGAATTGCAAATGCATTCCACAGCAAGGAACTTGACATTACGCTTTTTTAAAATAATGGCTTGCAAAATATTTTTTAAATCTCGAAATTGTTTTGCAGTTTTCTATACAGAAAATCTGATTCAAGCATTCCCCCAGGATATGATCCTTTTAAAAAAAGTTTACGTCGTTTGTCAGTTTCAAAGCTTCTATAACTTCAGCCAAAGCTACCAGTTTCTTCAATTTATTTGAACTGATTGGAGGTGCGAAATAATATATTTTCAGATATTAGAAAACAAAATTGTTATCTTGAATTAGCCTCAATAAAATAATAGCCTCTTCAGTTATAACTGACTATGGGAATGCGCCCTTGGTGTGGTAGTCCACGGCTGCTTTTTTTTATCAGGTGTTCCTTTCGACGTTTTCTTTTCTCTTCTGCTTGTTGTGTCCAGTCTGAGGTGGTGCCTTAGAAAGCCTCACCACTTGGTGCGATCGGCAGCTTCATCCTCCCAGGTTGCTGGATTTATGCCCAGTGTTCTCGTGGCTCTCTTGTACACATCTTTGAACATCAGCTGCGATCGCCCAACTGTTCTTTTGCCATCTGCCAGTTGTCCGTAGAAAATATCTTTCGGGATGCGGCCACCTTCCATGCGGAGGACATGGCCAACCAGTGTAGTCTGCGCTGTCTAAGCAGTGTATACATGTTTTAAAGACCAGCACATGACAACACCTCGACATTTTTCACTTTGTCCTTCCACGAAATACCGAGGATGTGGCGTAGACACCTTAGATGGAAGGTATTTGTAATGTTATGATGTATGTATATAAGCATTACCTCGTCATCTACACAAGCACACACATGTTTCAGAAGGCACTCAGTAAAAGCATGTTCAGTTTGTAGCCATGTTTATTTACAGGATGTCGTACATGTCAAGATTCGCATTATATTACAATGTGTGGTTTCGTATTTATGTATTATATTACATCCCCCCTTTTTTGAAAAAAAAATGTGTGCAAACATTTCCAACGAAATGTTTCATGTGATAAAGGATAAGTATGTGTAATGCTCAGTGTGAGTATATATGTCACTGTCTGTATCGGCTGGTAGGTGTCACTGTACGGCCAGAACGAGTGGTGTAAAGCTGGTGGTTCTGCGGAAGTCCCTGGTTTAGCTTGAGTTGGTTGTGATTTCGGCCTTGGCGCTTGTTGGTTTTGTGGGGCACCAAGGTCTGGAGTTACTGCATTGTCTGTTGAAAGCATGGGAATTCTCTGTTCTGTTGTATTCTGTGGGATTTCTCTTATGTCCACTCTGTTTCGCCTCAGGAGGTTGCTGCTGCTGTCTGGTCTTAAAGTATAGCTCCTGGGTTCAGGGTTTCTGGAAATGATTGTTGCTTTTGACCATGTGTCATTGTTGTGGTTGTAGGTAGTCACATGCTGACCAGGATATAATGGTGGTAAGTCTTTAGCACATTTGTCATAGTTGGATTTCTGAACTTGCTGACGATGCTGAAGTTGATCATATGTGCTGTCTCTATGTTGTGGACGGAAGTGGACCTTAGATGGTAGGAGGTCTTTAATTCTTCTATCAAACATAAGTTCTGCTGGACTGTCGATCTTACTGTCTACCGGTGTTGTTCTCCATCTCAAGAGTGCTAGGTGTACATCCTCTGTTCTTGTTTTCTTCATGATTGACTTGATAGTTTGTATCTGTCTCTCAATGAAACCATTAGATTTAGGGTATCTAGGTGATGATGTTGTGTGTTTGATCTTCCAGTCCTTAGTGAAGTTTCTGTATGCTTGACCTGAGAAATGTGGACCGTTGTCTGATCTAATTTCATCTGGGATGCCAAACATGCTGCAATACTTCTTTGTAATGTCTGCAATAACAGCTGATGGTGAGGGTTGTGGAAGTTTCTCAATGATGGGAAATTTGCTGTAGTAATCAGCAATAATAAGATAGTCATTATTGTCGATTGAGAAAATATCAGTTCCTATAATGCTCCAAGGGCTCAATGGTATGTCTGATGGTATGAGAGGTTCTCTGCACTGCCTATTTGCATGTTCTTGGCAAATTGAACAGTTTTTACATAGTGTTTCTATGTCCTTGTTTATCTGTGGCCAGTAAACATCTTTCTTTGCTCTCAGTTGTGTCTTCACAATACCAAGGTGACTATTATGGAGCTGTTTAAGGATGATATCGCGTTGTGTTTCTGGTACAACAATGCGATCTCCTTTAAGGATCAGACCATCTTCGATGCTTAACTCGTCCCTCATCGAGTAGTATGGACGGATGTGTGTTGGAACTTCCCTGATAGAGCTTGGCCATCCATGGTATATCAGTTCTTTGAGAGAGTTAAGGATAGGATCTCTCATTGTGTCTTCTCTGATGTGTTCAAGCCGATTATCGCTAAACTTGACAAAATCAACTTTGATGTTTGGGGTAAGATCTGCTGTCTTGTTGGGGTTTGGTAGTCTGCTGAGAGCATCTGCAAGACCTATATCCTCTCCTGGGATATACTGAATATTAAAATCATAACCTTGTGTTTCCAATAACAGAGCTTGTAGTCGTGGTGGTGCTGAAGCTATTGGTTTTTTATGAATCATCTCAAGTGGCTTGTGATCTGAGAGAATTGTAAATGGGCGGTTGAAAAGAAATGTGTGGAAGCGTTTGATTCCAAAACGTACAGCTAGCATTTCTCTTTCAATGTTTGCAAGTTTCTTTTCGCCAGAACTTAATGATTTGCTTGCGTAAGCTACAGGACGAAGTTCTTTGGCATAGTGTCCTTCAGGATTTTTGTCTGGTTGCAAAAGTGCTGCTCCTAGGCCTTTCAGACTGGAATCAACCATGAGAAAAGTGGGTGCTTGCATGTCATAGTATTTCAAGCATGCATCAGATGATATGAGGGTCTTCAAGTGGTTGAATATGTGTTGGTAGTCTTCTGACCATTCATACGGAGTTTCATTCTGTAGTAGAGATCGCAAAGGTTCTGCAGCAGCTGACAAATTTGGTATGAATTGTGCTAGGAAATTGACAGCACCTAAGAATTGTTGCAGTTCCTTCTTTGTAGCTGGTGTTGGCATGTCATGAATATCTTCAACCTTTTTAGGGTCTGGTTTTACACCATTCTGGGTGTACAGCAATCCAAAAAATTGTATCTCCGTTGCCTTAATTGTACACTTTTTGCTGTTGAATGTTAGCCCATTGGCCTGTGCTACATGCATCAAGTTAATCAAGTTACGGTCGTGTTCCTGTTCTGACCTGCCGCAGACTACAATGTCATCCGCAATAGCCACTGTACCAGAACATTGCTCAACAATGTTGTCAATCTTCTGTTGAAAGATGTCTTGTGATACATTCAAACCAAATGGGAGTCTCTTGAAACAATATCTGCCGAATGGTGTTCGAAAAGTTGTAAGGAGTTGACTTTCCTCTGCTATCTCAACACTCCAGTATCCGTGTACAGCATCTAGTTTAGAAAAATATTTGGCATTGTGGAATCTGTGAGTTATCTCTTCCACTGTATGCATTTTGTGTGGACAGCGCTTTAGACTGTTGTTTAAGTGTTTTGGGTCAAGGCAAACCCGAAGAGAACCATCCTGCTTCAGAACGGTTGTGATACTACTACACCAATCAGAATGCTCTTCAACCTTTCTAATAACATCATTCTGCACCATCTTTTCTAGTTCTGTGGCAAGTTTCTGTTTAACATGTATAGGATACTTTCTAGGTGGGTCTATCTTTGGCTCAGCGTTGTCTTTTAAAAATAATCTTGCCTTTCCTGGAAGTTTGCCTATTCTGTCGAACTGTTCTGGGAATCGCTGTTTAAGGTCATCTACTCCAGTGACGTGTAGAGTAAGATGTTCTTTTTTGTCAGCTTTAATGTTGATAATAGTTACCACACTCAGCTTTTCGCACATTGGTAAACCCAAAATTGCAGGTCCTTCAACATCTACCAAGTAAAATGTTGACGATGTCCATTCAGAGTCTCTGTATAAACATTCAAGTGTTACTGCTCCGAAACAGTCTATACTTGTTCCATTGTAAGCTCTTAGCTTTGTCCTGCCACTCCTACTTTTTACATCCCTTGTGGGAAATCCTTGCTCATCCACCTTGTCAGGCATGATCTGTCTGAATATTCTTAAGGGTAGAGTGTTACCTTGGGCACCTGTGTCTATCTTGAACCAAATATATCTTTCTTTGTGCCTTTTAATTCCTGGTATTCGGAATTGTACCTTGCAGAAAGCCTGCGTTCTCTTTGGTTCATTACTGAAAGTTAGTATCTTCACAGTATCAAATGTGGAAGGATCACTTTCTTCACTGGAGTCAAGGTCCTCAGTCATCATAAAGTGTGTTTGTTTTGATGACTCTCTGCTGTGAAGGTTGTGTTGAGCACTGTCTTGTTTCCTCTTGAAACATAATTTTATCCAGTGGCCCCTCTTTCTGCAGTAATGACATGTAGAGTCTTTAGCTGGACAGTGGTTTTGTATGTGGTTTAGGCCACAACATTTACACATAGCACCTCTGCTTGTGTTGTGTTTTTCTTGTTGCTTCGAACCGGTTGCTTTGTTTTGTTTGGGTTTATAGCTTTTTACTGCATCCACCTGGGCTGTTACTGTACCTTGCTGAATTTGTTTAATGTTTAGTGCTTGTGCCTCGTGTTTCCTGCCTTCATCCAGAAGTTGTTGTAAAGTTAGTGTATCACTCTGGCTCAGTATCCATTTCTGGAACTCTGGCATTGGTGTGCTGAGAAGGATCTGTTCGATAATTCGCTCTTTTTTCTTCTTCTTTGTTAAATTTGCATACACTTGTTTTCTCCTTGATGCGAGTGAAAAAACCATCTAGACTTTCACTAGGTTTCTGTCGCAGGTGGTGAAGTTCTAATCTTGCCGCTCTAAAGTTCGTGTGCTTTATTATCAGACGTTTTTCAAATTCGTCCAATATGGCTGCGGGGTCTGTCGCCGACTCCACAGGCATGGCGGTAGCAAAACTGTTGTAAATTTTCAAACCTTCATCGTCCAATGCTTCTAGGATATATGGAGTTAGGGTTTGTCCTTCCAGACCAGTGGTCTTGGAATATAGATCTATGCGTTGGCGCCATAACAAGAAAGCTTCACTCTTATCATCTTGACCGGCGAATCTCATTTGCGGTGCGTTGCGATATTGTTTCGCCGCCATGGCTGACCTCGATGACGAAAATTAGCCGAATACTGTACTCACGTGTTATCGTGTAGCTGTTTTTTTTGCGTCAGTCCGGTATCGACCGCTGCCACCATGTAATGTTATGATGTATGTATATAAGCATTACCTCGTCATCTACACAAGCACACACATGTTTCAGAAGGCACTCAGTAAAAGCATGTTCAGTTTGTAGCCATGTTTATTTACAGGATGTCGTACATGTCAAGATTCGCATTATATTACAATGTGTGGTTTCGTATTTATGTATTATATTACAGTATTAAGCCTTCTTTCTTGCTTAGCATAGGTTGTCCATGTCTCGCTGCCATATAGAAGTGTGCTGGTGATGCAGGCGTTATATACCGCGGCTTTGGTCTTCGTTGTGAGTTTGAAGTTTCCCCAAACACGCGTTGTGAGTTGATCTAAGCTGGCTGCAACTTTGCCAACGCAGCTGTCAATTTTGGGAGAACCCAGAACAAGGGCACATCATTTTAGCCCTGCATATTTGGAGAGTCATCATGGATCCTGGGAATACACCATATGCCACCTTTTTCTCCTTCTAGCTTGAAACTAGATGTGAGGTCCTTTGAATGCATGCCAAGCCAAGATAGAATATCCACGAAAGAAACAGGAGCTCATGACTTTAATTCAACAAGTTTCAGAATGGCAGAAAAACCACATGAAATGTCTAGATCTACGATGTAGATAATGCCAAGGATTCTTCAACTTGGCTTTGGTTGTGAAAGAGCGACGAGCTCAGCCGCCCTAGCTGAACAAAAACAATAACTAGAGTTTAATAACCATTTTTAAAATATCATAAATGAACACTTGTTCAGCTAAAGTGCAGTGTTAATAAATATTAAGCCCTAGAAATGACTACTTATTTCTATCAGCTAGCATAATGTGCGTGTAAAGTACCAAATCTATTTCGCATATTACAATGTAGGCACTAGATACACTTGCCTATAGTAGAAGCCTCCCTTCAGTCATAACCAGTGTTGCCACTCAAATTTTAGAGATAAACCCAGATGCTCTTCTAAAAAAAAAAAACCAGAAATACCCAGAATATTTTATGCCTCAAATACACGGGATAGACGATGCTTACATAATCTTTTATGTGCATCTTTAGCACAAATAATCTGTGTGCTACCAATTTTTATGTATTTCTTCATTTTTTTTTTAATTACCAAAAATTCACAATTAAATAAAAATGATTTTAATAACACCCCAATATATGAACTCTTGAAAATGAGATATTTTAACAGTAATATACTTACATTAGTTACATTAACAAAATGTTCCTCAAATTAAATATAAAATGTTAGTTGTAACTTGTTACTGTTGAAAAATGTCACTTGTCAGAGACTCGGCATCCATGTCGACAACTTCTCCTTCGTCAAGATCATATTCATGAATTGACAACGTGGAATCTTGATTGTGAAGTTCCAAAATCTTTGCATATCTCTGCCGACAACGTCCTTCACGCACATCTTCAACCACGCTTTTACTAGGATTAAACTTATGACAAACTCCGTCTTTGGCAACTGCTTGCTTGGCTAGTATTCGATTGGAAACTGTTTCACACAAAGGCTTGTTGGTTTGTTTAGTTTTAACTAAGTTAACCTTCGAAAACACTCTTTCGACGCATGCTGAGGAGTGAGGTAGTGCCATAAGCGTGCACATGAGGTCAGCCAAAACATCAAATTTCTTCTGGTTATTAGCATCTGTTACTTGTTGCAGTCCCAGCCAGAATGCGGGCTGATCCTCATCCACTAGATGTCCAGGATCTTTTCGGTACGATGCCAGTTCTCGCCATTGATCAGACAGACGATCAAGGCTCTCTTCTGAAACAACTGTTGGGAACTGCGCTGCTAATGGAATGACAGAAGGTTTGTTGATATCGAAAGCTTGCTTTGGATCCAACAGCTGCATTTGCGCCAGAACACTGTTTTGTTCAAGTGGGAACCTGCGTCGTATTTGAGTACAAAGTTCAATCAGGTATGCCAATGCATCCTTGCGAAACTGGACTTCTTTATCTCGTAACGGTTGTTGCATTAACTGCGCTTCACATCGTCCACCCAGCTCAATGTAATTCAGTTTCTTGTGCACCTGTACATCCGAAGGATCAATGTCGGCAAGAGTGCAATGCTCATGCTGCAATACTTCCTGCCCAATAAACATACTGAGAAGAAAACGATACTCTCTTTTTACACTCGTGTACACTTTGTAAAGACGGAAGTTCTCGGACTGGAATTCCATGTTCATGACGTTAACTTTACCCAGTAAGTAGCCGACAAATAGAAGCATGTGCTTCGTGCCAGCAGTGTTCATCGTCTGCAGAATTTGCCCCGCACCGTCGACGTTGTCCACTGAAGCTTCGGATTGGAAATACAAGTGCAGAGCATCCCATTGCTCAAGGATCCTCTCAATGACTGCTTCACGGGACAGCCAGCGTGTTTCACACAGCTTCAACAATTTATGTTTCTGGGCCTGAACTACATCTTGTATTAACTGGAACTGGAGATTTCTTTTACTACTACGCGAAAAATAGAAGCAGACATTCTTTATGAAAATTTCAAGCCAAGACGGTAGGTGGTTGCTGGCAGCATTTGCTCAAAGTGCAAATGAATGACAAACACAGCCGAGAACAAAGACATGTGGAATCTCTTTCTTCAGATGTGCCTGTAAACCACTTGCAGTCCCCATCATAGCGGCAGTTGTCTGCAGCAAAACCAATGACGTTACTAAGCGGGATTTCATGCGTGCTCAACAATTTCTTAACAGCTGTAAACATGCCAAGACCTGTCCCATCCTCCACCTCAATGAGGTCTAACAGTGAATCAACTACTTTTTTTGTTTTTGTGTCACAGAATCGCACAACGACTGCCAACATCTGATTCGTAGAAATATCAGTACTCTCATCAACGATTATAGAAAATTTCTGATTTCTGCAAATGTTTATAACTTCAAGCCGCTCAAAATGAGCAATGCCGCCGTACTGCATCACATAGGCAGCCTTGGTGCGCTTCAGTGACATATTTTGAGTAATTGTGCTGTCTGGAAATATCTGCTTGCAACATTCAATCAAATGATCAGCTTTCGAAAACGGAGTATTATGTTCTGCCATGAAAGCCGACAACACTATCTCCACTTTAGCAATGTTGTCTTGGAGACAGGGCTCTTTTGGTTTGATGAAAAACTTGTTAATGTTCAGAGTTTTGCTTTTGGCTTCGAAGTTTTTCATGTGCTTCTGTGTGCTTTTATGTGTCAATAAAGCTGTTTTGTTGGCATTAGTTAATGTACAGGAACAGACCGTACAAATCGCAGCATAGCGGTTACCAGAGTCCGGCTTTATCCAATCCTTCAGTTCGCTGTCTGTTAGCCATTCCGCACAAAAAGCCTGCTGATACCATGGCTTCACTTTTTTACGCGGTGGCGTGTGTGTCGTCATGCTGCTACAACTACCAAGCGTACCTTCATCATCGCTCATTTTATTTTTTTTCTTCTTCTTTCGTTGGCTTGAAATATATTGTCTATATCTGCAATGTTGTTTCTTGTATAAACTTCACTGTCTTTTGTAGTTCATACAGAGGTCCATATAGTTTTGCTTCCAGTGTTGTTTCTATGGGCCAGTGGGTTTGCCTCAATATATCATATTCGGGGCAATCTTGAAGTACGTGCTCCGCTGTCTGGGGTGCCTGTCCACATGTACACATGGCTGAATTGCCAATCTTGAATTTTGTATACATGTGGCTGCGGAGGCGGTTGTGTCCTGTTCTGAGGCGCAGAATGACTATTTGTTCTGATCTGTTCATAGCTTGGTAGTCATCCTAGATTTGATCATCTTTTTCTTCTGATGGTATGTAACTGGTACATCCGGTTGTTCGTCTGCAGCACCTTCTTTAGCCAGTCCGTCTGCTCTCTCGTTTCCTGGTATTCCACAATGAGACGGTATCCACTGCATGGCGACCCTGCGCTGGCTGCACAGTTCAGAAAGTAGGGCCTGTATAACTGGCAATTTTCTGGACTGAAGTGCTTGGAGTGCTGATCTTGCATCTGTAAGGAATACTACAGGCTGTGGACCAAGATTGGTGTTCAGTAGTTTCTCAGTTGCCACCTTGATTGCCTGGACTTCTGCATCATAGTTGTTACAGAATTTCCCCGTTGGTACTCTGACCGTATCCCTAGTGTTGTTTGGGTATTCTATGTACACTCCTGCTCCTCCATTCTTTACTGCATTCTGTGCTGACCCATCCGTGTATACTCGGACCCAGAGGTCCTGTGGGTATTCATCATCCAGGAAACTGAGAGTGACTGTCCTACGTTGCACGCTGTTCTGTTCATCCCTGTCGAATATTCCTTTCACTTTTGTGTGGATGTGTACTGGTAGTCCATGCTCCTCTCTCCAAGGGGTTTGTTCTGGCACAGACTTTAGAGGGCTGTTAACTTCAGGCAGGTCTGAGGTTTGTCTACGAAATCGTTTGGCCTGGTGGATAAAGCTGCTTCTTTTCAGTCGCCCCATTGCTAGGTTTTGGAATCTGTCCTTCATTGGATGGCTCGGCATACAGAGGAACTTTTCTGCCTGTGTTAGCACTTTCGTGTCTCTGCGTTCTCTCAGTGCTTGTATCCTCCCCATTTTCTCCATCTCCACTATAGGCGTTGATTTCATTGCCCCCGTGATGACCCTAAGCGCCTGGTTTTGCACCTTATCTAGCTCTTGTAATGTGGTGTTTGATGCTGGACACCACGCAGCTGACCCATATTCCAGGTGTGGTCGTATGCCCTGCTGGTAAACTTTACTAAGTATTTTCCCGCTGGCTCCCCATGTGGTTCCACTTAGTTTTCTCAGGATGGCTAGCTTCCTCCTGGCCTTTGTTGCTGCCTTGTTGATGTGCTGCTTCCATGTCAGCCTATCATCGAATGTAACTCCGAGATAGGTGGGTTGTTTATCTTCTCTCAGGAGCTCTTCGTTTATCTTGATGACACCAGCTTTTTGTTTGGGAGAGAGGGTGAAGAGCGTAGTGCTGCACTTGTCTGTGTTGATGCTGACACACCATCTATTTGCCCATGAGGTTAAGGCATCTATAGCTCTTTGTAGCAGTTTGGTGGCCACTGTTGCATGCTCATCTGTGCACCATATTACCAGGTCATCAGCGTACATTGCCACTTTAATTCCATGTGGTAGTTCAGCAACCAGGTCGTTGATGTAGACTAGGAAAAGTGTGGGGGACAGAACCCCTCCCTGAGGGACGCCATGACGCAGTAGAATTTTCTTACTCTTGAGGCCATCTAGTTGTACTCGGGCTCTTCTGTTATGCAAGTATGCTTTCACCCATTTGTACATCTTACCATTCACTCTACAATTTCTCAGTTTCTTCAGAAGCCCTTCTTTCCAAACCTTGTCAAATGCTTTCCTTAGATCTATCCATGCTGCTAGTACCAGTTTCTTATCTTGGAACGCATCCTCAATCTCTTGGGAAAGGTAAGTTGCCTGATCTTCGGTGGAATAACACTGCCTAAAGCCCGCCTGCTGTGGTACAAGAAGGTTTTCACTTTCAAGGTACCACTGTAGCCTGAGGTTGATGATACGTTCCATTGTTTTGCAGAGGCAGCTTGTAAGGCTGATTGGTCTGTAGCTGGAGGCAGTGGAACTGTCTTTTCCTGGTTTTAGGAGTGGTATCATGACTGCTTCCCTCCAGGTCTGTGGAACTCTGCCTGAGTTCCAACAGATATTGAAGATCTGTAGCAGCTTTGTTTTTGCTGCGGTTCCCAAGTTCTTAATCATTTCATTGGACACTCCATCAACTCCTGGCGACTTTCTCATTTTCAATTTGGATATTGCAAGCTCTAGTTCTCTGAATGTGATTGGTGCCTCCATAACTTCAGGTATGGTTCCATCTCGTCCTGCGTGTTGTTTCTCACGAGTCTCCTGTTGCTTCTCTGGGCTAACTTCGATGTTGTTGTCTTTAGCAAAGGAGTCTGCAAAGTGATCAGCTGCCTGTTTTCCCATGAGGATGTTTCCATCTTTGTACAGAGCAATCCTTGAGTTTCTCTCTGTACCTTCATCGTTAAGTTGCTTTACCAGCTTCCACAGTTTCCTCGTATCTCTTTCAAAGTTCAAGGACTCTGTTTTCTCCTTCCAGCTTCTTCGCCTGGCCTGCAACTTGGCCCTTTGAAGTTTGGCCTTAGCTTGCTGGTAGTTATTGTGGTGTTCTTGGCATGGACTGGTCTCTGCCTGCTTTCGAGATGTTTCCACGTCGTTGTGCAGCTGCTCTAGTTCACTATTCCAATATGGTTTGTAGTGCTTACGAGCCCCTCTAGGTATTGTTTCACGAGCAGCCTGTAACATGCATCTGCTGAATTCATCAACTAGCTTATTGATGTCTTTGTCTACAGTCAGATCTCTAGCCAGTATACTAGTACGGTGCTGGTACATTGTCCAGTCTGCCTTCTTGTAGTTCCACCTAGAGAGAGTGCTGCTCTCCTTGACAAGTTCATTTTCCACAATTAGGAAGACTGGCCGGTGGTCGCTGCCTCCAAGTTGTTTCCCTACAATGCGTGTGGTGTTCCACTCCAAGCTGGGTGAGTGGAATGCCAGGTCTGGTGTAGAGGTGGTGTGCCATGATCTCGAGTAGAAGGTTGGTGGGTCGATTGGCTGGTTAATCAGGATAAGCCCATTGTCATCCTGCCAGTTTTCAAGCTCCTCACCTCTCCTGTCCATGTGATCATAGCCCCAGCTCTGTGAGTGGCTGTTGAAGTCTCCGCATACAATCAGTCTTTCTTTTGCTGGGATTGTATCTAGTGCCAGTGGGCGGTCGCTCGGACAGTAGTAGTTGAGCAGGTGGAATTCTGAACTTTCTGTCCTGAGATGAAGCATCTGGTATTCCGCCCCCTCCATATATGTTTCAAGCTGACATGCACTGATGTTATTCCTCACGAGTGTCAGTATTCCACCTTTTCGCCTGTCTATTCGGTCAGATCGGTAGCACTGGTAGCCTCTGATTTTGAAGGCTATGTCTTTGTTGAGGTGGGTTTCTTGCAAGCAACATACATTTACTTGCTCTTCATTCAAGATATTTTCGAGCTCTAATTTTTTTCTGTAGCCGTCTTTTTTACTATTGACGCCTTCAGCATTCCAGTGCATTATTTTAAATGGTCTTTTCTTTGCTTGGCCAGTAGCTCTATTCTCATGCCTCCTGGCTCCACGGGGCAATTGAGAAGGACCCCCAGTAGTAGGGGTTGGGCCCTTCCGAGGCAGAGGGCCCGGCACTGCGCCTGCCTGGGTGTCCGTCACAGGGCGAGTGCCATAACGTTTTGCAGATATAGGCATACTTCCCATAGCGCATGTGCGTGGCATCCTGATTGCTGTGGTGCGCCTCTTGGCTGGTTGCCTCCGTCTTCAGCACCTTGACTTGCTAGGGGAGACTGTGGTCTTGCTCGAGTCTAGGAGGGCCTGGCCAGTCTTGGTTTTTCAGCCGCTGATGGCTGTACTTGAGCCCCATCTCCACGTCAAGGAGCTGGCCTTGATGGGGGCTCATTTTATAATCTTATAATAACAAAAAAAAAAAAAAAAACAATATGCTGTTTATCTGCTTAAGTCTAATAATGTAAAAAGAAGACTTTATAACACATCGCAAAAATGACCGAGTATTGCAGATGACAGCCATTAACAGAATAACAGGAAATAGATAGCTGATGTAAACGAGTCAAAAAACAACGTCATTGATGTGGTTAAAAACAAGAATTACATTTAAGTGGAATAAAAAATATATAGCACATAATGTTTGACATTTAATTATAATATACATATAATGCTCAGTGCACAGAATACACAAACATTGTAAATGCCAATTGTCAAATATACCCAGATTAATGCACATTTTGAAAAAAATTACCCAGATACCCAGACGGAAGCCCCAAAACCCAGATCTAGTAAGAAATACCCAGCTGTGGCATCACTGGTCATAACTATGGGAATGCGCCCCTGAGATGAAAAGGATCCCGTTACACGCCCAAAGAGGCATTTTGGGAATATGGTGTTAGGTCCATATTTTTTTGACCATCGGCACACTAGGGGTGATGTGGTCAGCACCACGCCGGCCGCCTTAACCTTCCCAGAGTTGCTCTGGTACCCTTTCCACGAGGCTGGGTCGACCCCGGAGCCGTTTGTGGTCTAAAAAAATCCCACCTCAACTGGGGATTGAACCATGGACCACCGAGCTAGGAAGTCAGTGCACTAACCACTGTGCTACCGCGGCTCCTCCCCTGAGATGATAGCCGTAAGCATTTTTTTTTTTTTTTGGCCTGGTGTTCCTTTTGGCGCGTTGTTTTCTCTTCTGCTTGTTGTGAGAGCATCTTCTCGCCCAATCTGAGGTGGCGCCGTAGGGTGCATCGCGACTTAGTGCGATCGGTGGCTCCATCCTCCCAGATTGCTGGATTTATGTGCAATGACTTCATGTCTCTATTGTAAACATCTCTGAACCTAAGTTGTGGTCGCCCGACTGTTCTTTTGCCATCTGCACACAGTAGTAGAAACTTACGAATATAATTTTGAAACGGAATACTGATTAAGTGAAAAGCTTTCGGAACACAGGACATGAAACTCTAAAATGTACATCATGGGTAATAATTCTTTTTTCCCTTCGAGCCTTAATCCCCCACACCTTCCCAGTTTGGGAAACACTTGTGCTGTTCATCCGAAAAATAAAACTGTGTAGCGGGTTTCAGAGAGGGGAATAAGAAACTCAAACCGGCTGTTCAGGGTATAAAAAAAAAATAGCCAGGGCATTACAAGCAACTGGGTGATTGAGGTCAGATGATATATAAGTAAAGGTGCTTAAATCAACACAAAAGGTGAAATATATAGCATGAGTGTGGGCTTTAGGAAGTGCGGGGCCCAGTTCAAAAAGTTAAGACGAGGCTTTGGCAGCGATAGCTTAAAAAACAAAATTTCATTTCCACCATGTATTATTTATTTGTTTTCCATGACTATATAAGTATTATTTATTTGTTTTCCATGACTATATAAGCAATAACACAATTCCATTCCAACTAACATACTTACCGATTGTATGTTACATCGGTCGGTCTCACTCAAAATAGTAACTCGCGCCAGAAACAAAAGTGCGCAACGCGCGGCGTGCAACTTGCCCGGCGTGGGTGTTATAAAAAACAAATACTTTGGTTTTATTTTTTTTATTCTTTCACGACATTAGTAGCGCTCGACAAAGAAAACGTGCGTAAAAATTGGTGTGCATGAGCCTTCACCCGATGTACAAATCATGAAAACTTGAAAGTTTTTGTTAAAAACACTTATTATCAGGGAACACTCTTTGAAAACATTCCACGCACTTTCACACGAAATGTTGTCATCAAAGAACTTTTAAATTGAATCTAAAATAACATAATTCTCGCCGTGTGTACGTTGGTCACAGCTTAAAAATTGTATTGTTTCCATTATATATACTCTCCCGAAAATAGTTACAATCAACAAAGAAAAGAGTTCAAATGACGGTGTTCATGAACAGTTTGATTACACTGTATAATGGAAAGAAACCAAAAACACTGTAAGAATGTACTTCTATCTGCTCATCCGGCAACGGAAACAGCACACTATAATTAAAAACCCGTCAAGTTTGACGGGTTATTGCTAGTTATATATTAATTAGTTTGTCAAACTTTCTATGTATCAAGTTGGTTAAGAAGAGCTATATTATACACCTAAACTATATATTAAAACTCATCTTCTTTCGTTTTTGTTACGGTATTTTGCATAACTCTAAGTTCTTATGTATTTCTCGTTCAGCTGATATTATTGCTAAACCATTCAATCGGGATTCCCGCAATTTTGATTGCAGCAGAGCCATTTATGCGTACGTTTCATATGCTTGAGTGTTTTGTGTGTTATGTAAGTATATTTGTTTTCATTATTTGACGAAGACGATGCGTGTCTTATGCTTCAGTCTCCAGTGTTGATTGCTTCAGTCTCCAAAGTTGATCTACAAAAACTAATGAAACGCATTAGTAAATCCAGGGCACGGTAGATTTATTAACTACAGATTGATCAAGTCTGCTAGGGAAAACGTTATTTACTCGCTCTCTCACACTTGCCATCTCACCAGCAGACTAAATAATAATAATAATAATAAATTCTTTAAGCACCAAACACGGCGCATAAGGCAGAAACCAGTGCTCTCCAGGTTGTTCGTTGTGACGCCACTCCTCTTAGCTCTTGCACATTATTTAGGCCCAACGTTCTTCCTTCTCTTATTATTGTTCTTCTGAGTGTTTCTTTTGTTCTTCCTTTTTTCCTCTTACCATCATGAACCCAAGTGAGCGCCTGTAGTGGTATTCTGTTGTTTTGCATTCGTAGGACATGACCGATATATGACCATCGTCTTTTCCTTATATAGTCGGAGACATATTTCTGCCTAGAGTCTTCTCTTATTTGTCGATTAGTCTTGAATTCTTTCCAACTGATGTTCATGAGTTTTCTAAGACATTTGTTCTCGAATGTATTCAGCTTGTTCTCCAATGATTTTGTTATTTTCCAACTCTCACAGCCAGTGGCGGATCTACATTTTGGGGGCCCCGAAGCTTGAACTCTTGGAGGGGCCCCTTTTATTAAAAAAAACAAACAAAAATTTGTGAGGATGGGAAAGAAATGTATTATAGAGATAAATGGACTTGGTGGACCTGAAGTTTAAGCTTTATAGTAGATCCACAACAACACACATATAAAAACTGAAGACAAATGAATGAATTTTCAAAGAAGAAACAACTTTGCTGGGAGTTGAAAGCAGAACATTTGTTTGGAAGGCATATGTTCTGATCACTAAACCACAATCCACCTTAGTATATGTGATTTTTTAAATCTTAACTATTTTAATGATTGCCTCCATCATTCAGAATTAATTCGTTGAAGACATACCAAGAACATTATAAGATAAGAAAATTAGTAATGAGGAAATATTTTAATACATTTGTTAAAAAAACAAGGCTGACAAGGTGTATCAGTAGAGATCTGTGCTCAGAAGGAATAGTTAAACTTACCAGAACATACTACATGAAGCACATTTTACAAAATACTCTTATTTCTGTTTTTTCTAGCAACATATTCACGTACAGTTTTGTCATATGAGAGCTTCCTTGCAATGTCATTTTCTAGAGACAATATGCATACAGAATTTAAGGGCTCTTCAGTCATGGTAGACCGAAATTTGTTTTTTATAAAGGATAGCTTTGAAAAATTCCCTTATGCTCCACAGCTAGTGATGAGCATTGTCAAATACAGCTTAAGCGCAGTAGTAATATTGAGGAACACTTCAATTAGGTGTTGCTCACAAATAAGCTGAAGAACTTCTGCGCATTGCATTTTAGATGGCGTGTTTTCTTCTGTGTTCTGGGATTTCCTAAGGTGCAAATTTTCTTTGAACTGATAACACTCGTTTACTAATGTGTGGTCAATATCATCTTTGGTATACGAAATTATAATACTGTACTCATCAATTTCAGAATTGTTCACCAATTCTGAGAGGAACTTGAACCTTTTCGCAATCTGTTCATATGGGTCAATCCTCTTGCGTAACTGGATTATCAAGCAGTCATAGAGTTGATATAGAACTTCTATCCTAACTTTGCCAGCTCCTTTCAAAAAAGCAATACCACTTGTTCCATCTGAAAATTTCCTTGTAACAATGCGTATCTTCTTCTTCTTCCGTCCTTAGCCACCGACCGTCAAAGCAGTCAGTGGCCATTACGCCTAGTGGCGCCTTAGGGCAACAGCAGATAGGTTTTCTTTGCCATTGTTTCCCATCACGCCTAAATGCGTATGGAAGCATCAGAATAACTTGAAGTGATATCTTCCCACAAACCTTTCGATCTGATTCATAGTGTGCAATCCTATCGGCTGAATTTTCTCTGAGTTCTTTAACAAACGAAAGTAAAGGTGAAAGCAGAAGATAACCTTCAAATACATCAAAACCAGGGGTTTGGAGTTTCTTACTTGTTTTGTTGAAACGCCCCAGTACTTCTTCCCAAACGACTGTTAAAATAGCATATTCCAGCTGTACCAACTTGTATAAATTCTTTGCATCTCGTTTACATTCAGGCTTCTCTTCTGAGTCTTCAAAAATATGTTTGAGAGTTTGTAAAATACCCATATATCCATTTTTAATTGCCCGGACTGCTTCATAGTGTGCAGACCATCTAGTTACACTTAAGCTCTTTAGAGAAAAATGTAGATTGCCCTGAGTGTTTAAAATCCCCCATGTTCGTGGAGATCCAGAAAAGAAAACATACAGCTCCTGCAAAATAGTCAACAACTTCAGGTACAATAGACACTGCCTTTTCTCCAACAAGGTTAAGTGAATGGGCTGCACATGGTACATAGTCTGCGTACCTGTTAATGTTTTTAAAGAGTGCTTGCAGCCCTTTCTTCGAGCCCTTCATGTTAGATGCATTATCGTAGGACTGAGCACAGATATTTTCAAGTGAAAGCTTATGTTCACCCAGGACTTGTTGTATTTTGTTGAACAAGGTCGTGGATGAATGGTTTTCTATCCGTTAAAATGTTAAAAATCTCTCACAGGGTTTTCCATTACAGCAGTATCGAACCACAATTACCAGCTGGTCAACATGTGGCAGGTCTGGCATAGAGTCAACAATAATAGAGTAGTATTTGGCGTCCAGGTTGTTGATTTTATTCACAATTTCATCTTGCACACGTTTTCCCATAATTTCTATCAATTCTTCATACACGGTTTTGGATAGGTAAGTAACATTTATTTTTTTCATTTTTACATTTCTCGAGATGTTCATGTAAAAATAGGTCGAATTCTGCAATAAGTTCAATGGTCCCCATGAAGTTTCCATTATTTGGTGAGCCCTACTTCTCCTCATGACCTCTAAATGCCAAACCTCTTTCACTAAAAAATTGTATAACAGCTACAACTCTTTTCAGTACTTCAAAATAGTACTGTATGTTTTTTGTCATCTGTTCTTCAAGTTGCTGATCCACAGTATTTTTATTTGACTTTCTTGTTATCCAACACAACATCGCCCTCTTATGTTCCATGCTGTCTTCATGATTCTCCAGAGTTCTGAATACATTCATCCAGTCAGAACACCCACCTGTTGTAAGTGATGTTTGGCATTTAGAAAAGAGTTAGCAAACAAAACAGTGTATACAGCCTTTGCTCTTTGAGTAAACTAACCAGGATCTCATCCGTCTGGCCAATCAAAAGCGTCAACAGTGGGTTGAATATTGCTAGAAAGAGCTCCCACAGTTTGTGCACTATCACTGGCTTCAATGGTGTTTGCTTGGCTTGTTTCAACTGTAGGTGTTAACAAACTTGACATTGCCAAATAGTTTGTTAGTTTTTGACATTTAGAGATTTCGTCAGATCGCTTTTCCTTGAGTTTGCGTTTTTGGTATCCCCTTAAGTACTTTCAACAACGGGCTGATCACCCGTTTGCCAGTCACTTCGATTACGGAAACAACAGCAAATGGGTTGATTTGCCGTTGCCCTAAAGACACCACTAGGCGTGATGGGAAACAATGGCAAAGAAAACCTATCTGCTGTTGCCCTAAGACGCCACTAGGCGTAATGGCCACTGACTGCTTTGACGGTCTGTGGCTAAGGACAGAAGAAGAAGAAGAAGTTAAGTACTTTCGTGAACTCCCATTGTTATTCCTCTAGGGTCTTGGACTCTGTTAAAAAGGGAAAAAAATTACATTAGCCACAGCAGACCAGCCAACTTACCGCGACACTCCACCTTTACAACATCTGTGCTACTGACTCTCAAACTTTGGGATTTTTAAAATATAAACAACAAAAAAATTAATCAATTTGAGTCGTGCGACCATTGTCGCATGCTTTGAAAGGAAAAAAATTTAGGTCTACTTTCTGAGAAAGCGTTTTTTCGTTTACGGCTAGCCTACATGATACTTTAATAACCTTTTAATTTTTACTTTAACTATTATTTTGCATTGGATCCATGCCGTCTTAAGGCATGTGCACACTGGGCAGTGCCCAGGGGCCACGCGATTCTAGGGGCCCCATGCTGGGATGCTGCCATTTGTGCATAAGACATCTCTTGGCAGAGTGGATAAGATAGGGGCCCAGTGTATTGCTTTGCCCAGGGCCTACAATGCTGTTACGACGGCCCTGTATTGAATTACACTGTGTTATTAATATTATTATTTTTTTAAAACCCCTTCTCATACATCATCATCATCATCAGTTGCCATCTCCACAACGAAGGTTGGCTGTAATGGATCTCCAACGTCTTCTGTCTCTTGTCTTGATGGTGCACTCTGATAGACTCTTTCCTGTCCATCTCTTGATGTTGTCTTCCCACTTATAGCGCTGTCTTCCCCTTGCACGTTTGCCTTCAACTCTCCCTTCTGTTATGGTCTTCTGCAAGGTGTTATGCCTTTTTATGTGGCCAAAGTATTTTAGCTGTCGAACTTTGACCTCCCTCATTAGTTCTCTTTTCATACCTAGATTTTCTAGGACCTCCTTATTTGTTTTCATCTCTTTCCATGAGATACGCCCCATTCTTCTATATATATCCACATTTCAAGAGCCTCAATTCTTTCTTCCAACTGCTTATTCATCGTCCATGTTTCTGCACCATACAGAAATGCAGAATATATATAACACTTTATGATTCTCAGTTTTAATTTGTGAGATAACTGTTTGGATGTCAGTATATGTTTCATGTTGTTGAATGTAGCTTTGGCCATTCCTATTCTCTTCTTGATTTCTGTTTCACATCTGCCATCTTCTGTTATTATATGACCGAGATATACGTAGCTCTTGACTTGTTCCAGGATTTCCCCATTTACGCTTATCTTTAATGTGGGTTTATCGTCTGTTTTGCTAATTATCATAGTTTTTGTTTTCTCAATATTAATGTCGAGTCCATATTCATGACTTATACTGTTCACTTGCTTCACTAGTTCTTGTAACTCCTGTTCGCTTTCAGCTACCAACACGGTATCATCTGCATATCTAAGGTTGTTTATTGACCTTCCACTGATGTTCAGTCCTGGTATTTCCTGTATCTGTTTGAAAATTTTTTCGGTGTATAAATTAAATAGGCAGGGGACAGCACACAACCTTGTCTGACACCTCTTTTTATGTCTATGTATGGTGAATAATTCCTTCCAGATCTTACTGTGGCAGTTTGCTCCCAATAAAGGTTACTGAGTATTCTTATATCTTTTCCATCAATACCTATGTCTTCGAGGCATTCAATTATTTTCTCATGATGGACTCTGTCAAAAGCCTTCTTATAGTCAATGAAGCACATATACATACTTTTTTGGACCTCTGTATATTTTTCTGCTAATATTCTTAGGCAAAATATTGCCTCTCTTGTTCCACTGTTCCGTCTAAAACCAAACTGTTCTTCCTGGATTTCGCTGTCTACTTTACTTTTTATTCTTTCCTGTATGATTTTGAGCAGTATCTTAATTGCATGACTCATCAGGCTGATTGTTCTGAAGTCTGAACATTCTGTTGCATTTGGTTTTTTTTGGGCAATGTTATAAAAACTGATGTCTTCATGTCGTGTGGTATATATCCTGTATTGTATACATCGTTGCATATTTCTGTGATTGTATCTATACCAAAGCTCTCCAGAGCTTCTATCATTTCAATTTTTATGTTATCCATGCCTGCTGATTTTCCTTTTTGTATCATATGAATGGCATTCTCTACTTCTGATCTGAGAATGCTTGGGCCTTCATTGGAATCTGGTGATGGTTTTTTTTACCTCTGTTGTCCTCGAATAATTCTTTTACGTATTCTGCCCATCTGTTTGATATGTCTTTCTCATCAAGTAATATTACACCATTTTTGTTCTTGATACAGCTTCCTCCTTGTGCAAACCGTGACCGATTTGATAATTTCTTTATTTCTTCATGCATATCTCTTGTCCTGTGCTTTGCTTCCAAGTCTTCTATTTCCTTGCATTTTGTTTCTATCCACCGTTCTTTTGCTTCTCTACACATAGTACGTATGTCATTGTCTATTGTTTTATATTCTGGAGTGTTTTTTGCTTTCTTTCTTTCGGTCATTTTATTCAAGATGTCATCTGTCATCCAAATTTGATTTTTCTTAGACTCCTTTTTAGGTAAATTTGCATTCGCTGATTGTATGCTTGTTTTTAAGCATTCCCATTTTGCGGTTGCTTTTTCTTCTGGGTTTTCTCTTCTATACTGCTCCATGCTTTCTGTCAATAACTGTTGATATTTATTTTTGACGTCGATTAAATATTTCTGTTTTATATCTGGTTGTTTCAGTGCTGATATTTCTATCTGGGGTTCCTCTTGTCTTCTGTTTCCTGCTCTTTTCAGCTTTATATTTACCTTGATGACGACTGGATTGTGATCTGAATTTATGTCGGCGCCAGGATATGTCTTTGCACTTGTGACACTGTTCTTAAATCTATGTTTTATCATGATATAGTCGATTTGATTTCGTGTTATATCTCCTGGGCTTTTCCATGTGTATAATTTCCTTGGGTGGTGTTCAAAAAAGGTGTTACATATGACCAGCTGGTTTTCTTCACAGAACTGGATAAGTCTGTCTCCTCAATCATTTCTTGTCCCTAATCCATACTGTCCTACTATTTTCTTGTATTTTCCTTTTCCTACTTTTGCATTCATATCACCCATTACTATCAACACATCTGTTGATTTGACTGGTTTAAGTGTGTGTTGTAGCTCTTCATAGTATTCTTCTATTTCTTCCTCGCTGTGATCTTTAGTTGGTGCATAAGTTTGTAAGATTGATATGTCGAATGGCTTTGCTCTCATTTTTAGTAACATCATTCTGTCATTGTGTGTCCAGTATCCACATACGTATTTTTCTAACTCCTTCTTTATCAACATTCCTACCCCTCTTTCGTGTTTTTCTCCGCCTGAGTGTATAAGCGTGTACTGGTCTCTTTTTATGTAGCCTGTATCCAAAAGTCTTGCCTCTGCAACTCCCAGCATATCGAGTTTCATGTCTGTTGCTTCTAATATAAGATTGTCAAGCTTTCCTTCTCCGTTCAGAGTTCTAACATTCCATGTTCCTATTTTTAGGCTTCTCCTACTAGTTTTTAGGTGGTCTTTCTCAGAATGCTCCCTTTCAACAGAATTTAAGGAACACTCATACAGTAGACCCAAAATTTTTAAGCAATGTGGACTAAAGTCGCTTTTGGGGCCCCTCCGGGATTAGGGGCCCTGAAGCTTAAGCTTCATTAGTTTCACAGTAGATCCGCCACTGCTCACAGCCGTATGTTAACACTATGTTAACCGTATGTTAGCAGACTAAATACCTTGGACTAAATCTGTACCACAGTCCGCATTTCAAACGTGTTGCATCACTGTTTTCGTCGCCGCTTGCTTTGCCAAGACCACTTTTAACCACGTGTGTTTCCGTGCGTTTCGTCATCCAGGAGATAACAACGTGTCTGTTACTGCTGTCTGGTAATTGCTTCCACGGGGGCTAACTGATTCGGATGATGAGGACAGTTCTTTCGTGTTATTAAGGTGATTAACATTTAATTTCACAGTTCAAATCACAGTGGAAGATCTGTTCCGTAGCCTGGATTTCTGTTATAATAGTTCTCCCTTAGGTAAGCACATAGCCTACAGTTAGGCCTACTTCCCTGATTCTGTGAATTAAGAATCGTGTCTGTAGTTTTTCAGTAGGCCTATTAACTGTGTTACCCGGAAAATTAGGATAAATTCCATCCGATAGAAACTCCCAAGTGAATAGGCCCAAGTGTCGATTGTAGTGCAAGGAACATGAATCACGTGTAGGCCTACATGATTCATAAATTAAAGCGATTGTAAATGTTTTCGCAATCTTTTAGTTAGCACGGGCCCTACCATAGGAGTCCCACGAACTTATGCCGAATCTCAAAAATAGAATCTCAGATCTCAGTAGCCTATAGACTGACAGTTAGTAAGGCACTTGACAAAAATTATGGATTTAATATAGCCTAACAAAATTAACTAAGGTCCTGTTACTACCCCTCAGGATCAAATCTCCGGTTGTGGCATTTATTTACTCATTCCCCCCCCAGGCTATTTTTGGGCTTTACCCAGGCCCGAAAATGGATGCATTTTTTTCAGACAGGTGAGGTTTTAAAAATAGACGGACAAATACATAAGTTCAGTAGGTACTTGTGTTATACATTTAAATGTGTGAAATTGACTGGAGAATCTTATGAATTGCTTCATATAATTAATTAATATGAATAGGTGTGTGTTAGGTCTTGTGAAGTGCAGACTTGATTAAAAAAGTGTTAAAGTTTTCTTTTTTAAATTGTAGGGGCCTATACTAAACTTAAATATTTCAGCTCCCAATTAATGTATGGCAATAAAATGTTCAGAATGTCAGTGCACATTTAGTTTGAAACATATCTAGAAACTTTTATCACTATCACTTCATAGATGTAATTTTTATGATTTTTTTCTCAAAACCACATATGTTTGTAAAAACAACCAGTCAAAATGTGTGCAATTTCTCTCTTCAGGTTATATTTTAAAAAACAGGCAGTAGATACACATTTTATTTAACTAGGTGTTTATGTTATACATTTAAATGTGTGAAATTGACTGGAGAATCTTATGAATTGATTCATATAATTAATTGATATGAATAGGTGTGTGTTATGTCTTGTGAAGTGTAGACTTGATTTTAAAAATGTTTAAAAAATAAAATAAAATTGTATACTTAAATTTAAATATTTCAGCTCCCAATTAATGTATGGCAATAAAATATTAAGAATATCAGTGCACATTTAGTTTGAAACATATCTAGAAACTTTTATCACTATCACTTCATAGATGTAATTTTTATGATTTTTTTTCTCAAAATCACATATGTTTGTAAAAACAACCGCTCAAAATGTGTGCAATTTTTCTCTTCAGGTTATATTTAAAAAACAGGCAGTAGATACACATATTATTTAACTAGGTGTTTATGTTATACATTTAAATGTGTGAAATTGACTGGAGAATCTTATGAATTGATTCATATAATTAATTGTTATGAATAGGTGTGTGTTATGTCTTGTGAAGTGTAGACTTGATTTTAAAAATGTTTAAAAAATAAAATAAAATTGTATACTTAAATTTAAATATTTCAGCTCCCAATTAATGTATGGCAATAAAATATTAAGAATATCAGTGCACATTTAGTTTGAAACATATCTAGAAACTTTTATCACTTCATAGATGTAATTTTTATGATTTTTTTTCTCAAAACCACATATGTTTGTAAAAACAACCGCTCAAAATGTGTGCAATTTTTCTCTTCAGGTTATATTTAAAAAACAGGCAGTAGATACACATTTTATTTAACTAGGTGTTTATGTTATACATTTAAATGTGTGAAATTGACTGGAGAATCTTATGAATTGATTCATATAATTAATTGATATGAATAGGTGTGTTATGTCTTGTGAAGTGTAGACTTGATTTTAAAAATGTTTAAAAATACAATAAAATTGCATAGCCTACTTAAACTTAAATATTTCAGCTCCCAATTAATATATGGCAATAAAATATTAAGAATATCAGTGCACATTTAGTTTGAAACATATCTAGAAACTTTTATCACTATCACTTCATAGATCACCCGTGTGTTACCGGGGCCCGAAAGGGGAGCAAAGAATAGTAACACTGCACCCTACCACGCATGTCGTAAAAAGCGACTAAGGAGGGTATGGGCATGGGGCTGTTTACCCCATCCCGTAAAAACTTCGCACAGTGGGCTGATCACCTGCTTGCCAACCAATCTGATTACGGAAACAATGATAGATTGTTTGGTCTGTTTTTGTTCCACAAAGACGCCACTAGGCGTGGTGGAAACAGCGATAGATTGATCAATTTGTTGTTGCCCTAAGACGCCACTAGGCGTACTGGCCACATACTGCTTTGCCGGTTGATGGCTAAGGATGGAAGAAGAAGAAGAAGACTTCATAGATGTAATTTTTTTAATTTTTGTTCTCAAAACCACATATGTTTGTAAAAACAACCGCTCAAAATATGCGCAGTTTTTCTCTTCAGGTTATATTTTAAAAACAGGCAGTAGATACACATTTTATTTAACTAGGTGTTGATGTTATACATCAACATGTGGGAAATTGACTGAAGAATCTTGTGAAATGCTGTAGATAATTATTTGATGTAGGAAAAGAGTCTGTCATGTTATGTGAAGTGTAGACCTAATAAAAAATAACTGGAAAAAAGATAAATAAACTGTACTCACATATGTCAGCTTCAGTTTAATCCATAGCAGAAAAATCTCAGAATATCAGTGCACATCCATTTTGAAACAACACATTTTACCACAATCACTTCAAATATATAATTTTTATGATTTTTTCCTACACCACAAATTTCTGTAAATACCAAACAACTATGACTAATATTATTTACACCAACTATATTCTATTTTAAATTTCCAGAAGAATTTGCCACTATTCACATGCTTTTATGGTAGTCATAAAAACATTGTGGGTGTAGATGTAGCTGGTCTGGACATCCAGTGCAATAATAATGAGAGCGCTGACATAATAACCAACTTTTTGATCCAGGAGATCACACCCATTCATTGAATTGTTGTATTTATCTATCATTTTTGGTTTGACAATGTTCTTCCACTTTGGCCCGAGAAGATACAAGGAAAACCTTGGATTATACTGCTTATATTGCCATCTGCCTTTATACCCTATTACCATTTCATTCAAACTGAGATTTTGGAATGGGTAAAAGGCACTCTGAAATTTTTGCAACAACATGTTCATAAAAGGTTCAATCTTTTCTTTTCCATGTGAATTTTCATCAGAGGAATGAAGCATTCATTGTATGATATAATGCTTCAAATCTACTTCTTGAAAACATCTGAAGAAACCAAGGAGTATAAAATTCTGCAGATGTAGACCAGTAGTCGCGAATGCATGGTCTTTTCTGAATCCCAATATTTATTAGGACAGCAATAAACTTATCAAGTTCATGGCGTGTGACTGGTCCACCGAGAATACAATGAATATTGTTTCGCAGGGTTATTTTGAATACATTTGAGTCTGGCATAATCATTGATGCACTGGCACATGAAATCTTGAACCTCATCTGTAAACAAAACACTGAAACATTTCAATGGGGTTGACAGGTCAAACCCCTCAGTCACACCTGGTGTTCTCTTTGGACAAAATCGAAATGCATTTTGTGTCATCCCCTCAGCAATTTCTAACCACTCTGGGACATCTTGTGAGGATGCACCTGCCTCTAGACTTGTGGCAGTTCTCATAGCTTTACTTTTGGTCACAATGGTGTTTTTGCCTCTTTATCCTTCTCCTTTAGTGACTGAAAGTTTTGCTCTTTTTATACCAGCCCTACCTGATGCATGTTCAATCAGCTGATCGACATCGCCCTCAGAATGATCACTTTCATGAATATTCTGACACAAAGTCTTTACAATGTCTTCATTGGAATTACTAAACCTATCTTCTAAATCAGTGTCGCTCGAGTTATTTTCTGTCCACTGAGAAATTAGCGTCGTGCTTGCTCAGCTGAAAGCAGGTGTTTAGAAGAAGATTCTCGATCCATTTTGTATGTAAACAAAGGAATAGAAATGGATATAAAACACACAATTTTAGCTTCACAAATTTGTTTTTCGCTCACAAACGTCCATAAACATGTGCTGGATAAAATGAAATGATTTAAAAACCAGCTAGTTGCTAGGTATTTATAACTTTTCGTTCAAACTCGACATATATCACACTGGCGCGCCACGCGTCATTGGTCTGAACGGAAGTCCTATCTGGCGCAAGGCGCGCCAGTATGGACGGAAAGAGTTAAAGTCAAAACATGCAAATTTGCATGTTAATACTGGTATTCAGGGCCGGATTTAGACATGGTGAAGCCCGAAGCTATAGGAAGCTGTGGAGGCCTTGGTTGGCAATTGGTAACAGAATACGGCCGTGTAACAACTGAACTTGGCATACTTATGTTTAGAAATTCATTTAGGCATATCGTGTGATTTACGGCGGTAGGTCTATAAGTGGAAATTAACATTATATAGGCCTAACTTACTCCTGCTATAACTATTTCTATGACTTTGTGCCGCTAAGCCCCCCCCCCCCCCTCGCCCCCCCCCCCCACCCCCCCCCCACCCCCACCCCCCCCCCCCCCCCCCCCCCCCCCCCCCCCCCCACCCCCCCCCCCCCCCTCCCCTCCCCCCCCGCCCCCCCCCCCCCCCCCCCCCCCCCCCCCCCCCCCCCCCCCCCCCCCCCCCCCCCGCCCCCCCCCCCTCCCCCCCCCCCCCCCCCCACCACCCCCCCCCCCCCCCCCCCCCCCCCCCCCCCCCCCCCCCCCCCCCCCCCCCCCCCCCCCCCCCCCCCCCCCCCCCCCCCCCCCCACCCCCCCCCCCCCCCCCCCCCCCCCCCCCCCCACCCCCCCCCCCCCCCCCCCCCCCCCCCCCCCCCCCCCCCCCCCCCCCCCCCCCCCCCCCCCCCCCCCCCCCCCCCCCCCCCCCCCCCCCCCCCCCCCCCCCCCCCTTCAGACTGTTAGGCCCTAAGCTGTAGCTTGTTTTGTTTATGCTTAAATCTGGCCCATTTGGTATTAACATATAACACACACACACACCCAAGCAAAAGCGCATGATTAATTAAAGGGCGTGTGTATTCTTGTCTAGAAAAGTGTAATAATGATATTTGAGCATTACGGTTTGATAGTTGCTGTAAGGTTTTTCACAAGTGAGTGACATTGCTGCTTGGACATAAATAGGCTACAATATTTATAAATAAATGTAATTTAGTAACTAATTAGGCTAAAATGTAATTTAATAAATTTATTTATTAAATTCAGTTACCTTCATTACAAAATATCATTTCTAGTAGCTTGTTCCTTTGTAAAACATTTCAGTATTATTTTTCATTATTTTTACTTTCTAATGTTACATGTTTGTTCACAGAGATTCTCCACATGAGCAGCATTTAATGTTAATGTGATTTCTGCCATGAACTGCTCACTTAATACCTTGGCACAAGCTAGATTCTCAATGCCTGTGGTGGTTTTAAGAAGAGTCTACCAGGAACAATACCTAGACAGCAGTCCCAGCATGAATAAACCAGTGATAAGTTGCAGAAGTGACTCATCTGATCTTTGTTCAACAGTAATAGCAAACTGTTGTAACTGATATTCAGAAATATTGATTGATTATTGAACACCAATTCAATTGCAAGTGATAGTTTGGCACATCAGTAGATTATCATCAGATTGGCACACAAGTAAATTATCATCAGATTGGCACATCAGAAGATTTCCATCATGGCAGTCGGTACAAAACGTCAAGTTGGCAATGGTGATGCAGGCTACTCACCCATTGCTGTTGGTAATACCAGCATTAACATTAAAGATTCAAAACAGTCCATATATGAGTCTGGTAGCATAGCTGCCCAGGAGTCAAAATTTGAGCTGAAGAAACAGATGAATCTTTTTCACTGTGTTAGCATTATCATTGGCATCATCGTCGGGGCAGGAATCTTTGTGTCACCTGTTGGAATAACTGTGCATGTCCGGTCAGTGGGTAAGTTAAAATTAAAGTTCCCTAATTTATTTTAACTTTCTTAAAATAGTAAGGTATTAATTAATCTTTTTAGAATTGTTCTTTATGTGATAGAAATTTGCAGTGGTTGTTTGGTAATAGATAATGCAAAATAAGATTCATTCTGTTTTGGAGATGTTGAAAAAAAAAAATGCTCCACAAAAGAGTGTTGAGAAGTTGAGCACATGAGAAAAATATTTTTATTTATTCTTTGTTCATTTTCATTTGTATGTCTCCCATCAGGAAACTGTTGGTCTGCCTCAAATTTTTCTCTACGCAACACTCTTTGTCACTAATACAGGTTATGAATGGCCAAATTGTCAAGTCTTTTCTTTCATGGATGTAGAATTCCTGAAGTGTTATGTTCTACAGTTTACTTTTGTTTTCCACTTGGATACATATCTGTTCAATTTTTAACTTGTTGAATAGATGGTATTTTAATCTTCAGTGGCTATTTCAGTGTTTGAAAATCGTCACCAGGTTTTTTTTTTTTGCACCATGAGCAAACAACAGTTGGCCTCCTTGAGCATTGTCATAGAAAATAAAGTTTTGCATCAAAGTTGAGCCATAGTTAATTTTATTTCTCTGAAAATATAATTTACTAAAGCAAAATATACCACATTAGATTTGCAGGGGTTTCTAATTGGACATTTCATAAGAAACAAGTAATATAAGGTTATACATAGGGCTGGCAACATAATGATGTAAAACAGTTTGTTACTGAAGCCATCGCTGCAAGAGCCTATGAGCACGTTAAATGGAATTAGTTAAGTAAACTTGTGATGGACTGCTGTCATCAAAGCAAAGCTCAAAAGCACTTGTTTTGTCTAGTCTAACTGTCTAGGCATTTAGTCTTGTAAATAGTAAGTATAAAATTGACTTTATGTACTGAATTTTAATTTTAAACATGTTGATATATAGTACCTGGAAGATTACACATTTAATTATCATCTGGGGAAAAGCATAACAGTTGTACTTACTCCCAAGATGTTTGCCAGTTTGTGTAATTTCACAGGTGATTGCACCATTCTCACTGCATTGTCTCTTGTTCTGTGAAGTGCATGTCTTATTTAGTTATATTGATTAAAGCTGTGTATGTAAAAGGCAGCATCAGTTCTAAAAAAATATATATCATTTTAGTATTTAATGGCTTGCCAAAACACTCAAGAGCACATTGGATAACAGTGGGCAACACACTTTAATTTGCAGGCACTATGGTGAACTGAATGGGGCTAGGGCTGGCAGCTTTATCATGTAAAACACAATGCTACAGAAGTGTCACGAAGTGGTTTTACGTTTATAGAGTTTGCCTGAATGAAAACAAGACCCTAGTATGAGAAAGTCTGAGAAGATAGAATTTAGATGGAAAATGACAGGCCTGTGGACAGATGAGACTATTGGCTCAAGGGATAGAATCAGGTTTTGACTCGCCCTTGCCGCTTCGTGACGTCAAACTGGCTATAATCTCACCCTCCTCTGACTTCCTTTAAATACAAGGAGATAAGGTGTATAAAAAACGACCACAGACACCACTATACAGACGACATAAAGTAAGTATAGTAAAGAATAGAAGCTGATCCAGTAACTAATATATGTATATATTTATTTACATACAAGAAAAACATAAAATGGCATCATACGTCATCAAGTCAGTCGATAGCGTGCACTGTTGCACGGCCTGAAAACAACGTACAAATTAGATTAGATAGACACTAGAAAACAAAAAAACCCCAAATCACATTCACTCTTTCTGTCACCCTGCTGAGGAACAATAAAATGATTAGTGATTTAATAACTCTACTATTGTGGGGCTGTCAACTTTAGCCTCCCCTCTCTAACACAACTAAGAGTTTACTGTCTTAGTCCTGCTGGCTCTTCCTCAACGAACGTCTACACAGCTTTCCACTGGTTAGGCGATATGCGCCGCTATCTAACATCACTGGAAATGCTAAAATAATAGACTTGGAGTAACACAATGGCTCAGTGTCTATCCTTCAACTGGATACTGAACAGACCCTACTGGTCCTGTCTATTTTCTCCCTCCTTCTCTCTCTCTCTATCTCTCTCTCTATTGCTCTTGGTCTCAGTGTCTCTCCAACACTCGCCGACTGATGATGCTGCATCTCCGTTATGCTCTCCTCTCGTTCCTTTCAAGACCAGGCATGGTAACCTTGTCACCTGTTCCTGAATTCTGCGATGATGATGATGAAGTTCTGGCGTCAAGCATGAGGTACTTGATGAACTGTCGACAAAACTTCTCTGCTGCTGAATAGCTTCCCTCTTTTAACCCGCTCCGGAGTTAGAGGGGAAAAAAAACCCCACAGCCTAGATTTCCGGCTGTACGCAATTGAAACCAGTCTCACGGCCACCTGCCGTTGCTAGAGACTATAATAGCGATGCTCTCGGCTGTATGATAAATAAACCACGGTCCAGCTGAAGCATAGTCAGTAGGAGTCTTTTGATCGAGAGCGGACTTCACTGCCAGAGACCATAGGTCTGACCCTTAAGATAGGTCCTGTTGCCGTGGGTAATTTTGCACATAGGGCAAATTTGCACGCTCCCCCCTGATTGCCGGGACTCGCGATAATATCGTTTTTTCGTGTTGCCAGGGGCCCGCAATGGAAGATTACTATAGCTGCCGTTGTGTTGCACGCTATGTTTACGACGTCCTACGGCCAGGAGTAATTAGTACTGTTTTCTTTAGAAGATTATTATAGCTGCGTGAGACAATTGTAATGCCGCGGTTTCCAGGATGTGGACCCTCATTATATACGAGAGAAACCGCCCACGCGGATTCCCTTCCTACGCATCAGCTCGGACCAATGGGAGCGCTAGGAAAAATCAATACTAGCAACCTTTGCAAATCCCGCGTGGCTTAAAATTGCGTCACGTTACCTGACGGCCGCGTGCTTCCGGACACGTCATATCGCGTGCCCGAAAATGTCGATTTTCGTAAACAATGAAATCTACGAGAATCGCGAAAAATCAGAAGAAAGTAAAACTGGCCGAGTGTCAAATAAACCTACCGACATAAAACGAACCCATTAAAATTACTACTCAGAAATACCAACCACGATATATTCACATGAGAAGAACCAAGGCAAACCCCATATAATTACCAAGAGAAGAGAAATGGTGAAAACTCAAAATAGAACCACAGAATCGGGCCTGTTGAAAGTCAGAATTACAGTGTAGCATCACAAGAAGACTTACTTACTTACTTACTTAGTCGTTCCCCTTCTACCGTGAGGTGTAGAGGTTTGGAAGAGAGAGCGCCAGACTATTCTATCGGCTGTCTTCCTCCTGGCCTGGTTCCATTCTAGTCCTCGGTCCTTCAAAAATTGTCTAATGTTGTCCTCCCAGCGGACTCTGGGTCGTCCTCGGGGTCTGGATCCTTGGCTCTTTGTTTCCCATGCTTGTCGTGGTAGCCGATCTTCTCCCATTCTGCAGACATGGCCAAACCATCTTAGTTGGGACTGTTCTACTTGGGTCTGTAGGGGGTGGCATTTTAGGCCTTGACGTATCGTCTGGTTGCGTACCATGTCTCTTCTTGTTACTTCAACCACCTTCCTCAGATACCTCATTTCTGAGGTTTGGATCTGTCTTTTATGGGTTGTAGTCATTGCCCATGACTCGCATCCATATGTCAAGACTGGGACATAGGTGGAGCGGTATACAGCCATCTTCGTTTTCTTACCAACCTCTCTCTTGCTGAGGAATCCTCGATTTATGGCCTGAAAAAAGTCTCCCAGCTGCTGCTTTTCGAGTGGCCAACTCTTCTTTGATGCCTCCCTTTCGGTCTATAATAGCTCCGAGGTATTTAAAGTGGTCGACCTGCTCCAGGACCTGTTCTCCCAGCTTAATCTGATGTCTTCTTTCTTCTCGTGATATCACCATGGATTTTGTTTTAGAGCTGCTTATGACCATCCCTCTCTTCTCCAGCTCTTCCTTCCAGACTTGCAGGTTGGATTGGAGATGTGCCTCTGATTTAGCAATCAGGGCAACATCATCAGCAAATGCCAGCTCTGAAATATAGACCTGTCTCATCTTCCAGTACCCCACTGAATACTTTCTTGTTCTCTCCTTACATGCCTTGATGACATCGTCCATAAGGAGTATGAAGAGGTAAGGTGATAGGATATCACCTTGTCTTACACCAGTGGTGGTCCTGAACTCTTCTGACTTATGGTTTGCTGTCCTCACATAATTTCTGCAAGACTTGTAGAAGCTCTGTATAGCATGAATCAGAGGTGCTGGAATATTCTTCCTTGCCAAACAGTCCCAAAGTTTGCTCCAAGGGACCCTGTCAAACGCCTTTTCCAGATCTATGAAACAAAGATGGATCTCACTCTTATACTCAAGGGCCTTTTCACTCAGCTGTCTGAGTGTGAAGATTAGGTCTTGAGCTACAGAAGACACTTTCAGCAAAAGCATGTGAATGCTTGGTTCAGGCTTCAGGAAAGGGACACAGCCGCTGTGGTGGAAAGTGGAAAACAATGAAGATGGTGAAATAATACATGTAGTATAAGAGCTTACCATATACTTTATGTAGGATATATACTGTCAGTGAGAAGACACTGTGATTGATAGGGCACACATTGAGGAAACCTGTTGATAACCTTACCAGGCAGTCCTTGTTCTGGAATCCCCAGGGTAGTAGAGGTAGACCGAAAAACACATGGAGAAGAGAACTGGAGACAGAAGTGAAAGGGATAAGGAACAATGGAAAGACCTTGAGCTGGTGGCAGGCGACATGATCTGTGCTCCTTGGGGAGCTGAAGGGTAATGACAGTGAAATACTTTCAAAATGTTGCTAACGTTCTGCTGTTGTGACATCTTTGGTTGTATTCTACTGGACAAAAGTTAAGGGCCGCCATTCAGTTTAGACAAGGTTTATATAATTCTTCGTGAGCAGGGTCGATTTTCCAAATGTCTGGTAGCTTGAAATCTCTCAAGAAGTCTCTGAATGGTAGAGTGGGACACTGCTAAACGTCTTGCAACATGACGAACAGATTGACCATCCTGAATCCATGCCATGGCTCGACCACGGTCTACAGTGCAGAGACTTCTCCTTGGTGGCATGGCTAATGCAGTGATCATTTCGACCACTTGTCATACTGATTTATTTCATACCAATGGTGAACACTCTTTACCGATGATCATTTTCCACGTGCATTCAAATTCAACTCACTTTTTCACCTTTTGGCATAGTAACACCAGACGGCGGAGCAAGCAAAGACATCAACAACAGAATGAACAAAGCAAGAACAGCCTTTTTTAGTCTAAACAACGTCTGAAGTCCTCTCAGTACAGCACAAGCACAAAATTAGGATTATATCAGAGCTGTGTGCTTTCTGTGCTTCTCTATGGCGCGGAGAGCTGGAGAGTTATAGAGAAGGAAATGTCGAAATTGTCCTCTTTTCACACAACATGCCTAAGAAAAATTCTCTGAATCTTTTGGCCGAATACCATCACCAACCAAGATCGGCTTACTCGGAGCAAGCAAGAGGACATGCACACCATCATAGCTGGCAGACGCTGGAGCTGGGTTGGCCATGTCCTCAGAAGAGACCCCGATCCCATCACAAGAACAGCTATGCTATGGACCCCTGAAGGAAAACGAAAGAGAGGGCGACCAAAAACAACTTGGCAGAGGACTGTGGAGGCTGAGATGCAAAGAATGAACCAGAGTTGGGGCACTGTACGAAGGATGGCCGACGACCGAGCAAAGTGGAATCAATTTGTTGTTGCCCTACAAGACGCCACCAGGCGTAATGGCCACTGACTGCTTTGACGATCAAAGAAGAAGAAGAAGACACACAAATGTATACACATTTCTCTGAGCTCAGTTTTAATGACATTTTCACTTGTCTTTACAGTTTGCCAATCAATTATATAAACCTTGTCTAAACTGAATGGTGGCCCTTAACTTTTGTCCAGTAGTATATTTTAGCATTACCTCATTGTGCCTTGATAGCCAAAGTGATATGTGGTCTTTATAAAAACTGCTTATTTGTTCCACAGGCATGTCCATTGTCATGTGGGGTATTACTGGTGTCTTCTCCATGTTGTGTGCTTTATGCTATGCAGAGCTGGGAGCTTGTCTCCCTGAGTCTGGGGGAGAATATATTTACATCAAGCGGGCATGGGGTGATTTTGCAGCCTTCATGTGTCTCTGGATGAATTTTATCATCATCAATCCAGTGTGTGTTGCTGCCTCCAGCCTGGTATTTGCTACCTACGTAGTAAGGCCATTCTTTCCAGACTGTGAACCTCCTGAAACAGCAGTCAGACTATTAGCTGCTTTGATAATTGGTAAGGGATATTTGAGTATTACATTTGCCAGTAGGGCTTTGATAGAAATCATAAAGTATTTGTGTTTGAATCAGTAATTTCTGAAAAAATAC